>SJOL01001862.1:82992-126605 GCA_004794785.1 Opisthorchis felineus | reverse complement strand
GAGGCAGCACCTTACCACCAACACTGACCTCTTGCATCGCTATTTGAGTGAACTCCACGGTCATCAGGCAGAAGCGCGCTTGTCTTGGCTTGTTCTGCCCTTCTTTTATTATGTCAGCTCTACATTGGTAAGCTTAGCCTGTCCTTGGTTGATGGATCACCAAGCACATATCTACCCTATCCTGGTCAATTTACCAAATTGCCGTCATCCCCTTAACCGTACTAAACCCTAGGATATTTTTTATTAGTGAGCTCCATGCTATCTGACATCTCCACTCGATAACTACTTCGTAAAAAGTGGCTGCTAAAGTCTTTTTTAATCCGTCATTGTTTTAAATTTCAATAGCAGGGGGCACTCAAATAATGCGCTCACCCAAATGAATGGGCGGCCACTGGTGGCAGCTAACCGGCAGTAGTCTATGGCCTCTTGGTTGATTTGACGCATGTGTCAGAAGCACCCCGTGCATGAAGACTGTCCAAAATATGCTGGACTTGATTCGCCTACTGTTTTGATGTCACTGCCTCCCTTACCTTCCAGCCAATTGAAGGCAAAATATAACCTGTTTAGATATTTGGCAGTAGACTGCTCACGTGAATGGCGAAGAGTTCCGGAGCCAGATGTCATTCACAAGAAACCCTGCCGAACAGTCAAGCGTCATCAGAATTTTTATTGCTGAGCTTGCCTGTATTGCGCACCCTTGAGGAAAACCCTGGGGTCAGCTACAGAGCTTTCCGCAATCTTGTAAGGGGATAAATATGTAATGGCGCGTGAACACCAATGAAACTAGTTAAAAAAACACTCAATGTTTAATGGATAGCCATAGGTATACAGCTGACTCAAATAAGGATCAATATTAGACGTATTAGGGCCGCAAATGTCGCCCGCTTAATACTATGGAGTTGGGGGTTGGAAGGTGGATTTTTAAACCATGTTCCTGAGTGAATCCATGACATATAAGTAGAAAATTCTGTGACCGTGACACTATCTACTGAAGAGAGAGTTTGCGCGAGCTTTTGGTAGTGTGGGAAGATTTAAAAAATTTTTCAGTAAAGATTTTGTCCCACAGGTATAGCTAATTTATTCTGAAAAGCCATGAAACATCGCATTCTTGTTTAGAACTGCCACCAAACACCATGGATTTTAAAACCCGTGACCTTCCGGCATGTAGTTTATACAATAACGGTTTCGACACGGCCGGTTGAGCCCGAGATATCCACCCGGGCAATGGTGACAACTGTTTCTCCACAACACGCTTGTGGGTGGATACGAGACGAGGTATAAAAAGTGAGCATGCAGGGATTAGGATATTGTAGGGCTAAGCGAGAAGATTGACTGATGATTCGAAAGCATTCTGCAAACATGCAGTGAAGATAGAGAATGCCTAAAAGGTCGTCGGCATGGTTCGTTCTTTAGGAGTTGTTATGAAGAAGCACTGGTCATGACTTGGGTCTTGGCCGCAGATACCTGAAGGCAGCTTTGCGGAACCTAAAGTCCCTATCAAAAGGTGAACCCTGGTGTTTGTTCAGTAGCCTCTGAGGTTTAGAGTGACTTTCGACGGCTTTCTATTTAGACAAAACAATCAGTACGCTCAGTATTCCTGAGCGTCCCGCGGCCAGGATCTGCGTTTTTTCGTCTTGGGGCGTCCGGACTGAGCCGAATCATTTTTGTGTTGGAAACGGATGGAAAATGTAAGGGTGAGTGGTTTGCAGGCTCTAAGGGCTCTATTAGTGTTTTGTGCCCCTGGTCTTTAAGACAGGCGTCCAAAAGCCATGACCTCCCCCAGGGGTGAGGTAGGAATAGTTTGCATCATAGTCACCTTGGTGGGTGGCAAGCTTATATAGGTCTAGCTCAATCGCACACTATTTTTCACAACAACGATATAGCCGTTTCGGTCCATAAGAGGAAGAATGACGACCTCACTGACCGTTGGGTGCCCACTGGTAAAATTCGAACCTAAAACTAGAGGTTATTTATCTTAGCAAAACTTGTCGAACTGCAACAGTTTTGCTACAGTCAGATGGTCGATATGTTGATTACAGGGGCAAACTCGAAACCAGAAGAGGACACTAAAGAATACCAGCTGGTGGCCGGAATGCCACGTTCGCCAGCCGCCATGAAATGAGAGTAGCTAGGTGTGAGGGGACGGAGGTTGGCGAGGAAGTACTCATCCTCTGAGGCGGGTGACATTGTTCGGTAACTTAGAAGCCGGTTACCGGTAAAAGAGCTTTGACATTTAGGAATGTTGAGGGATATGTGCGTTTCTAAATTGTTGTGTGGATGCAGGTACATCACCATCACCTCCGAAGTGGAGAAACCAAAGGCCATTTCAAATCCCCGGATCGCAAGCCCAGGGTCTTTGATCTCAGGGGCTGGTCAGTCCCTGTGGTCAGTACAAAGAGAAGAAGTGAATGAAAGAAACTTTACCAGCTTAGTTGTTCTGTCTGACACGAACAGGGTAGGTGCGCACGAATGGGATATCGTTTATGGGAACTGCAATATTTGGGTCAAAACTTTGGAAAGGTGAAGACAGTCTATGGGATTTAAATAAGTGAGAGCAACGCATTGATACAGGAGGTGTATTATTTTGCTAGTGGGGGAATGACCTAACTAATATGGTAGACAGGATGAGGGCTGCGACACAATTCTTTGAGGAATAAGCTTGCGGATATAAATGTTCAGACGAGAACGGGGGATGTTGGTGATGACATATGATGAAGGGGAGGCTTAGTGAATAGTTTGACGGTAATGGATGTGGTGGAGGTCGATGAACAGCCGTGCACCAGGTGAGTGATGGAAAAGTGTAAACAAGCCACTTAGGTGAAAGGTGGATGGTTTATGATAGCTAAAAGCAGGGGCAGCGGTTTTCTTAAGGTCTCGGTGGGGGAGGGCTCTTGCTCGGCAGCAGCAAGTGACCGTTTAGGATGTGGGCGTGGCCACTTTTACCGCCGTTTGGGAAGTTCATAAGTGGAGTACGCAGAAGGAATAAGTGATAAACTGATTTAAACGATGTGCAGTGTCTCTTGCGTGGTGGACTACAAGAAACCACTGTGTGGCGACAAGATCCATTCACCTGCTCATCCTCTGGGGCTCACACAGAGACGCTGTATCAGAATTCTTAAAAAAATCACGTTGTTACTTACCTAACTCAATACTAAATGACCACGCAGGTGGTTCATTTTGTAAATGGTTCGAGACCTGAAGAAAAGAGAAGTACGTCATTAAAGAACTGGGGTGTGTCAAACAAAGTTATTGGCTACAAAACGAAGTGATATTCCAATTTGCAGTTTCAAAGTCTCTCAAGAGTTTTATGATCCGGAAAAGCTGTAAGTTCCCATGACACACCGGAAATTCGGTTCACAGGACAGTGATAAACGTAATAAACTTCAGTGTGAGCGGTGATTGATTCGTACTTGAGGTATTGAAGTTTGCTGTTTTTAATCTTTTAAAATCGCTGCCATTCTTTCCTTTTTCACTTATTTATATTGTGTTTCCTTTTGAAAAACACGCATTGACATAATCCCAGGTGCGCGCCAAAACTGGCTGTCTGACTAATTCCTTTACATCTGCAGTATATCACCTCAGCATGGATCGAGTAAAACCTTAGTGGTGGCAACAAGTTCCGCCGTCATCAATAAACATAGTAAATCAAACCAAGGTTCTACGACACTTTTTGAACAAAAATGTAGTAAGTGAGTTCAGCACGTATATCAGTAAAACCAAACGAACTAGAAATTTAGAATTCTTCACGGCGTAACAAGTAGCACGTATGCATTCAAACCGACGTATATATAGCACTTGGAATATTGAAAAAGGAGAATACTGAATAGAGCAATGAATAGAGAATCAATCATGTTCACCACATTCACAACACCCTGAATGAGCGTGTGGAGGTTTATAGTTCAGCGGTGGTCTTGATCGTAATCTTTCGGATCTTCTCTGATTGGAAACTTCAGGTTCTTCGCAGGTAATATGTTCTTCAGAGATAACCTTTTGTTCGGATAGAATACGATCATCTAAAAGGATTCATTAGAATTTGAAGCAGCAGAAGTGCCGTTAACAGACTGACCTCTGGTATTGAACTCAACTTGATCAATGTGTCTCCGATGGCAATCGAGAACTGTGACCATACGTTTGCGATTTGATGAAAGTATTATTCCTGTAGCAGGCCGTAAATCAGTACCCATGAAAAACGTAAAATCAGCCGTTTGGACACAGTCAAGACTTGTATGTAACGAGCGAGACTTAAAAATAATCTCGGAGCTCTTCCTAGTAACGGCATTCTTGTATCGCCTTAGAAAATTATCAGTTATCTACTTCCACAAAAGAATTAGGGGAGAATGATGTAATGGCAAATTTCAGTGTTTGGACAAATTTCTCAGCAAGCCGATTCGACTGGGGATGTCGTCAAGCAGTAGACAGTTGCGATATCCAAGGCCTTTTAACCATTCCCCGAGGGATTCTGCAGTAAAGTGTGTGCCGTTGTCAGTGACCAAAGCATTTGGTCCGCCTTCATGGCTGAATACTTTCCTCAATGCTTATTGTGTGAATTCAGCACGTGGAGAAGTAATTTTTGAAAAATTACGTGAATATGCGTCAATAAAAATCAAAGCATAGTATTTACCGAGAAAAGGATCGCAGTGGTCGGCGTGAAGTCTTTGAAATGTTTAACAAGTAACTGGCCACGGATACCACTGTGGAGATTTGCTATGAATCTTGTGTGTATATTTAACACAATTTTTAGCAGTACACTTGATGTCAGCATCTAGTTCCGGCCACCAGCATGATGAGCGTGCAAGAGATTTCATTTTATCAACACCCAGATGACCAGAGTGCAAATCTGCAAGAACAGCTGGTCGTTGAGTTGGTGGAGTGATAACTTTATCCCCAAAGCACAACAAACCATCCAAAGTAATGAAAAAACTTTCGCGGCGACTATAAACTACAGGAAATCAACGTTGTGTCCAGCCAAGTCACAGCGGAGAAAAAATGGGAGCAAAATATCTTCTAGTATCAGCAACAAGCTCATCCTGCTTGACTGGTAATGGTTGAATCAAAAAGTAATCTGAATTGTTTGAAATGAAGTCGCATAATGAAATTCTGTATACGAAATCGGCATGGGGAATCATCTTTGCACTACGATGAACAATCGTGTAGGTATACGAACTCAGTGCAGTAATCCACCGTTGCACCTTAGCAGCAGATGACTTCGCTAGGTACTTTGTAGGATGACACAGGAACTTTAGGGCCTCGTGATAAGTAGCAGTAGTAAATTTTGATCCAAAAAGATACTTATGAAGCCGTTTGACAGCCCAATATACCGCAAGTGCTCCTCGTTGAGTTTGAGAATGCCACGTTCCAAAGCGAGTCTTTAATAAGGCTTTTTATAATAGGCACTTTTGAGAATATTATAAGGCCTAATGAAACTCTTCACATCCTGAGTCCTTCACGGAAGAAGAATAGACTGATCTGGGAACTCCCTACAGAAGACATCATTCAGTTTTGTAAGCAACTAGCGACACGATATTGCAAATTTACCAGCGAACTTAAAGCACTAGAGATTGAGGGCATCAGATGTGCACACAGTACCCCAAATATGGGTGAACAAAAGCATTCTGAAGCACCCCAAAAACTTTAGATTATTTTTGATGCTACAGCCCACTCATTACGTAGACGGCTTCAGATTTTTGCGGAAAATGCACATTTATTTGTGCTCCCAGAACCGTGCTGGAGTACGGTCTTCAGGATTACTTTTGGATCGTCTATGTGTACACATTCATTGCACAAAACATATTACATTCGCTAAACGGAAGCATATATTTAAGTTTGACGGAAACGTTCACGCTTGTGATAGTTCGCGAGGATCGTTTACGTTTTTTTGTTGTTGAATAAAATGCACTTCTCATTGGGTTCCCGAAAACTCTTAGAGATCCATCACCGGTTTATGTGCTTCCTTGGGGTTGATAAGTTCAGCACAATCCTCTTATTTTTATCTTATCTATTGTCTAACTAGAGCGCTTGAACACACGGCCGACAAACTACACTCACTTGCAAGTTACTTTAGGGGGGGTGGGGGCGCGGCAAAGTAAACTTAATCCAAGCTGGCTTTTTCTATTGTGATATTCTTCGAGCACCACATTTGGCTGCAAAACATCGTTAAAGGGAGGTTTGCTTAGGCTTTGGGTGAGTCTTCGGGTAACACTAAATTTGTCTGTAAATTCGTGTCTAGGTCTTGACACATCGTGTCATCTAACACCAGTGCCCTAACCGCTTTATAATCATCCACAAAGGCCTGACAGTGGTCGCTCTATTGCGATAACTTATTTTAGCAATCCGAGGGCTCGTAATTTCAGTTCTGTACGCATAGTGATGATGAGTGGCTGGAATGGGGGTAGGGGCAGTACTTCCTAACCATATGCAATGGGTAGCTTGATGGTATTAACCGGATATGATATGCAGTAGAAATAAGTTTCCTAAAAATACACAAACCAGTGACTGCCTGGACGAATCTATCCGGAGTGCACTTATAATTACGTTGTGTTACGCCGGAAGACAAATATCAAATAATTGCTCAGTTTCTTACACCCGTGTGCTTCAACACTCCAACGAGGCCGCGACCGTTTCGTTTGAGATTGTTTGTTGTAGTCGTAGGGTGGCTTAAGGCCGTCACAAGTAATGCATCATATTATTTCCTCGTGCTTTACAACCTTCAAATATTTGCCGATTTTCTTCTGCTGACTAAAACTTCGGTCGGCTGGCTTAGGAATTACGCAACTTGTAATACAGGAAAAGATAAAATCCTACAATTTATAATGATGAATACAAGAAAATTGAGACGGAAGAATAATTGAGTACGTAATAGGATAATCTGGGATGGAGAGGGATCAGAGGAAAACTATACAATAAACGGTTTGACTGGATGAGTCGTCTTTAAGGCGTTAGCAAAGTCCTCAGAAGTGACCCAAAGAGACAGCTTTTTAGGCGAAGTTGAGGTGGCGCCTGAGCAGCACCGTAGAAGCTCGGACGACCAATTTCGTTAGCTTAATCTAGGTGTTGATATCTCTAAACGAGAAGAGACCACGTGCTGAGTTTTGTTAGCTCTCTTTGTTCGAGCCCATCCCAATGCCTCTAAGCATTTCCACTATCCTTAAGGCAGGGAGATACGGACTTCCAGTATCATTAGGTCTCTCCTTGTTCTGAGTGTTTTGGTAGGATGACTCTTTACCTTCTTTCATGGTAGCGATAAGAGGCTTAAGTCTTTTAAAACGAGAAATTCAAGGAGCCCCTCAGACCGGTGCAGAGTGCGCTTAAGTGATTTGCTGTTCCTCCACTTGAAATCCCCGTATCTGTGGTCAGTAATCAAAGTGGGGCCGAACGCAAGGATTGTAATGGGACTCGAGTGCCCGAGACTTTCGCTAGGTAACTGTACGTTTCAACTAATGAACTGCGTGATTGACCTTTACAGCCGCCAAATGGCACCCAGTAAATCGCTTGGAGCTTTCTGTGACCAGAACAGCAGACCTTTGACAATGAATGCCTTCGAAGTAGGCTGGTGGTTGGTAAGCTTACACAGTACACACATATACACAGTAAGGCTGCAGTATCACCTTTAATAAAGGGATGACTTCTGGAAACATTCAGCAAGAGCTCCCACATAGTAAACCAGGGGCGGAGTTTATCGAAGCCGTGTTGTATAGCTCCTTTTTGGGATTTCTAATTGGTTGCACGTTATCCGTGTCATCGCTTTCAGTTTAGACCTACCAAGTTTATTTTTTAACACGCTCTGACAATACCAATAAGTGTCCAATATCCCTTCAGTCCTACCTTGTTGCCGTGCTACCCTCCTGTCGCTTCTCTTTCGCTCTTGCTGTTAAACTGATCCCCCGGTGTTTAGTTTGCAGTGACTTGGTTGTGTCATCTGTGGTACGCCCCCATTTGTGTCGAACCCTGCCTGGTTTTACGTAGCTGTTTCACTCTTTGCAGTTCTAGGCATCCGCACCTGGCGTCTTTTATGTTGTTCTTCTGATTGTACCAATATATTCTTGCCTCACGAAGTGCTACCCGCGCACCAAATATGAAACACTGAAGGTCTTTATTTTGATCAGAAGCTGTCTAATTAACAGTACCAACTGCCCCTCCGAAATTCGGGCAGCGTATCAAAACCGCCTCCACGTTGTGCAGTCTCAGTGTTATTTTGTCAAGCAATAAGAAGGATCAAAGAGGAACAGATGTTTGCGAACTTATTCACGCTGGCGAACTATGGTTAGGTTGCAGGTGTTTGAATGGGTCAAAATCTAAGCAAGCTGTGTCGAACACTGTTGGTATCACAAATAAATTATAGGTCCCCGTTTTTGTCTATCAGTGTTGGCGCTGCAGTTTACCAGTCCCATCTTAGCTCTTCCTGGTTGAGAGATTTTTTTGAACGGTGCCGCTATGAGATCTGCAAGCTGGACAGTTTATGATCTGAGAGTGGAATGAGAATCACGGGAAGAATTTTTCGGGGCCTGCGGCTTTAGTTGAAACCAGGGGAACTCCTTAATCTTAATGACAGAATCATTTATGTTGGGAATGGCCTCCTCGATCCATTCTGGTCTATGTGAAATATCATCTGAGATTGGTAACTTGTATTTTCTAGGTCTTTCTGAAGAGCCATTCTCTTTCTGAATATTGCCCTGGGCCTCTCTTTCGATCGCGCATATTTGTAGTACGCCCTCAAGTTGTGCACAGTTTTCTTTGGCTCATGTGCCCTCGTCACTGTTTGAGAAGCCTTATTGAACCCTGGTCGCCCCTTGGCACACAGCTCTCTGGTCTTTTGGTTTGTTCGCTGAGTTGGGCTGTAATCAAATTGTCCAGCTCAGCGAACAGGAAAATTTGACCTAAACCCAACACACACAATTCGACTTATGATCCTCTCGTACAACAAATCGGCACCTGTCTCATGATACGATAGTGGTTTACTGTGTTTGGCAAGTAGTTTGCACTTCCGGATTTAATTTGCACCGGAGAACCAAATTGGAGACCATGGATTTTACACTAAAAGATTTTGCTTCGAACTTTATAGTGTTTTTTTTACTAGAAAATGACCCCAACTGGAAAAGCGCAGCTTGATGATGTGAAATGAAGCGAAGAACAAACCCTCTCTGAAATGCAATTTCGACTGGCCTTTGTAGGATTCACTGATTTAACTTGAAAACTCACGATGTCTACCATGACGTGGAGCAACTACGGCTTCATTTAAGCGATCATTTGAACTGAACGATAGGATGTTTCAAATCTCCATACCAATGCCAGTGGCTCGTGGCCTACGTGCACATCGTCCGCAGTGCTTACTCCTGCGTGGTTAGACCCTTAACTGATATGTTTCGGATCTATCCACACGTCCTAAATAATGGTCTCTTGGACTGATGTTCGTCAACAACCCGCAACGCGGCTCTTGACCACCGAAACTAGGATTTAAACTATGGTTTACTATACGTGACTATTTCGGTTATCGTCCTAACGATGGGTCACACTTTTAGGTGGCTAGAACAAAAGTTCAGAACGTTATAGTTTCTCTTGGCGGACAGTTTTCCTTGAATAATTACCTAAGTATACAGGACGTAGAGCAAAACATGAACGTCAGGAATGGTACACAAACACAAAATACTGTTTGTCGAGGGAGTGCTGTGCCAACTCAGTTGCATAAAAAAGCTATTTCACGTTAGAAATTGCGCGCGGACCTCATTGATTCGTTGCCTACACTTGTGATTTTCAAATCCACTTAAAACTTACAGATGCTGAGCCATCAATTTAGAATAGGATAACCTCAACCTTCCTACTTGGCACAATATTTTAGCGGGTAAATCCTGGATGAAGTAGCTAGTCATCAAGGTCAAGTTCGGAAAAGTTCACATCAAGATAGTTGTGTACGGCATACCGTACCCCAACTATCTCAGTGATGTGTCCGCACTGAACTCCAGTAATTTCTTGTTGCTATTCAGATTCTGCAAGTTTACACCTGACTGCTCTCGAATTTCACGGCACCTTTCAGCGCACAAGCTAATTTAACTTTGCAAATTCTATGGATAGTTTCCCGAAAGCAAAAATGCTTGCATGGAGACAGAGTAACCAGCGTAAATTATGCTTCAAAGTCTGTGTTTACACCATCTGTGTGGGCATGCAAGTACAAGTCTGCTTTAGTATACTTTCCGTTTTGAGATAAATCGGTCAAACAAACTGTTTTCATCTGCTTTTTCGCTCATTCTTTACACCAGAAATAAAAGTGAACATTCGTAGGTTAATTGGGCGGTCAAAGTCCGGATCTTCTTTTTCGGCAAAATGCAAATAAATACTGGCAAACATGCAGGAAATCAAAGCACACAGGCTGGGAGTTATAAAACCCAAAAATAATAAAGGCAGAAGACAGTGCTGAATTAACCATTCACATCCGTTTGTATAAGAGAACGATTCAGGCACAACGGTTGCGTCTGGACTTGGTGGAACGGGGTCAATCCATCGACCAAGTTTCCCACGATAGACTGATTTCGACACGTTTGTACACGTGGCGTAGGAGTGTTCGTTTAGGTTGCAGCAAGAAAACGGCACCCAGTTGATTGGAATAGCCTCGTTGGCAATGTAATAATCACGGTAGGCTACAGATTGAAGTGTTGTTATCGAAAGTGGAAGAGGAGAGGCGTCTTATTAAATATGATAGGCTGTTAATTTTGAAATTCATATATGATGGAACTTGTATCGATTAAACCAACCAAACATGACATCTACAAGTGCTACAGTTGCTACAGCAGCTGCTTGCTTATTACGGCAGCAACTTTTTACAGATCAGAAACCGAGCACCCAGCAGAAAATTTTGTCTGTTTTCGAGTCAGATCGTATGGGTGAACGTAGCTCTCTAAACGCATAACATTACCCAGAAAGCCTGCTAAAATCTGGTAACCCGTATATCGATGAATTTGGTCATGAATAGGGTTCTCCATTCGATTACTTTGTATATATTTAGTGTAAGACTCCGTATATTGCTGCAGTCTGAAACTGCATTTACTCGTTTTTCTGTTAATAGCAAGTTGGCCAGAGTAGACCCGTTTATCGGACGACGTTGACGACTGGCAAATCACTGCAGTGGGTTCAGACTTCTCTCAAACATACTGACAAGCACACACGAAAATATCTTGGTGAGGAATCTGCATTAGGGGAGTCCTGTTATGGAAGGATCTGTCATGTACCTCATTAGTTGGCTGAAACGAATTTTTACCCGAATCTCTAACGTCTCTGAGCAGACTTTAACTTGGTTGGGTCACTTTCAAAAGGCAAGATTAAAACAGTACATTGTAACTAGTGAGTTTCGGATGTTTGGTCTGTAGACGTTTCTTCATCATTTAATATAACTATCCGTTTCTTCTGAACAAAACTGTGAAAAATTCACCTTTCTTGAGCACGGCGTCTTCATGATAATCCGCCTTATGGGCAGTGTACCAGTTTTACTTGACAGTGGGTGAAACGGACGCAATTAGTGACCGGTTCGCCCAAGTACTCGGTGATTAGTTCATCATAGGAACTATTTTGCTATTCTACTTATCAACACATCCTATAGATATGCTACATCTTGAGGGCAAGTAATTGCAAGAAAAACTCTGAAAAGCTCTGAAGAGATACCCAGGGCTAGGGTAAGGCGGCATGGGCTATGCTTGTTGGACAATAAATCCGTCACTTAGCTAGCCTGATAAATAAAATGGTTTAGACATAGATGTCTTGGCCTGGCCACAGCCGGGAGCAACAAACCAAAGAAAAGCATACGGAAATTCAGTGCATAGACACTAGTTATTCGCTTTCAAAAATAGCCAGATAACTTTACAGAACAAAAATGAAACTGTAGAGACCAAAATTCTCTTCATAACTGTCGCCACGCTTTGAACAGCTAGTCCTGTAATCATTACTTTCAAAAGACCAAGTTAAAAAACTCATCTTTTGGACTAATGAGGCTTGCTGTGGTCCTCAGTAGACCGGAAAGGAGATCGTTATAGATGTGTTTTAATTCTGCAATTATTTGCTTCAGAACAAATTACATGATAGGGTAAAAACAGTATGGGTGTTCTGGTTACCCGAGAAGATCTTTTCCGTCTCATCTTTCGAGATTCCTAAAGTTGTTTGGCGAACACGACTTTCACGTGCCGCATTATGTCTAGAGGCCTATTATTGTAAAATAGGTAATCTGTAAAACAGTGAGATTCTGAGTAGAGTTAGCATGCCTGGAAATAAGTGCAAAGGAATCGATTAAATGAGAGGCCTCTTCAAAAAAAAACGGTATAACGCTAATTTGACCACAGAAAAAGCATGGACACCAGGTAACCGTCTGTAAGACTGATGGAAAACCTTCGAGCCGGTTAAAAAATTATGGCATATCATAAAGAATTTAGCTGGAATTCCGATGATTCTCGCGCACGTAAACGGGTGCATTCTGAGAATTGCGTCAAATTTTACTTAAGTAGAAAGTGAGGTTGATAAAATCTCTGGTACTAGGCCAACGTGATGAGTTCCAAGAAGGGCGAAAGCGGCTTCAATGTGGGAGTCTTCATCAGACTTACGGGTGGTGTTCAGTCAAGGAAATATACTGCAATTTCTGGAATATTCCACTAACTGAACCGCGACATTGCCTATTTTCACACATTTAGTTCAGGAATATTATCAACGAATAGTCCAGCTGCAATTCATTTGAGTCTCGCGTTTTAACCTAATTAGTGTGCAAATGAGTGGATTGCATATAATCTGGGTTTAAAAGAACGTTAGGTTGACGGAAACTGGAGAACTGCGCTACCTGATGCGCCCAGGAGGGAACAAAATGGGCCGTGTGCTGTCAAAATTTTTCATCACATTTATGAGTAGCTGGCTTTCAAGACTTGAACCACCACATTTTAAGGCGTGCGCTGCAAATTTCTGTTTGGCAAACTTGAGTACCCTCGAACGCCCCAGTTTCCCGAGATCAAGGTGTTTCATTGCTGTTCTTTGCCTTTCACATGACTGTGGTACATAAAGAATAATTTACATTCGGTTTAATTTGGTGGTTCCACTGACATTGGTAGAATTGCTAGCGGGATAACCTTTAAAGTTTTTTACACTGTATTACACAGATGTCGGTTCCACCACTTTTGGAAACAGCTCACTGTTGCTCAGGTTTGTTTGCTCAAACTATCTGTATAAAAACCTGGTGACATACACTCACTTGAAAATTAAGCTGAATTTAGCGAGACGCCCAAATGAATCCAAGGAAATCCCTCATTTAAGCGATTCTTCAGTTGCAGGTCATTTAAACGTTCTTTTTGGATTTTTTACGCGTTGCGGCAGTCTACGATCTGAAAATAGCTTGGTAAATTAACAATGATGGTTGGCAAGAGACTTTTTCCGGGCCGTAACGGGGGTTCGGGCTGGAACGATGGAACCGAACTCCAAAGTCATAAGTTATCTGTTCGTAAATCCACTAATGACCCTAACCGGAACGGTATTCGCTACTGTATAAAACCACTCTAACAGACTGTTTGAACGATACGAATTTGGTAGGCTAGAATTTCATATAGGTACGTATTGACACGATTAAAGATAAATAGGTTCGTTTAGTGCACAGTGTACAATGCGAATAAATTAAGTTTTGTCAGGCAACTTTGCGGACTTTTGGAAGATACTTTATTTACTAGCCTGTTCGGCCTGTTTGGCTTGCAAACACTTAGTTTATATCCTAAGAGGTGTAGCCAACTTACTGATGGCGTCTCTTTCAACAGTGACAAAATGACTAAAAACCGATACACATGCTGAGCGAACAGGTCATCAACTGATCTAGCGGGCGCATGAACTCACATAAGAAGTGAACTTGTATTATGAGGAGCAAAAAATATAGTGACACGTCAGACTGCTTATTGATGGAAAGGGGACTCTGTCCAATATCCCTTTCTTTCTATCTATCCATTGGACTAACTTCCTCTGGGCACATAATAACAATAATAATAGTAATAATAATAATGAAATTTTCCAAAATATTTTTAACACAGTTGTCAGGATAAACTGGCAATGCCCGTGTGCATCCAGAGATTGCTTTTGAGATTTTTGAAGATGAGCCACCTACCACCTGTTTAGAAATCAAAGCATACACTATCATTAAACGGCGTGGTAAAAACAAATGTTACGCAGAAACCAGAGGTAAAGTTGCTTCAAAATCTATTTCGAATGTGACAGTTGCTAAGTTTTGTGGATTTCTGAGGCTATGAAACCGACTCTAGGATTGTTATGTAAATTCAGTCACAAAGTTCTGGTCTTCGATGCTCCCCCCCACACAAATATTGCTTATTTTTTTAATATCGTCCAGTATCTTAAGAAGGTCAACCGCATTAGTCCTTTCCTTAGAACCTGCATTTCCACTGAGAACGCTTGTTATCGATCTCACTAACGGAAAAAATCTTTGATGTCGTATAATTGGAATCAGACCGAACAAATTGAGTCAACTCACATTCTCGTCCACAGCACTTTAGCACATTTTGTATGTTTGCCATGGCCATATTATTCGGATCGCCAGGATTGAATTCCTGGACAGAAAATGAAACTCCGGTGGGCATTGTGGCTATCCACTGAGTCGCAACTCCATAAAGAGTTGCCACAACGACGACTGTTAATATAAGTAACGCAATGATCTGAAAAGCATTGGAAGAAAACAGACAATCCGATTAGATGCAGTGGGATTTTAGGCTGAGAATATATCGAGAAATTTACCTAAAATAACTAAATGGACCTCATACGTGCACTGGAAGCAAACATGTGGCCGTAGACAAGCAAAAATTCTTCCAATTTTATCTTTACGGTGAAACATTACTCTACTTTGCGAAAATGCAGTCAACCATATGCTCAAAGTAGTCAAGATTTTTTAATTGAAAACCGAACAGGGACTCTAAAATCACGAGTAGATCGTGATTTTACCTCAATGAGTGCAAAACCATCACCGTACAGCATCATCGTCATCATTATCATCCAAGTAGTTTGACAGCCATACAATAAATCCAGTTACCATGGACTTCAGCATTGACAGTGAATTTGGTGGGAAACGTTGCGTACTCAAGTTAATAAAGTAGGAATGATGGTTATGTCGTGGACGCTGATGTTCTACAAATCATTGTGATAAGTGGTTGGGCGATAGTCATTCGTCATTATCCGCTGGCTGAAGCTAGAAGAATGAAAATTGCCCAAGCTCGTCGACATACACATGTCTATTCAGCTCTAATTTTTCGTGCACACACATTTGACTTGAGCGCAAATTTGGCTATGGTTGCGTAACCGAAAGAAGCAGGTAATCTTGGCCGGCAGTCCATGGAGGTGATGACCCGCTGATCACGTGTTTCCGTTACATTGGGGATATTACAGTTCGACCTTATATTTTTAGAACTGAATCCTAATGAACGAATACTGAACGAGAGTTACTGCGCGGTGTATGCTCTGGGTATGTACAGGTTTTAATGACTCTCGCTATCCATGTGCTCACACACAGTACTTAGCTGCAAGTGTCTCGGCCAGCATACGTAAAGACCAGGAAACCAGTAGTGTGGATTTAATTATCGTTCTGAACTAGTGCTTTGAATAATTTTCAGTGCTGGGACTAAGTATAAAACCTCCCGACTTTGAGAGTTCTCCAAAACTTGCTAGCAGTATGGCTTAATCCACAGAGGACCGATTCTAAATGCTTAAAGACTGCTGCAGCCTTCAACTCAATCTGCTGACAGATGAACTGAATTTACGTCGTTACGCCCGAAGGCCATTTCGTCTCTCATCATTCGCTGCACAAGTTCAACTTTGTTCGAAAGCCACTAAAGGCAACTAGTGTGTTCAGCACACCAAGTAAATAATCCGCAAAAGTGTGGTTGATTTGATTTTACTCAACTTGGCAACAACACTCCAAGTTAGACAGATAAGAAAAGCGTGTATTTCCGTATCTATATCATTCGGGCTGTTTAATAATGCTTGTAATATTGCGGAAAATTATTTCAAAATGTGTACGCCACTTGGGCAAATGAGGTCTATGAATGAATGCCCCAGGAGAACTTTGATCCCATAGGCATCTGAGACTCAGCTGTGGAAATTCTGTCACTAAAGTTAAGGTTGGCAAGGGCAGGAAACTGTTGAACAGTGTGAGGCTTGAATTAAGTTGTTTGAGTGAGTGCATATTCTAACCGAAACAGAAATCGCCCTATATCTTTCACTGGCGTAATTGGTACTGCGCCTTTCTTCGGATTGGTGTACCCACAGATCACGTCCTAAGTGCCGGTGATGCTGTCATTTGTGTCTTCTCAAAGTCTTAGAGATTGTTACAATTTGACTTCCTTTACAGCACAAAAAAGCACTCTGGTTGGATGGCCAAATTCAGACTATCAGTCATAGGTTTCGGCAGGGTAGGAAGTTAAGGTTTATTAGTACGCTGCCTAAACAACAGCGCTGAGGCACGTTTGTCTGCTAAAATTGCTGCTGGCAATCACATTAGGGTCACCGCAAGCCTTAATGGTGCAGTGATCTAAATGTTTATTTGTGATACCCCCAACCAGAAGCGTCTTCGGACGCCTAATTCAAATTTCCAGGTCGTGATCCTAGAGCTATATTCCCACAAGGCCTTTCGAAACCGGGAAGTTAATATTGGCTTTGAAATGAAGTAAAAGCGTTCAGGACATCCTTGTTGGCCACGAATCGATCAGATACCTTAAGTGTCACTCAAAGAGAGGTTGCGCTATTCTCACAGGTTTAACGTGTCCTACGCGGAACCTAGTACAAAAACAAGCGAAAGAACCAACATTGAATTCAACGATGTGTTTCAGGAGATACAACTCCTTTCGCTTCTCTTAAATCCATAGATGATCTGTTTCTAAGTCAGTTGGAACTGTCTTGTCCAAAGTGGCTGCTGTATATCTTCCTGCGTCCAGTAGAATCGCGTCCTTTGCCAAAAATTGCCAAACCGCTAACATCTATTTAAAGTGAATTATATTATACCTCTGTTGCGAGGTTCAATGTGTAACATTTAACTCACTACTTATTGTCTGGCTTCTCTTCAGCTAGCATCTAATGCTGCTAAGCTTCCCACCCCCTCAGTGTTCGCTCGATATCTCCCTTGCCTTCCAAATCGTAGTGAGTTTTAATTTAATTCCCTGCACTTATTTTGGGTTAGCCTGTCAAAAGAAGTACGTTTTGCTCTTTTTATTATGCTTCCGGTTGATTGGAATGAACCAGTCAGCAAGTCGCATATAGTGAGAACCATCTTCGAGAGGTTCTCGAGTGTGCAGGGCATACTTTGCATCCTCTAAGTGGCTGATTAGAAGATAAGCACAATTAGCTGTGGTGTCTTTTGCTTTATGTGCCCTTTTCTACATCCCTTACGATAACCATCCCACCACAGATTATAAGAAATGATTGCGATGGCTCCTATTCAGTTTAAATCCCGTACCCATTTTTCGTCTTATAGTACTAATGTGAGAAAATATTCCAGCTCGACCAAACGAATCAAATGGCTGAAAACACTGCTGCAAAACAATGGTAAGAAACCGACCATTTCGTTAATCGTTTTTGGTGAATTGGTTGATATCGGTTTCTGTCGAAACCGCTATCCGTATGGACTCATGCCCCGGCTACATTTAAAATTTAGATTTTGTGGACTGTTCTGTTCAGCAGTACAATCTGAAAACCACATCTGTGGTATTATGTTTACATGCACATTAACTGCTCTTTACTAACACATATTATAGAAAAAAAAAGACCAACTGGAAGGTGAGGAGATTCATCATCATCATCATCGACAGCATGACATCAGTGTTCAACACCGATGCTTCACTGCCGTAAGGAGATTACTGCTAATGAATGCCATAGGTAGCACTTAACTCAATCTTACAAACTTCCTTATTATTTATGTTGTACAATGGGTCGCAAAGGACGGTACCACACAGAAACTGTTTTGTCAACAGTCTCGAAAGAATTTCGTTCTTTCTAAGTTTGACAACCTTCCCCCGCGAATCCAGTAATCTATTGGCTGACAAAAAATTTCAATGTTTATCAACCGGAGGTTGGTGTGTAGGATTTGATCAGGTCCTGTTATTGAGGACCATTAGTTTACAGCTCTATTCACAATGATAAGAAGCACCTCTAACATGCGGCTGTCAAAAGTGGTAAACGAGAATTCACTTAGGCCTTGGTTTTTTCGTGATTCTAAAGGGAATAGGCCTTATTTTGAGCACAATTCAGGAAATTACAATTTAATCAGTCGACCTTAAAGACCCCCATGGACGCACTATCTGCAGTCAAGCATGTCCCAACATGCAAGTGGTGAGGTTTATAATTTTGCGTCCGAAACGGCTGGTTGTGTCAAACTACAGTATCTCTTTGCAGTGACGCTCTGTATGACAAATTTACTCATGGTACGATGTTATGGCTCGGAAAAGACCTGTTTTTCAAATGCATCTTCCCTAAAACAATGATTCTAACTGCACAAGGTTGTACATTCACTGGGTTGCATCAAGAAGGGAACGCTGTGTTGCAGTTCATTGTGCACTGTTTGGTTTGTTGTCTTTTCATGCCTCCCCACGAATATTTCCTTAATTTGCAGTACGTTGCAGTACTTTGCAGTCACTTAGAGACAAAAATGCCTGTCCTATGACATTAACCGGAATAGGAACTGACCGAAGATGCGGAGATCGTATCTCGCAGGTCATTTTGGTCCTAAAGCTTGGAAAGTCAAACTGTAAAAGAAACATCGGTTGAACTGCAGTGAACAGCTGTTACAAATAAAGTCGTTGAAGGGGTTTTCCACATTTTATTGTGTGCCGCGACTGTCCACAGAAGCCAGCAAATAGACATCACCGCCACCGAACGCACATAGTTATTGTGGTCTTTCCTGGCGAATGCTCTTCCCTTTCACAGCCTAATCAACAGTATCCTGTACCACTACTCTTCCGGCCACGTAACATTTCGGTTTGAAAAAATCCGTTGGATACAGGACATTAAGTGAATCTGGCTGGCTCAGGACTGTCACGAAAAACAGAATAAGAATGTTTTGTACATCTGAAATCGTGAAGATCCAGATCCGCACGCCAGTCTTCATACAGTCACTGTAGCAACTGCACGTGGCGTGACCACCGCACTTGACTGAGTACGCGCGACTGACCGGTCGTCGTTCTTTGAGGCGAATAACACTTGCCCTCCACTACCTTTTGACCATTCATCCACGCCTCCCTTCACTACCACTCCAAATGATTAATAGTTAGCGTTCGCGATGTGAAAATGTTTACACTAATTTACCTGAGACGTCTGCGTTGATCTTATCCACTTACATTCTCTTACTCACTTGATTAATTTACCGTTTACTTCGTGTGTGTAACAGTCCTTAGAAGATAACTCAAAAGATTTTCCATGTCTGTTTGGTTATTTCCTTCCATATGCTCAAACATAACACCAGTCACTCTTGTTATTATACTTGTTATCCATGTGCACCTTTACTTTGAGGAGCCCGGTGAGATCAGGCCTGAGTTAAACGCTTTATTTGCTATTGTCATCAGAAAGTAAAAGACTAGAGTTTTTATTCCCTACATAAATTCATCCTCATTTCCATGGCAGCTTTTCACAATTGTCATCTTTACAGGCAAACGTATTTCTGTCGCGAAACACTGCAATGGCAGAAGTACAGTCGTAAATGAATATAATGAACTTTCAAAAACAGAAGACAGTTTTTGTCGGCTTTTTGGATCTTGCGTTTTCCTTCCAAAATGGTCCCAGACTTTAGATTCAGTCATTCAGGGTTTGTCAAACAAGGATGTGCAGAAGATCAAGTGTTTTATCGCTGTTTATTTTTATGGTTTGTTAATACTATCCTCCATACTTAGATGGTGTTAAATTAAACCCGTAGTCACCCTGAAAGTTTACAAATACGGTAATCGTGGGCTAAAAGCCTCTCGACTTCCCCTGTATAGGCTTGGGCAACCTCGCAATATCCCAGCCCTCATGCTTCCTTTGGGTGGCATGGCAGCTAGGGTGTTACGGCTGAATGATTATCTTATTTATTAAAAGTAACTAACTGATGCTCAATTGACTCGTTCATTATTTAAGAATGACAATAACCTTCTGTAAAGTGTGTTTCGATGATGGTTGAGAGGTGAACAATAGGAAGTCATGTTGAATTCGTCTCCTTGTGTTTTTAAGTTGGTTGTTTTTGTATTTGTGAATTCTTATTAGACACTATTGTGTGGGTTTTAGATATTTACATCAACTGTCGAAAAAGAAAAACAGTATGGTGCTTTTGAGGCAAGAAATGAAGCCCAGGTTCCACGTTTATACAGATATAGTTTTGTTGTTACACTTGATATTTTATAACCTCTCTAATTCTTCAAACGTAAAAGTTGGTAGTAGCAAGAAACAAATTTTGTTAAAATTTGGGAATATAAGAAAACGGAAAATGTCTGCGGGTATCATGAATAGCCTGCAGCCAAATCCTGGTAAGCCTTTGAATCAGTCCAAGATTAAGAGGACTTAAATACAACATATTTAGTAAGTTCCTTCTCGAATCTTGTTCATCAACTAGTAGGTCAGGTTTCGAAACGTAAAGTGTGGTTTTCCATAAAAATTTGATCCACTCAGACCATCCTGTTTTCACAGAGTAACTCTGGTAGAAGCCTGAGGTCTACGCATATTTAGGCGCGCTGTTCATACTGGGCGGTTGAGGATTATATCGAGAAATACGGCGAATTCTAGACTAATCAGTATATTACAAGCACCCGCATGAGTGGCAATTTTTTGATGAAGATGTCCATAGATGAGTGAGAAAAGTTTAAATAGTCGGCAAATGGCCGTTGCTGAGTTAGATTCCGAACCAATCCAAGGTGGAAAAATCACTTTGGGTTTATAAATGGCAAAATATCCTGTCTAACAATAAGAATGCTAAAAAATAACACTCCCAACAATGTAATTTTCCTTGCTATTACCACCGTTTAGATGTACACAAACTATTGCCTAGCAAAAAGAGTATTTCTACAGGGTTTTGGTTTGAATGACACGAACAACAGTGACGTTTTAGTAAACTAAAATACAGCTAACTTATCAACTGATCAAGGAAAGCTGTGTTTATGAGTTAGACTCGTCAAATTAGGGTTGTACACACTGATTCTTTGGTTTGAAATTAGTATCCACTTTTTATGTAATAAGTGTTTTTTAGTTATTTCTTGGTGGCATGTTTACTACTATTTCATTGTTCATCTACCAATCCTATGAGGACAGAAAGTGTCAAAGTTCGAATGAGAAAAACAATGAATAAGTAAATTATCACAGTATGAAAATAACATCCAATAAATATCAAAGCTGAGAACCACTTTTGTATTCAAATAAACACTTATGTTATTGCATCATCATCATCATCATCAAAGACAGCAACATCAGTGTTGACACTGATGCTTCACTGCCGTACAACCATAAGGTTCGTCTAATTATATTTAAAGCTCTAGGGTGAAAATAAGAGAAAAAGAGTGGGTGAGAAAGGGGACCCAGTGATGGTCTATGTCAAGCATTCTGAGGCGCCTACACATCCAAGCGCTTAATCAGACGATCTGGAAAGGAACTGACAGCAAGAACGCCACTGACATCGATTAGCCGCCATTTCTTGCAACGTCTCCAGCCATGCACAGGCGGGGTCACGGGGGCCCCATCCTGGAAGGCGTACAACACCAACAACACCCAAACTCTTCGTGATCTCTTTCACGCCCTTCTGCCAAGTCATACGTTGTCCACCTCGCGGTTTGCGCCATCCTGAAGGAGGCACGGAGAACAACACTCGTCTCGGTAGACGGTGTTTCGGCATGCGTAGCACATGACCGAGCCATCGTAGTCGGTGGTGCTGGATGTTTTCCCCGATTGAAGTACCTGCAGCACAACCAAATACCCGTTTTCTAATCACCTCGTTACTAACACGCTGACGCCATCCAAAACCAGCCACGCTTCTGAGGCATCGGTGGTCGAAAACCTGAAGACGCCTCACATCATCTGTCCGCAGAGGCCATGTCTCGCACCCATACAACAACACAGCCCTTACTGTAGCCTGATACACACGACCCTTAAGATCTAGTGAGATGCCTTTTTGACGCCACAAGTGACGCAAATTAGCAAATGTGATTCGAGCCTTTGAGATTCTTGCACTGACTTCATCAGACACACTTCCGTCAGAGCTAATACAACTACCGAGGTATGTAAAATTTTCCACAACCTCCAGTGATTCTCCTTGAATTGTAAGGGATATGTTGGGAGACTGCACGTTCTGAAGCATGACTTTGCACTTTGAAGGTGCAAGGCGCATGCCAAAAGATGGTATGATGGTGGTCAGTCTATTCAACAGGGCTTGTGCTTCGTTTTGGTCTTCAAAGATGAGGGCAATGTCATCTGCGTACTCCAGATCGACAAGGCTCTCACCAGCAACAATTTGAACACCGGGGTTTTGAAGACCCTCCAGCGTTCGCCTCATTATTTCATCAATGATGAAGTTGAATAGGAATGGAGAGAGTGGACATCCTTGTCGGACACCACTTTTTGTAGGGAAGCTTTTCGAGAGCTCACCATACACTCTCACCAGCCCAGAAGTATGTGAATATAGGGATCGGATTATGTTTACAAGCTTCTGGGGCATACCCTGTTGAGCAAGTGTAGTTAGCAGACCATGACATTTACAACCATATGTTATTGCATAAACAATGTTTGTAGATGTGAAGCTAATTTCGACTAAGTAGAGGAGACACTCGCTACCAACGTACTTTAATCGCACCAAATTTTTGCTATCACATATCCATGAATAACAGTCATGCTGCTTTCAAATTTGTGACAGCTCTTGCGGATTCGATACCAAATGATTAAATCATAGTTAGGCACGTCTTCTATTCGTCAAAAGCATTCAAATCGGTGCCACCATTACGGTGCTACCATTCCTTTTTATTCCGTGTCCAATGTGTGCTTAGTAACAGTGTCCGGAATACCGTGAGGTTGGCCTCAGTGTGGTTGGCAGCAGTTGTATTTACATGGAAGAATCCATATCGGATTCACGCCTTAAGATGAGCCTGACGGCACGGTGACTGATAAGACACCAGGAAATCCTTAGCTGACAGCCATGTGCGATTGTGGTTCACTCTCGGTTCCTCCAGATAAAGTGATGCTGTATTCAATCAAACATAGTGAACTGGTTCGGCAGCCAATTTTAGTGTTGGTGTTGGTACTTGGCAGCTCTGTGTGCAAGCATAGCACAAACAGTTATTCTTCAAAAATGCTCTTTTATCCGATAACAGAGCTTGCACTTGTCAGTTTTGCTACACAACAAACCTTTCTCCGGACAAATAAAACGGTGCTTCAGTGCGGTAAAATGACTGCTGTTTGCCAGTGGCATTATTTTTCTTCACTAAGTGGTGCGTTATTACGTATACTAGCAGACATTTTTAAATAAACGCTTGCTGGATTTGTAAGTTGGGTGATGTTTTCAAACTAATTCACACCTTATCACCAGTTTAATTCCTTTTTCCTGCGGTGCAAATTACGTACTTTCATGACACTACGAACCACGTTTAACGACCACGTTATGCGGATGTAAAGGAGCGATGGATATACTGCAGCACTGTAGATCACACACCTGCCCCAGAGATAAACACCGCTCTGAAAGACACACGGAAACAAATCACAGAAAAGCGAGGCAGAATTTAGTGAATATGACCTAGTGCAGTATAAAATGCTGCTTTCTATTGATAAAAACAGTTCTGTCGCTTTTTTATCACAGCAGATGGGAGCGCAATCTCCACTGAATTCCCCTCAGCGAACGTGGGCAGGGGTTAGGGTTGTTAATCACTTTTCTAATCGTAAAAGTTCACAGAAAACCGTTACTATGTTTTTATAAAGGTGGATATATTTCTAGGCAACTTTTTCTCAGCGACTGAGATGACAAAAATCTAGAGGCATCACGGAGTTTATAGATTAGGAGACACACGACAAGCGGCCTTGTGCATAACTGCTTTGGATCATTCGATTTGCCACGAGGCCATGTGCAGGTGTCGGTAAAGAACACTCGTCAGCAAAAACGGCTAAGATCTAAAGCACATAGCCAAAGCTGTACACTTAATCTCATCACCTGTCTAAATGCTCTGAAGTTAAACGTAGGCGATAAGCAAGCTTGTGGTAAAATACTCTGATACCCTATCACTCTAACAGGACTAAGAAAAATCTGCCCCACTCTTATTAATCAGACACTGTGATTTTTTGGATACTTCCGGCAAAATTAATTTTTGCCATCACCAACTGGGTACGACCTCCCCCAGTTTCTCACTTTGGAAACTTATGTTATTTTAATTTGGTAATGAACTTAATCAATGAGTACTGTGATATATTTTACTGACAGCTAGACCACCTTGTTTCATTCCATATTGGGTTGAGTCATTCACATTCTGATGGCTCAGATTTCAGTTTGGTGTGTGAAATACGCTCTGTTCCAACGAACTGCCCCGAGTCCCTCACGTTGTTTAGTTCTGTACTCCATATCTTTCAAAACCTACAGCACACGATCAGCAACAGTGTGCTGAAAAGTCTTGAACGTCAAGCGTATTCTAGGTTTTAATATTTTAACCCACTGACTAACTGTACTAAATTAACCACCAGCCCCCACGGAGCGTCTAACCAACGATGACGTTGCTTTCGTTTATCTGATAACAAGTGATTGCCTCCCGAGTCAGAAATATGTAACCTGCACATTTTCTCTCTATTTATGCTTATCATACACACATGACAGCTTCCAGGCGGCGGTAAGTCGTTCTGAAAGTGCAGAGTTAGGTGAGCTTGTCCAATGTCTTTTTTATCATATAATGTGAGGCTGCATTATAAAAAATTATAGCATCCTCAAATTCTACGATTCCAACAGGAACGATCACTTATAACATCTCATTACAAATGGTAAACTGCTAGCTGAACCAGGATCCAATTACCCATTTGTGACTCGCTGCGCTGGTTAAGACAGTTCAATTCAAGGAACTCTTTGCGGAACTTTACGAAATTTTCGTGAGCAGGGTTGAAAGAAATATGCACCAAGGTAACTGTAATGAATTTGAATGAAAATGGATTAACGTCCGCATAAGTATATCAGCTTTACAAATTAAACTAGAGCTTGTTGCTTAAACCAACAAAGCTATACGAGGTGTAAATAATAGAATCTCATGAAAAAAGTTCCTTCTTGTTAAACCCAACCAGCAGCTGAAATACAGTATAAGGTTTGCGGTGGTCTTCAGCAATTATTCTCCCATGGAAAATTCTAGATAAGAATCAGGAAACCCTCGAAATCGCTTGAAAGCTCATAGGGTGCCACGTGCCCATAACAACTTTATCTGGACTGTTTTTAGAAATCGAGCTTTTGAATGGTTTTACTGCCTAACAAACAACATTCGGATTTTAGGGATGTACACGAAATCAAGGCCGGTAATTTTGTGTTGCAACGTCATTGCACACTGTCACCTTCTTAAAAAATATTACCTGGGGTATATCTTTGATTGATAGTGGATATTTTTGCAACTCCCTAAAGCGAGTTGTTAGCTAATCAGTGTGTGTGACAAGTTGTACTTGGAGGTATGCACAATACGAAAAGTCCATTCACTGTTGGTTGCCCCTGTAGATGAGTTGTCAAGTTCATATAATAGTGTAAAATTTTACATTATGTAGAACCATCCTCTCAAAAGTACCTTCTTTTTACGAAGCAGCCTTGATTTCACTTTGGCTCTCTAAGGAGCACTGATAAGTTAAGGCTGAAGTTTTCCAAACAACTAGAAAGTCTCCTATAGCTAGCAGCTGTGTATAAGCTATCTGGTCGTTGGTTTGTTCGCTGAGCTGGGCATTTTGATTGCAATCAAATTGCCCAGATCAGCGAACAAACCAATGACTCTCTATGCTACCTGAGCTACCAACATTCTCCTCCATAGTGTAAGCTACTTATTTTGTGGACATGCGACTGATATTTAGAAGTTGACTGGAAAAAAGATTGGTTTTAGTTTTTGGTTTTCATACGGCAAAACTAGTAAAAAGGTATGCGTGCAGCAGTTTTATACTTTTCTTTTGGAAAGTTAAGACAATAGGGCTCCAGTATTATGTAGTCCATGGAAACGCAAAACATTGGTCGACATGAACAAGGCTGTTTGGTGGTTAGTGGGCTATGTGAATGAATTTCAGTTAGACAGACATAGTTTCAGTCATCCGTAGCAGAATAAAAATTGTTTTTTTTTTGGGGATTTTAAAATTTCCTACTTGCTTGCAAATCTCAGCACTCATCCAAGACAAAGAGTTTTCACTAAACCTAAGATACCCTAGTTAATCTGTTGCACAAGTTGGTCAGATTACTTAATCGGATTGCATTACAGTTGCGATTGGGTGATGGACACAGGCGTTGCGTCCGAACACCGCTGAGTTGTTAAAGGCCTAGTAAAAATTGGTTTTTGATAGTTTTTGACCAACATTCATGTTTGTAGATGTCCTCTTGTATTTACGACAAACCCGAGTTCCAACAGTCCCAATCTGTACTCTGATCTTCTATGTAGTAGGCTAAGTAATGCAAGTTCTAATCATTCATATATTTCTGACAGTATCCTGGACAGCGGCGCCTCCTGACAGCTGCGTAAGAAAATATCACAAAATTCGTGCATCAGCTTGTGTAACAGTCTGCTCCGGACCGGTTTGTTTGTTTCAAACGTCAAAGAACTCTGCAGCTCTAGGCCCTCGTCGCCACTTACCAGCAAAAAGATCTGTTCGGGGTTATGTCAGACGGTATTTTAACCCCGAATTCACAATGTTTGTGCAAAAACACAGTCTGTAGTCAAGCATCGGTAGACAAACAGAGCGGCGGCGCCAGTGTATGAAACTGTCCGCAGTGACCTACTATGCGATTTTTGCACCACGCTCCCCAAGCCTGGCACGGCAGAATGACCTTGAGCAAATTGCCACCTCCTTTTGTGTGCTGCGTTTGCTACTAGTTACTGACCCACTGCTTTCGAGTGTTTGCTGGTCTGAATGTTTCCTCGTTCAACCGAATAACGGACAAACGGTGCACATGTATTTTCAGCCTTACAAACAATGGTTATATGTGACCAAAATCATAAAATGGTGTGCCTACCCATCTGTGCACATATTACTATGTGGACTTATGTGTCAACACTAGTCAGATGCTAATTACCCAACGCGCTTCTCATGCATGCATATGCGTACAAGGGTTGATAAATCTCAGTGGTGGCTCACTAGCTAAGAGCAAATAGAATTAAATCCCGTTTTTGGTGAATGACTGTAGTCAACTAAACAAACAAGACCGTAAAACGCTATAGTCCAAATACAGAAAAGAAAAGAATTCTTTGGAACAACATTTCTATGGGCAAAGCTTTACGCAGCTGCTTAGTGTTCGTACCGCGGTCATGAATGGAGTATATACCGTAAACGAAGTGACCAAATAAAATGCACCCCGATTGACCAAGCCTTAATATCACCTCCTTGCAGGTTTATATCTCCCCTCGAACACTCTGCAGTTGGAAGTCACCCTCGTGTTGAGTTCTGTTGCATTCACCACACGTTTCACCAAGAATTATTGAAGTGAAGTTATTCGCGCGTAGAAACATTGGCTGGAAGTTTTATTCTCATTCGTTTAGAATTTCCATTTTCAGAATGACTATAAATAATCGAAATTATCTTGAATCGCCTTACACCTGTTAATTTCTTCATGCTTTAATAGCTCGGCATTATTCAGGATTCTATCCCACTACCAGAGACCTAATAAGCTAACATAAATATCACTGCGCACCCAGAGGATGGTAACACCTGGAGATAGACATATGCCTTAAGAAACGCACCAGCCAAACCAAATTCAGGGCAAATTTTCCGCGAAAAAACACAAGTTGAACCAAAACAGTTTTTCAGTGTTGCCCATTTTCATAAGCCCAGTAGCTGTTAACACGCCAAACAAAATTACTCAAGTTTTTTTGAGTAAGACGCATTTCAACCGCATATCTTTAAGCGAGGATCCAACCTCAATGCTGACACAAAAAACTCTTCCCTACAATAAAGACAACTTATCATCAAGCCTGGTTTTATAATCGCATTGGAAATTACTTCTCGATTCAGACCAGTCGCTTCAAAAAGTTTCCAGGGTGGCTTTTGAGCAGTGTAAAGAATCCACTGACTACAGGATTCAGGCTTTCTAAGAGCCTTCATTTCAAGGCCTACAGCAAACTTGTTACGTCACACGACCCGTATTTTAAGCTTAGTGAAACCTGAAACCAAATAACCACACACTTTATTGGAGGCTGCTACCAAGGTGTACGTGTACATTGTCGTTGACTCTTTTGTGGCACACATCACATCATACATAGCCTTATAATAGCATTTCATAACTTTTGGGATTAACGTAAACGCCTAAAATAGGCACCTTTTTTCACAGGACTTTCTTTCGGTTCGCCTATGGGTGGATTCACAATAATGGAGCACACCCTTGATGTTGAGGTTGAAAGCAGCATCTCCCCTTCTCCGAACTACATTATAAGAGCAGCTTGGAAACAACGGTAAGTGTCCAATGAACCAAGGAGTATTAAGTGTCTTCGATAACACCTCTCCAGGCTAACTGTCAGCTTTTGTGGATGCTGAGCTTTTTCGTTCGTCCTTCGACACAACACCTTTACTGAGGCATTCGCGTGGCTAAGATTATGATACTGCGTACAAACACAAAAACGATTTGTAAATCAATTTGTGATCTTCCCAGGTGGCATTTATCCATATCATAGTTACTTTCTTTTACCTTCCATTTTACGCCGGTTTGTTACTAAGTCCTTCAAAACGATGCACCATCCGTGTGCAACTGGAGAAAGGTTCGTAACATAAGCGAGAAAGGTATCAAGATGTGGTGAAAATTTGGTGCATTGTTCTCTGCAGTGAACAGGTGTAATTTTGCGGGATTATGTAATGGAACGCAAATTAAAAAAGGCTTTTACAACTAAATTATTGTACCATCGATAATTGATAGATATCCGGGTCTCACTTACCTTTGCTTATAGAAATGGTAGATGGTGCGTGGGTTTTTGGTGGCTACTATCAGTCACTACAAGTAGAGAGTGACGCTTGGCCAGACAGAACCTAAATGAATTAGAACGTTTGCAAGTGCAAACAGAAACGGACAGACATTGTAACTAGGGCAAACTACAGCCATGTTATTGCCCCTTTCCATGTTTAAATTAATGGTTGTGTTTAGGACACACAAATGGACTAGAAGTCGATCTAGTGTGGGTTATTGATCTGGTAGGTGTTTGTTCTCTATTGTGCAAACAAAGAACTGGCTGTACATTTCCAGACACTAGGGACAGGAAAAATTCGATCAAAAGCCAACAGCAGATTCACAGCACCAACTGAGCCAATCAATACGGAGCTATGCTGCATTCCAAGTGGACAGAATTTTGAAATCCACTCCCGCGTTCATCATTACGTTTACATAGACCAGTGACCAGAACAGCCAATATCTTACGTATGGCGTATTTCTAAACTAATCGGCTTCTATTCGGTCTTTAGTTCTTCTTTGTAGTTTTCAAAAATGCTTGTGATATGAAGTAGCTTTCATTGTCCTCGACTTTAGGCAGTGGCATTTCCACTATCTGATGTTTGCATTCATAGAAGCCACATTGCTCTTGCCAAAAAAAGCATAAAGCAGCTCTCTAAAATAGTGCTATTTTGCATCATGTTGTTCTGTTTTAGTTTCGCAGCTCTGTCTGTTGCCACAACAATAATGTGTAATCCGCTCTCCTTTACGAAAAGGTTGTTCAAAAGTTAAAACATGCTATTTAGGGTTTACAACAAATGCAAGCCAGCCTCATCCGTCAAAAACTTTTCTGGACAAGCAATGCGTTACCCCTGCTACCGTCCGTCCCGCGACAACTTCCTATTTCAATTTGCCCTATGTAATCTAGAGTCGAATTCACATAATCAAATTTGTCCCCCGAAAACTTAGTGGTCTGCAACGGACTGGTTAGCTTCATTCATCTGAGAAGCGTTCAACCGAAGGGACAATATGCTTAGAAATGTTGAAGTCCTTAGTCTCCTTTGAGGTGGGAATACTTTGGTAGGAACTAGTAAAATCTATCCAGGTGTCCATATCTAAGTCGTACTTACCAGATATTAGGATTCCTAAGATAATTTCGCCGACCGGAATCGTACCAAAATATCTGCACTAAATTATGAACGACAACCGGCCGACTTGTGCACAGAAACACATCAAATTTGTTAGCCAAAAATAGCGCCTTAGGCATATACCAAAAAACGATAACCAGTAATTCAAAATTGTCGAAAGCTTTTTGTTTTTTGAACTGCGTTGGAAGAGACTTGCATGGTAACACTGCTGGTCTCGCATTTCCAACATTTATTCCTATTTGTATGCTCATCTTGAAATAGAATAAGTTGAGTACCATAGTGAACTGCTGACAGCCCGTAATTCGTTTATTTTTTATAGGCGCTGTGCACTGCCCCATTGTGTCTTTTAACGAAACGTCTTCCAATAGTGTTAATAGTACGTCCAAATTTTTCGGGTACTTTGAAGCCCCAAAAGATCAGTTCGTTTTAATGGACCTACGATGTACCAAAAGCTGAGATATTTAAAAGCATAAGTGTTTACATTTTGGCCGTGGTCTTTGGCCTGTTTCGATGGCTGATACCAACCAGCTCATATTCCACTTCACTCTTGCTACGTTGGCTTTTTTCTGTTATTTTCACCCAAAATGTATCAATCTCATGTATGATTGATTTATCGGGTCTACGCCCTACAAATCAGACGTAAAGTTGAGTTTCTTTCGAATTAAAATTATTAGGGACTCACTCATATTCCTTTTTCTGACACAGATCATTTAAAGCAAACAGACATATTCTGGATGAATAATTTCTGTTGTAACGAAGATCGAACAATCACTATTCAACTCACATCAAATGACACCCTAGTTGCCGCAAAACCGGCAACTACAACTCAGTTAAAACTTGTATCGCTTCGAACAACATACCTCTGGTTTAAACCATAGTAATTGCATAGCTTTTACCTCATTGTAATATATCAGTTACTTTACTGTTTGTTCTGCATTGACATTGAAGCAAGCTACGCGAAAGTCTATTAAATTTCGTTTAGTGGTTTAATAGGAAACTGAGAATTTATTTCATTTGATTCATGTCTTTGTGACAACTTTGTGTCAAAAAACAATGGTCGATACATGTACTCTGAGTGGAAACCTAAACTCATATAATGCAGTCTTTATATGGCAAGATGGAAAACTGATTCAGAACTTCAAATGTGCTTAATTAACGGCTGCTTGCACAGAAACTAACAAAAATGAAACAGAGACCGCAATAGTTCAGTGTAGGAACTATCAATATTTGATAGAATTGTTTTTGAAATTTTCCATTCGGGGAATCGTCCAGGGGCGGATCATTTTTCTTTCCCCATCTTGTGTCTGATAACAGATGCTTAAACGTGAAGGGAGACTTACTGAAAAGCTTTACGAATAATTATGACAAACTGATAAGATTACTTTTTTCCAAAAATGCCATTTCACTGTATTTCGATTGCGTTCTATTGATTATGTGGTCGCCAAAGGTTTAGTAACAGTTTTAACGAACTACAAACAGCATAAACGGGAAATTCAACTGGGTTCCAGGTGAGTCTCCCGAAAAACCAAAGTAGTTTGCAAATGAGTGTATTTCGCCAAACTATGCTCTGTTTCGAAGGTCGCATTAGCGATACACTGTAAATAAACACTCATCCATCTTATTGGGAGATCCATATTTTTTCTTCGCAAGAATTCCAGATCAGCAGCTTGTTTAGGATACAGAGACCCTTTTTGAGCATTGAATCCATTTTTCCATGATGCAACAGCAACAATACTTTTGATTCTGGCGTATAGAATACGTAGGATTTCAAATGGCAAATATTTACATTCTTTTCGTTTAACTATTCATATCTATCTGCTAGTTTTGGGAGGCAATAAATTATTTACATACTTTCGATAAATCAATATTTTTGCATTCGACCGTTCCATCAGATGCTACTAGAAGTTTGATTCCACCAAGATTTGGATTAAAGGACAATGTTTTGTGGGCGGCATTTCTACACCTCATTTAACTGATTAGAGTGGTCGATTTCTAGACCAACTGCTTGGCGGAAAATAGTCCTTTAACGCACTTTCGCTGGGTGAGGTTTGTAAAGTGAGTAGGCCCTTTCCACAAATGGCGCCTTGCTCCTACGTGATGCTGAGATGGGCATTCTACGCTGAAGTGCTATGCTAATGCTTTTCCCAAAATACGTGAGGTTTTTCAACCAGCTCTCCATCCTTTCCTTTAATCTACCTCTTCACTGGGCTATTCCACGTTCATCGTTGTGCGGGAATTAGGCTATAACCATTGTTATGCTGTCGACGACAATACGGACTTTGGAACAACCATCCAACAATTCATCCAAATAATCTCATGAGATTAACCAAGATACCCACTGGTTGAAAGGGAAATTTTGCCATCAGATGAGACCATGACTGAATCATTTGTGCGCCTATACTAAATATAATGTAGTTGAGACAAATTGTGTGACACTGGATACTCAACTTAAACCATGTGCACTGAAAAATGGCGTAAATTGGCTTTAGAAACACAACCAAGTCTCTTGATGCAATTGACTTCTGAAGTAATGATGCTCATACAAACGCCAAAAACATCCTTTTTGACCTCAAAGTTTTGGTAGTCACACATGTTCTCTGTTGCTTGGACTGTGCTGTAGCCCTGTACACCTCATGTTTCTGGACGTTTTTAGTGGTGTTTACGTTTAGAACTACTGGATGTTTTTATTTCGGCTCCAATTAGAATTTCGTCTTTCGTTATCGCTGAAAACGGTTTAACCCAAAAGTAACCTATAAACGGATTTCGGCTTGATGCGGATCAGTAAACTTACGCTGCCCCTACATGCGATGCAGCCTACCTCCGAATAAACATGATTAGTGTAAAACGTTAAGCCGAAAACTGGTTCCGGTTAAGTCGAGCAACTTCTCTTGCAACAGTCGACTAAGATGCGCTGACAAATCATCATGATGAACTCACCAATACCAGCAGCAATAATAATGTTTTCGCATCATTTCTTTGTGCTCAAATTCGGGGGCAGGGCATGTACGACTGTCATCATGCTTTTTTTAAATTCTGCTGTGTGAGTTTGAGCTTGGACAAATAATCTGATGTAAATGTGCTTGAATGTAAGACGACTACCAGACGAGGTGCAAAAGCGATGGTTTCAACCTTAACTCATCACAAGTTCAAAACGTTTCTATTAGGCTTCAATATGTGTGATAGCAGTTTATCAAAACGGATATGGATTCGCAATGTGTTATTTCGGTTGAGAGTAAGAATCGAAACAAAAATATTCAAAAGAAATCGCATAAGGTTCCTGCAGGTAAAAGCCTTTAGAAGCAAGATGATTGCTTGTCAGTTATTATGAAAGAAGCTCTTAATACACAGGGCGAATCGGAGACGCTTTCCGGTTGCTGAAACAATACTAAAAATAAAGATAACTGCTCATCGCAATGCTTTGATATGCTTTTTTCCCTGTTTTTAAATGGCTCTGAAATTCCACTATAGGAATTTTATATATCATATTACATATCATATTTGCACAAACTCACGAACCCTAGTTTTTTGCACAACGCGAAATACTAAAAACTTGGGAAAATAGTGGAAAAACTTAGAAGCTCATTATTTTTTCTAGCAAGGCTGCGGACTTTACAGTCATGTTCTGATTAGTCTGGTTCCTTATGCCTAATAAGGTAAAAACGGATACAAGCTATTGTTGGCCTGGATCAAGCGAAGCTGATCACACCCTTCGACATTCCCTCCACCAATTGCAGGATGATTAAATATCAACTGTCAAAATATCGAACCGCATCGATCAACCGAACCTGTCTAAGTGGTCCCCGCACGTTGGAGTTTGAGTACTGCGCTCTACCTAATATGTACTAATAGCCCTGCTTGGATCCGCATACACCTAAATATGCCATCTGTCATACCTTGATTTGTGTTACTTCCTTTAATAAGTGTGATAAGCTTCTCACTAGATGATGCGCTGTGAAATCTCTTAATTGGTTGCCTTTTCTTTTTTAAACGGCCACGGCATTTCCCAAAATAACACGGTTTGATTGCCTGCTCAGCTAATCTAAAGCGCTCCGAACTCTAAAAAGACCACACCGTAAAGCTCGCTTCAGGCAGGAATGAACTGCTATTTTTCCAACGAATATTAACCTCTCTGATATAACCACAGTAATTTGTCTATTCCAAGAGATCAAACGGGTTAGGCGGCGTACAAATTCAGTTGCTTTTCCATTCTTTTCGAACAGGCTGAGTACAAGAGTTGACTCGATATCTGTGTTTGTTTCATGACTGCCTAAGGAACAGTAGAATTGATTGAATTTACGCGTTATAAGGAGAATATTGGTAATTCACCAACTAAGATTATTACACGAAAAAGATAGAGTTTTCTAGTTTATAAAGTAGTAAATTCAAAATTCCGGTGCGCATAAAATAAGACTTCCTGCAACAAAAGCAGTTTTATTGACAGGAGAACGCAAAAACTGATTGTGGCCAAAAATATGGCTTAATTTGCATTCCAGTGCAATTGTTCACCATAAAACTTAGACTCTTCTTTGGCACATCTGAATAAAAGCAGGGGCCTCAGTAGATAATCCTGTTGTCCGAACTCACAGTTTTTAACGTACTAGCTCAACTTCAACCACCGCCCTCTCACTGTAGCTTCTTATTAAGTATTGACCTCTTCCACATTTTAGAAAAACGGGAGGATCAAGATTTGTATAGGTAGGTCAAGGAAGGTATTTTCATATGAGTTGCTGAGAGTCTGTTGTACTGTAAATCCAATCAACAGTGTCCCAAACGTCCGTTTGTCTACAGTAAGATTTGAGGTAAGCGACGATTTTTATGAAGCCCAAAGTTTAAGAACAAAATTCATCTTCTGCGAATTCCGTGAGAAATCATAGTTTTCACAATATGGTTTGAGGCTTTGAATTCTTATGATAAACTGCAGGCTTCAAGGGATTTACTGCAAAGTCCAACGGTGCAGGTCCCTATAGAAGTGTTCAGGGGTCAAAATTCCTATATCGGTGCCCAATAGCCAGTTTGATTTTTAGTCCCACATCTTACCCCATTATTATTTAAGGGGTCTGTGTGGAATGTTCGAATTATGGCGCCCAGTTACCACACGCAGTTAGAGAACACAAGGCTTCCACCGCCTGTACTCGCAAGCTGTTTGCTAGGTTGACTTGAAGCCTAGTCACTGAATGAAGCCAACTGACCTGATTCGAGGAGAAAACAAGAGATGTTGTGATCACTCGTGTCAACATACTGGGGCATGGCTTTTCATACACTAGACGTAGGAGATAGGATTCGGCAAAGGTATTCTAATTCAGTCAGATATTCAAAACATCGTCCTATATGCCACACATAATGCTTATTTTTCCAAGCGTGGACTATATCAGATGGGAGAAGATTGCTGTCAATCCAAAAATGTTGTTTCTTGACCGAATTCCTTTATTATCCGTTTATTCCCCAATTTATTAAAGTGTTCTGTTTTCTATTCTTCGCGTCCACTTACCAAAACAATTGGCATTTGTTTCAACTCTGTCAATTTTGCTGCTATATTTGTCTCACTACCATGTGCAAAAAACCATGCTGTTACTTCGTGGTTAATGCTTTCTCACATGATTTCTGGTCAACCTGAAAAGCAAGTTAAACCTCGCTCATCGACGGTTGTTACGCAACTTCGTACAGATATACTGATGTTTAAACCTGCTGCTTGCCCCCAACTACTGTCTAGGCCGCATCCAAAAACAAGGCTGAGCTGAATATCAAGTTAAAAACATAATACTTCGTACCCCAGTATCCTATTAGGGTATTTCCAACCATTTAGAATCGACTTACCTGTAAGCCAAGAAAAAAAGTTGATCGAACTTTCAATGATTGGAGTGCCGCCAATCCAGCCAGGGTGTATAATAGGCCAAACAGAATGAGCGCACCCAGTTTCATGTGCATGTTCACCAACTGGTTAATGGACTGAATGAGTGAGAGCCATCGTGGATTAATGTACATGGCCAACACGGAAATGCAAACAATAAATCCGGTAATAATAAGCAAAATATTTGAAGCCAGTGTTGCTCGACGCCAATTTTTAGCGCGTTCAACCATCCCCCCATACCTTAGTCGGTCCAAAACACCCATTCTTCGGAGTATGGTAACAAAGTGCGACCCGAAATTTCTTAGTCTGGATAAACTAGACAGACAGGTCAAAATACTGACTTGCAATTCGGATGGATTGTCGTCAGTCGGCCTTCTGGGAGAGCGACTTACAATTAATGTGCGACATCACCGACATGGCAGAAGTGGACCAACCACACACCAACATTATACCCAACCACGTAAAACACCCCCAAGGTATTTGCTTTCACGTGACAAACGTCCAACCAACCGTACACCGCTGTACACCACTATACAGCGAGAACAAAAAAGGGCTAGAATGCTTTTTCTGAAACCAGCCGTGCAACATTAAACGACAAAACGTTTTATTCCGGTGTTGTTGCTTTCTGCAACTGTCCACAGAAGAGATTATTCTTATTCCCTTAAAAAAGTGAGGGATATGTATCTATCTTCCATCTATATTTAGTAGGCGCATAAGTTTCAAACGGAGGCAAGTACACCTTGGATTTCATATGGTAGCTTACATAACCGCGGTTAGCAGTCATCCTTACAATTCTATTAAGATAAACGTTGCGTGTCTTTCCCATAGCAGGTAAATTTAACGGGATCTTACTAGTTTATCTAATTCAGTAATGATTGTGTTTCTTCGTCAGTTGTGCAAAATGGTCTAAGAAACAAATTTTGAACAACAATTGATTTATTACTAATACTACTGTACTGTTTAGGTCACATATTTGTGGATCAGTGCAGCAGCAAATTAAACGTGTCCCCATTGCGTGTCACGTCACATACGAGCTATTGGATGCGTGCATAGTTTGAGCAGTTACCAACTGTCATTTGGGCGCCCAGTCTGCAGCTGTGTTCAAGCCGCCATTTTTGGTAAATCGTGAATGCACTAAAAATTAGATCCGTCCATTGCACTGAAAAATCCGCATGTCACTTAATACGAACACACTTTTGTGACTAACACTTACTTGAGGGTCATGCGTTGAAACCTGTTAATATGACTTCCCTATCACCTATAGTTCATTATTGAATGGAAAACTGAGCGTTGCCTCATTATGAGTCGAACTGAACCGGTCATATGAACAAATGTCCCAAGATTCTTAATATGCAGCTAGTGAATCTATTTTGGTATCCACACCCCTCTGTTCTGAACATTCGCTTCCTGCCCCGTACCGATCATTCTGATGAGTCGACGCCAAAGATAGAGAGCACTGGACTTGAATATCGCTTTCATTAGAGCACATCAGCAGCGCGCATAGTTTGCCTTATCAGGATTTAAATTCCGGCGCGGTACCACAACTCCAGCATCGTACGCTTAAAACGTCTGAGTTATAAACCCAGAACAGGTGAACGAGTTGATACGAGCAATTTGATCAGTTTGCCTGGCGCCTCAAACGACGACCCGGTAACCGGTATGCTTACTGGCCCGCCTGTCAGGACTTCCGTACCACGTGCCGCTAAGGACGCTTGAAACCTTCTGGAAAATTTTTTGTTAACTTCAGTGGAGGCCTAATAGCAGCGCGATTGTCTTGCACGTCACACGTCCGAGGTTTAAACCTCGGCACGGTCAAAATATGCAGCGCTGATGAACTCTAATAGGTGCGAAACCCGATTTCAGTGTCTTCTCTTTTTGATGTGGACTTATCAGAATAAATGCTGCAGGGCAGGAGGAGGACTGTTCATACCATAGGGTTATGAAAATGCGTTTTTATCCAGCAACCACCTACAATGGAACCGCTTTCCCTTGTCATATCTTGCTTACTGAGAGTTACGATATGTAGTAACTTATATGATCGAATAACCGAAGCTCACTGATTAAAGGTGGAACTTCTAGAGCTAATGATAACACCAAGCTTTCAAACAGTCTTGTTTCTGCCCTTCCGCGGTTAGACTGTTAGTTGACGTCCGCATGCGCCAAGAGCTACATTCAATCTCTGCCAGTCTTAAGGCTAGTCAGCGGTGCACGTTCTCGGCCCCAGTTATGTGACCTATGCGTTAAGCGTCTCACAGATTCTCTCGCACCAATGGACAAAAATTCATTATCACGTACAGGCAAAAGTGTTTACGCTAGACCAAATAATGTGACTCGCCTCAGAGCTCGAACAATGACCCAGTGTCTGTCATGATCTCTCCTGCAGATTACCCACCTGTCAAGTCTCCAATCAAAAGATGTTATGCTACCTCTTAACCGGTCCGACTAATTCTGACCACCAAAAGTTATTGACAAAATGAGGATGGCAACTAGGTCGTCATTGCAAGCGTTGAGCGAAACAGCACTTTTCTTTTGCATGTGAAGGTGCGTGTCTCTTCTGACCTGATAATTTAGGTGTATCGACTTTGTGAGTGACGTGAGTAGTGATGGAGCATTTGCGGAGCTTATGTCTCTCTCGTCCAGTGTAGGCAAACCAGAATAACGGAACCAAGGTAGACGGAGGCTTAGTAAAATGAGGGTTATGTGCGTACAAAAAATTGTGTAGGCCATTTTTACCGTGTACCTAGCAACTCATTGTGGCACAGTTCGATCTGTTGCCCATCTGGTGGATCCATTCGGAAATCAAAGGCAGAGTTGGTCTGGAGCCTTGACGTCAAAATGTCCGTCTGCTCTTCCGATATAACATTCATGGCAAATGCATTGGCGTAAAGTTGAGAAAATATCCAAAATTATTTTGTGTTCCTGAAAAAAAACAGAATGTGATAAGAGGATATCTGAATCATTTGGTACGAGCAAGCAAACGGGCCAATTAAAGAACACTTATCTCACGCCTCACCCTTGCCATTCGCTCCCACAGAAAAATGTACCTGTCTGCAGCGTTATCACTAACCGATTACTGCGATAACCGAATCCCCACCGGAATTCCACAAGCTCGTGTGAGAAACTTGACACCGGCGGTTATTGTGGAGAATGACAATGCTAGGGTTAGCCAACTTTGCAGATAACACAACCAGACCTCTGCTAAATATATTTCGATTTGGTTGCGCGTCTGAGAAACTCCCGTCAAGATATAAGTGCAGTCTGATCCTACCCAGTTACAAAGGCGGAAGCAAACTCCTGACATCGGACAGCATCCCCATCATCATGCCATCAATGTCTGCAAAAATAATAAAAGACCTATTTGCTAAGTCACCAGATGTGATCTTAGCGACAACCAACTACTGAAGCAACAGCCAGCATGAGCTCAGGGAGGGACCATATCACTTAATGAGTGTGTTAAATTTGGTGGATGATTCTACGGAACTCGTAGCCAGTTCTATATTCATTGGTGTTGCGTACCTTGATTTATCAAGAGCATGAGATGAGGTGGGGCATAGTTAGCACCTAAATAGGTTAAAATAAGTGAAAATATAGAGCTGATTCTGTCAGCGGTGAAGCTGCTATTTTACGAATCAAACAGTCAGTGAAGAAAAAATGCTACCGACCCCACACCACATACTTATTTGGGCGCCCCGAGGATCACTGGTTTGTCCCAAACAAATTTATTTCTACATCACCAAAGCCCTCCATTAAACATTCTCACCCATATAACGCTAAGTTGACAACAGGAGAAGCTGGTACCTGGTTACATACATCAGGGCCATAATGATAGTAGGGCCCCTACCTAAATTTCCCGCAGGCAAGGGTATCAAAAAACAAGCTGAATTTCAACGCCCGAAATGCTAGATAGGTCACATACGACACCAACGAACACACAACTGCCACTTGGGTGGTAACTCCCAGCACATCCTAACGGTGAGTGTGACCTAGCACGTTCGCCGCTGGTGACCTCAGTTTAGTAAACGTTTGAAAGACGTTCGTGGGGTCAAGATTTCTAAGGAGAACCTAAGTCGATTCCGAGTAGTCTTCAACTAATTTACTCAGGCATTGTCAGACCAGCACTAGAAAACAGCATCCAGACTGGTCACTCACCTTTCAAAAATGTCACCTCATTCTTTAAGTCCGTGCAAGGTAATACCGAGAGGTCCCATATGAGCCCATCAAATAAAACCTATTAAGGTGAACCTAGACAAATTTGCCCTTACAGTCCTGCAAATCCCAGACTTACTAAAGATCCTACATTCACTGAAAAGATCATATCAAAACCGTTGCCCCTGCAGACACTAGTCCTACTCTGGAGGGCAATCTCACTCCAGTACCATCCTGCTGATCTAAACCACTTGCCTCTAGTGGTGGTCGGAAGTTAACCAAGGCTAGTATGTTTCCGCGTCCGATTGTCGCATTTCTATAGCTTTTTTAGTAGAAAAGATGTACATTTCCACTGATATACTACTGTGGTAACGGTGATCCGCTTCATTTATATGACTGTGCTAACCACCACCAAGGTCATGTATTTCCTGAAGTCTAGAAATGCTTACTCGCGCAGTGACTCGTCTATGTGTGCACCAGAAAACCTGAAGTTAATGCGCCTGAGGAATCACTAAAAGATTTCAAGTTTTTACGTCTGTTATGCTAAATTCCTTTTTCTTTAAATACACTCTGTTACTGACTCCTGTTAAGCGCCTTTGGAAATCATTTCCAACTAAATTAAGCTAGTATTTTTCAGATACCACTTACACAAAAGAGGCCCTTCTTCAGCAGCACCAAATGCGTACAAAGTAGATTTTTTGAGATTTTAAGGCTGGGTAAAAGGTTGTCGCGGCTTTGACAAGAGTCATGTGTCGCTTTTTGTAAATGTTTTTATGAAATCAAATAAATTAGGACAAAAATGATAATGTCAATTTTTTTCCAACGCGCAAGGCTTCCAGATCCGTCACGGCTGCAAATTGCGCATCAGTTCCAGGCACCCAACGACTAAGGCACACTGCTGGCCACAGGTAATTGTGCGGCGTATATCCAAGCCTTTTCCCCACTGCATGTGCTTGTATGTGGAAGTTCTGTAGAATTGAACACCAGTAAGCGCCGTCTGGCTCTGTTAGCCATACACCACGCCAGGTATCAATCATTCCCCATATATTGGGCTATTGATTTTATTGCTGTGTTCTAATGCGCGATTCCTCTTTCGCTCTCAGGCATCCCAGCTGATATCCCTGCAAAGCCCGCTCATGTACACCCAATAGTCGACAAATTATATGCTGCAGACAGTTGTGCAACGTCCATTCATGCATGTCGCCATGTTGTTGCACCCGAATAAGCGGCTGCCGGACAGATAAATACCATCTGGTAAGGATTCGGGGTGTTCATTTGTATCTTGTTGCCGCCTGCTATACTACGGGGAAATCGGTGACTTTTGAGTTCTTCAGATGAAACGGCACAATTTTCAATGCTAGGGAATGGGGCTTCTGCCGCGATGGTTTTGTGGACACGCTCGCTTGACCTAATGTATTCGTTTCCGACGAAATAGATCAAGCAAGCTGACGAATTATGTGGTGCCCTGATAATAGGTGCACTAACCTTATCTGTACCGCTCAGTCATGACTTTTGCAGCTGTTGGGCTAAGTAGATCATGCAAAAGGTTGAGCTCATCATTCTGTAGTTTTGTACAGGTGCATCAGTCTCCGCACAAGCTGTGTGAAACCGACTGCTGGTATCAGAACAACAATGGTTAGAGCCTTGTGTATACAAAACCGCAGATCTCATGCTAGTTTTGCATTTTGGAAGCAAGTGAGGGATGGTCGTGAACTGATCGAGGAATAAGAAGCGAAAACCGTAACTAATATATGACAAGGCAATTTTTACATGGTACTGCTGAGGACCTACAGCCTTATGCGGTATACCGCATCAGAAGATAATTGTTTGGTGAAATTCTTTATGCGATAATATCCTCAGATCCAAAGACAATCACCAGTAAAAAATGGAATTACGGCAATGCCGAAATACTTTGAACGCCAAGAAAATGTTTGCTGTCGACTATTGGGTCTTTTGCATGTCATTTTCTTATCAGAATTTTTCCATCCTGGATTAATTACTACTCAAATACTATCCAATATCCGAGAGAAAAAAGTATATGCCAAAATATTCGTGCAGGTTTGTAGAAAAATATTGAGGAGCTCCGCTGTCTTCGTACAAGGATTCTTTCGACAGTCAGATTTCTTTGGCCTGGACTAACGCCATCGTGGACATCTTATTTGCGCGCCGGATTTCAGCAAGAACCTTTGAAGAGAAGAAAGTGACTTGTCAAGAGCAGACCAAATAAGGCCTCCAGAGTTCTTACAAAGTAAAACGGTTTCACAACCAGTATCATAGGTGCCAGCGTACTATCGTCCAAAAATACCGTCCAAATGCTTCGCCGTAATCCACATTCCGCACCTGCTTTTGGCACTCCTCGTCTGCGGATATTAGTAAACATATTCTTAAAGTACGCCTGAAATCTTTTACAACAGAAAAGCACTTATGGCGGATAAGACATAAATACATGTAGACGGAGTGTCTACTGGAATTCTTGAAAAATGGAAATTGCATGTCTGGCCATCTTTTCTTGTAATGTTTCACTCATGAAACCTCTGTCGCAGGTAAATCGAGAAAACAGTTTTTCAGGTTGGCTCACATAATAATGTAATTAGAAAAGTTTTGGCATGAAGAAATAGAATTTTTCAAACTTTTGATTAGAAGAGATTCAAGTAGCTGACCAGTGAGTTGCGAGAAAACTCAACGGTTTCGTGCTGAACTTTATAACAGGAACAACTCCCTTTAAAAGTGTTTTCCAACAAATTAACAGCTGATATGCGTACGTGTTTACTACGCACAAAAGCCCATTGCAGAAGAAAGTATGCCGGTTTGAGATGTGCTTTCGGTTGGAGTGGTGTTTGCTAAAGTTGCCACCATCCGCACATGTATTCGGGGTAAATTCTACGCCGGGCTGCCTACCAGCCCACTGTCGAGGGTCGACCCCTTTTCAAGGAAATCTAGCAAGTCCGATACACAGCCACTGAAAGACCTTAGCTCGTGTTGGCTTCTACCACTGTTCTTAAGCTTATCCTCATCGTTGTACGAAAAAAGAATAAAGAGAAAGAAAGATTCGGCCAAATAACTGACAGCTTTGAAAAAGGGAGGATGAAAATAAGAAGCGGAAGGTAAAAGCTGATTAAACTCTATCTCTCGCGTCTATATCTACTACTTACTAATTGTTGCACTGTTATCTACTCTCTTCAAGCAGTTTATTATAATTTCTCATACTCTTCCGATCTTTTCTCAAATAATTCTCTTTCACACCCAAAAGGTTGACCGGGAGTCGTTTAGCTTCCCAAGATCGAACGACATTGACCTCAACATACTGAAGTAGACGTCGGCTATCAAACGCCTTCTATAAGTACTTCAGATAATTTCTCAACTGGGGTTTCATCCCGCTGATCTGTAAATGGACTAGTGTCGCCCATTTTTAAGTCCTGTG
>SJOL01001862.1:7500-66010 GCA_004794785.1 Opisthorchis felineus | reverse complement strand
GGGATCCCTGGTTCCGTAAATTTGGTGGTGCATTTAGCATTAATAGCTACCATTTCCGCGACCCACTAGTTAGGTCGTACTAATGGCAACTCATTATTACAGTCTAATGAGTCTTGGCTTACAGTGCGAACGCTGTGTGTCGAATGCTCTAGAAGGAACGTGAAGTACGACCGTGCTGCAACTAGATATGTAACCGATAACTATGGGAAGATGGGTGCAAGAAGAATGGAACGAACTGGGATTAGACAGCGTGCCAGAAAAATGTAGCGTTCAAATCGCAGTCTGACTGCACGTTGGGCGAAAACGTAGACAGATAATTTAAGTCTGTGGAGGCCGAAGCCAGGCGCACGTGACCACTGTTTTGTCCATGCCGTTGCTGTCACCGGGGTGACCTGATTTATGCGGGAAGCGGTATCAGAGTGAAGCGTGGCCTAGTTGCCTCTTTACATTTTTGCTGACGGTTTGGCAAGCGGCCACGGGTGGAAGATGTATAAACTGTGGAAATAGCATCCCACCGGCTGCACCGATTTATCAAGAACGGTGGTTGCTACCCCAGCAGTGGTTGGTTTCGTTTGGGACCTGAGCTGCCACGGGTCTCAAATTCGTTCCTGCAATCATCTTTTCCAGAAGACAACCACTGATGAATGATGGCCATGTGCGAAGCGCTACAAGTGAGCACATGCTACTCTCCACTGCCATTTATATCCCAATGGGTCATTTCCACCATAAACCCTTGTTTGAATAATTCTGTCGGAGGTAGCGCCTCATCCAAATTTTTTCCTGAGTCAGCGCCACTGGGGATTTGACTGTCCCCACCGGAATATACAGCTTTGTGCGCCATCCGCCGTCTGCATTATTTCGAAAACTTCACGTTGCATTATTCAGCCCCACTTCAATCCCGGGATTATGGAGGAAAACCAGAAACCAAACATTCCCCTTCTTTGTCGTAAAGGATGTGGTTTTTACGGTAGCCCTAACTTCGATGGCCTGTGTTCGAAGTGCCATCGTTGTACACAAGTTCAGCAGAACGCCCGAGAATCTCGGTTATCGGTGGCAGATCTCCGAAAATCTCCGGAACCTCCAGGTCAGTATTATCTTAATTGGTTTGATTTACTTATCTAATTTTCAACTGTACGATGAGGTTAGAGACAGTTAGAGGGGAATAAAACGTCAGCAGTACCGGATTTCACTATAAGCAGACCCTTCAGGCACAAGACAAATTTTGTGTCCCGTCCAAGACCTATGACAAATATTCCGGAAGTTCTGCGAGAGCGACCACATAGTACTGTTTTGACAACAGCGTCGTTCCACTGGTTTCAGAAGTCGTTCTAAGATTCCTGAGCTGCCTCGGGTTCACACGATCTTATATGAGCTGATAACCGCAGTGTCGCCGCTATTTAATCGCTCGGGTTTTGGGCGGCAGGAATAAACATAGGTTTGTGTGCATCTATCCACTTCCTTTGTCTCCATAATAAATTATTGAGACGGCCCAGTGGTTAAAGCCCAAATATACTGACAGGAAGGTCCACGGAGGTCACCGGAGGAATAGAAGGAATGTTGACATGTTGTGTAGGATAGTTTGGAACTCATACTGTGAACGAGAAGCTGCAGAAGTCTAACGCCCCTGTCCAGGTTCATTTTACTTCGACAATGTCCTGGCAACAGCTTTTCCCATCACGGACAATGATATGGAAACGAGTTGACAAATTTTGTGCATTCGCCGAACAAAAAAATCCCACAGTGCGGACCACGTAGAACGGCTTTTCAACGGGAACAAATGTTTACCCATTTCTTACCGTCGAACTGCGAAGTTGTCGCTCAGGAATGGTCAGGATTTCCAATCTTGCTTCCCATCGTGTAAAAATTGTCAAGGTTGTCGGTAACTTCACTTGTCTTGGGAACCGGGATCACTGCTAAAGTCGTAAAGGCTGGATGCAGGTCTAGAATGCTTATGAAGGTGCTGTGACTAGGTCTCTTCCTAAAAGGAATTTTTTTACAATGTCTTCGAGAAAGTAAGCGCTGGCCTCTGGGTTAAAGCCCCTTGTTGACTTTCGGCGTTCCACTATCGTTTCTCGCGAAGTATCTTATGCGTCAAATGGAACCTGCGTACGGTGATAATGTGTCTTAGATACAACGATATTGGTATGAAAGTCTTCATTGTATCTGGTACTCTCCTCTGCTGTGTATACTGAAGATAGATCTTGGGAAGACTAAATTCCCCACTTGAATTATAGGTGTCCGGTCTTACTCAGTGTTTGCCGAGAGCCCGTAAACCAAGTCGATTCCTTAGGCTCCAGAGTCCTCCCGGAGCAAGACCCTCGCATCAACAACGCCAGGAAGATACAGAGCTTCACACTGCTGTGTAGATTTTTTGGGAAGTTGATCCGCGTACATTGTGGCGGTACGCGTATTTATTCGCTTCCTCCCCGGAACCCGTCGACTGATACAAAGCCACGCAGTTTATCACTTGCAAAACGCCTCTGTAACTCAATGATATCGAATTAACTTGGCTGAGAAGTTCCGAGAACTCGACGGGTACTATGTTGATTTGGATGATTACTAGAGAAAGTTGAAAGAAGCAATACCCACATAGCTTTATACTGTCCGCACGAGCCCGCTCGCACACCCCAATGAAGACTGGATCTTGTCACAATCAGCACTTCTGATTGAAGCCAGGAAGACTATACCGACACCAAACGGCTGTGATTGCGCGCGCAGATTCCTAAAACGCCGAAAAATTAACAGCATAAAGAATGACAGAAATCGGTGGTGGATCGCAAAAGCTCGTAAATAGAGAATTACGGCAGCGAAGCATCGGCGTTGAACACTGATGTCATGTCGATGATAATGTAAATAGAGGAAGCTAGGACGAAGCGGTCGCATCCTGATCCAGCTGATCCTAGCGTGGATGCGAGTGAAACGATCTCCGAAAAAGATCTCAGTTCATTCAAAGAAACTCTGTTTTGAACAGTAAACTGAACAATTTGAAGAGCAGTTCTGCTTGTCCTCATCAACTCACACTTTGGAAGGACCAAGTGAACCCCACTGGAACGTCGGTGGCTGTCCACCATCAACGGAAGTCCACGATACAATCTCATTGCTTCAGCGCAACAAAGCACCTTGTCCATGTGGCTCACATTCTGCACTCTTCAACGAAGGTGGGAAGTCCCTTGCGGCTATCCTGACGACTTTACTCCAGAGTATCGGGATTGAGGAGATAATAGCTACAAAATGGACCACCGCGATGATGATTCCCGCTTTAAAGTGTGTGGAAGAACATCGTATGAAAAACCCCGGGGCATTAGTCTAGTAGTCATAACTTCCAAGGGGGGGGTGAGATGGCTCAGTGGTAAGAGCACGAATTTACTGACCGGAAGGTCCGTGGTTCGAACCCGACCTCCGCCTCTCGACTTCCCCTGTCTAGGCTTGGGCAACTTGGCAGTATCCCAGCCCTCGTGCTTCCTTTGGGTGGCATGGCAGCTAGGCACCGAAAGAGTGTTACAGCTGAACGATTTTTTTAAATTTTTTATTTGACAGGGTCTGGCGATGATGTCCTTTCTAAATTCTTGTCTTGTAAAGGCTCTATACGCTTCCTCCCGTGCACCCGTGTGTCTACGGCAAATCGTCTCCTGAGTTCAGCACATTTAGTGGTATCAGGCAGGGATCTCCTTTGTCTTCCTTCTCCTTTAACTCCGTAACCGATGTTTCGCTCGAATCCTTTTTACCTACCTCCAGCACCCCAGGGATCGACGAAATCACTCCGAAATGGACGCCGTTTGTTAACCTGCGACATTTGGGGCTCTGACAGCATCAACTTAACTGTCAAAGGCGGAGTGTACAATTCTATGGTTTAATATGTCCCAGTTTATGTTTCAAAGACGCTGCCGCTGCGCGCGGAAGATATTCGAAAACTTTCTGTACTTGACCATCGGTTCCTCCGAAGCATTGAGCGGATCTGGTGAGAACACGGGATCAGTAGTGCCGAGGTACGCAGATGGTTTTCGAGGGAGTTCATTCTGCCTCGATAGATCAGCTGGTCACATTCTGCAGGTTACGTTGGTTAGGCCATATGCTTTATGTGCCAGGACCTTTAACATCGTGGAATCTTCCGCTCAGCCTTGTGTCAGATGGAAACGACCGAGAGGCATTCAGTCCATGACTTGGGATCATCATTTTCAGTTGTAAGAACCGCATACTTGTCGTACAGTGGCTCTAGCTGCCACAGTTTCGTTTCGTCCACCGATGATTTGGGAGGTAGAGTAGGTAGCTGCGAATTGGAGACGGGAGCTGATAAATCGGTGCGTAAATGCAGGTCATTGGACCTTTAAGTGAGGGGATTTGGAAGGGAGCTGTGCATTGAAGACAATAGCTTGGATGCGCGCCATTGAGGGCCCGACTGGGCCACGTCTGACAATGTACCTAACGATTGATGTGACCCGTCTCGGGGTCACAATCCAGGGAGACGGCAATGACCAGCGCAGTTGAGTTTGTTGGTAATGGCTTTCACACTTCGTTGCCAAATCATTGTTTGACCTCCCCTGGCTCGTTTTCACCCTTCATGTGGTTCTACAAAAAGAAACCGAGGAAGTCGGTCGACTGACATATGGAGCACGTGACCAAGCCAGCGCAACCTATGCAGTGTGATCAGTTCATCTATCGTGGGTGAGTTATTTTTTCCGAATACCATTCGACATATTTCAGCATTGCTGATCTCATGTTCCCATCAGACTCGGGCAACGCTCCGAAGACATCGATGGTCAAACACTGGAATTCTTTTGACTTCATCGGCGCGTAGCGGCCAGGCTTCTGACCTGTATATCAATGTGCATCGCACCGCAGCATTGTAAACTCGACCCGCAACGGATAAGCTGGCGTCACCCCTACGCCACAGGTGATGCAGGTTCGCAAAAGCTGCTCTGGCCTTCCCAATCCGGATGAAAATACTATCTTTCGCAAGACCACCTTGACCAATACACCTGCCCAGGTAGACAAATTTGTCTGCTACCCTAAGTGGCTCATCCGCAAGTATGAGCCTAGGGTTCGAGCTTACCTGGTCCTGCAGCAGCACTTTACACTTTGCAGGTGTGAAGCGCATGCCAAACCGTGAGGCAGAATTATTTAGACTGTTTCATTATTTGCACTACCACGGCATCGAATCCAAGAAGAGCTATGTCGTCTGCGTACTCGATATTTGTGAGCGGACGCCCTGGGAGCACTTCGACCTCACAGGCATTACAGACTCATATTAAGCCTTCCATGATCGTATCGATGACGAAGTTGAAGAGGAAAGGTAAAAGAGGACAGCCTTGTCTGACACCAATCGATGTGGTGAACTCAGGCGAGAGCATCGCGTAGGCCTTCACACGCCCGCGGGAGTTGGCCTACGGAGCCTTGAGGAGGATCACGAATTTATGGGGGACACCTTTGCTCCATAGACACTGCCAAAGTGCCCGATGGTGCCTTAGTGAAAGGCAGCCCTCAGGTCAAGGAGCACAACCAATGTTAGTTGCTGGAAGCAGTGTAGCTTTTCCAGAATCTCTCGGAGGGTGAAGATGTGATCGATGCATCCTCTTGCAGGACGGAACCCAGGTTGGTTTTCGCGGATCCGTCTCTCCCTGTATTCACTCAACCTTCGAAGGATAAGACCACAGAACACTGATGCCACGGTGGTTTTTACACAGCGTCCGCGTACCTTTTTTGCAGATAGGAATAACTGTCGACATGCCCCATTTTGCAGGCACGTTCTCTTCGTTCCATATTGCACCAATAAGCTTTGTCAGACGACTGAATACAGGCCCTCCGGTCCTGGTGCGTTCTCACGTTTCAGTACGGATATTTTGTACTTTATTTCTTCTTCCGACGGGCTATTAAGGCAAAGACTAGCGCCAATGCCTCTTTCTCAATTTGGTCAAAGTGTTGTTCCGCTGGGGTTAGCGGCCTGGATGCGTGCATGATTGCCCTGTCAGTTGCGTCTGGGAAAACATGAAGGATGACAGCACCGACACCGTAAGCGGAAGCATCAGCTGCCACGACAGTTGGCAGCTTGGGATCGTAGTGCGTCAGTAGCATTTCGAGACTGAGCATGGACTTGAGCTTGCAGAAAGCAGCTTGACATTCTTTTGACCAAACCCAAGGCACGTCCTTTTTCAGGAGGTGATTAAGTGACGGCCGGACACTGTGCAGTGCAGGCAGGAATGCCGAATAGTAGCTGATGAGACCCAAGAAAGAGCGAAGCGTAGTAACATCCTTGGGGGCTGCATCTGTTGAATTGCTCGTATGTTCTCGGGATCAGGCTGTCGACCGGAGGCATCGAAGATGAACCCGAGATACTTGACGGCCGTCATGAAGAACTGACTTTTCAGGACGGAGGCGAAAGCCGTTTTCCTGGATGCGTTGAAGCACCCCGTTGATTTCCGTGCGCAGTTTATCAGGAGAGCCTGCGACCATCAGTACATCGTCCAGGTGTGCGGCCAGCTGTAGCACCCTTTCGGTGCCTAGCTGCCATGCCACCCAAAGGAAGCACGAGGGCTGGGATACTGCCAGGTTGCCCAAGCCTAGACAGGAGAAGTCGAGATGCAGAGGTCAGGTTCGAACCACGGACCTTCCGGTCAGTAAATTCGCGCTCTTAACACTGAGCCATCTCGCCATCCTATGGCTTCCTTACTACGACGAGTGGGGCAGCCCATGCGGAGTACTTTACTGGGGGAGGACGCCTTGTTTGTCGAGGCGCTGTAGTTCTGCGTCGACCTGTGGCAAGGAGGCCTACGGGACCGGTCTCTTGGGGCGAAAAACTGGGATAGCTTCCGGCCGAAGTCGAAGGACTGCTTGTGTGGTCGAACAGTGACCGAGGCAAGGCTCGAAAACCTTAGCGAAGCGCCAAATGATATCACCGGACAAATCTGGAGCAGCAACCTGAGAACCTACCGTATTGCAGACGGAACTGATTGGGATATCTGCCAAACCAAGACGGTCGAACCAGTCAAGACCAAGAAGATTCGATTCGGCAGCGGTCACGTTACACGACCCAGTGAATGCCGTTCCCTTGAATGAGACGCAGCACTGCAATTCTCCGGAAAGCCGCAACTCACCACCACAGACACTGATGGCAGTTCTGGAGGACCGTCGGACTGGAGATCACCCAAGCGTGTGCCAAAGCTTCTCCGATATAATAGTTATGTCCGAAGCACTGCCCAACTGCAGTCGGACCGGACGGCCATCAACCAGGACAGTGAGAAATTTCCGGTGAGATGGGTGAGCACGGATTTGAAACGTTGCCAGTAGACTCAAGGCGGAGCCCACCGGTTTGGAATTCGGGAGACGTGGTTGCTGCTTGAAAGTGCCGCAGTATGTGCTGGATGATCGTGCCCAACAGTGTCCGTCTTTTTGACCCACGGCCTTGCATCGTCGTCGCCGGTGCTGTTTGTAAGGGCACAGTCTGGCGAAGTGCCAAGCCCCTCAGTGCCAGCACGGGGATGAGGGCTTCTTGTTTTTGACATGCTGCTGACTGGATTTTGTATTTCCAGAACGCGACGGACCAGACGAGGACAGGCCAGAGATTGGAGAACCAGAGGGTTTGGTGGCCTGGCGAACCGCATGAACTTCGAAACCACCCTCACCCCCAGATTGGTTACTCAACCGTTGGTACTTGTCAGCAATGGTGTTGAGCGTCAGCGAAGGGTCATGCTCAAGACGGTTGAGTAGACGCGTCCGTATGTCTGCGAATTTGGGAGACTGGAGGCTGCGTATGAAAATGACGGATTTCAATTGGTCAGTTGTGAGCGACTTCAATTTGAAACGTTCGCATTCACGATTAACAATGCCAACGTTCATCAAAAAGTCGTCTGACTTTTTCGTGACCAGCTTTAAACAGCGGTACCGTGTATTGAACAGAGAAGATCGTTCCCCAAAAGTATGCATCAGAGTTTGCACTGTGTCATCGAAAGACCCGTCGCGTGGGTTTTGAGGTAGAATCAGGTTGCAGTACTTGTCCAGCTCTGCCGGGCGAAGTTTCCGATGCAAGAGCCGGACTTTCCATGCACCGTCCTGCGCAGCAAGATCGACTAGGAATAGGTCCTCATAGCGGCGGAACCATGTCTCGAAGGTGACGTTACCGTCTGGGTCATAGTCAAACTCCGCTATGCTATTCGCAATTCTGTCAATCTGTTGACCTGGTGCCGGATCGGATGTAGCACTACTAGCGGGAACCCTCAGCCGCGTAAGCATTTCGATAAACTCAAGCTGTTGCTCGAGTAGTGCCTCTACTTTCGCGGGATCCATTACGAGTAGACTGAACACCCCGTCGTCAAATGTTATGTATCTGGAAGTGTACGATCAATGACTTATGAGCGAGCGCACAAATCCCCAGCTAAGACGCGAGCCCAACCACTCCTAGCGCAGAGGAAGAAGACCAGACCTTCGGAGGAGAGCATTTACTGCCTCAACCAAAGGTGAAATATAGCGGGAGAGTACAGTAGGGAACAATAAATTAGTTGGCGCACACAAGGTACAACGGGCTAATAGGAAAGAAGCGCGGTCCTTTGTGCAACATGACGGAAAGGGTGTGAAATTTAAAAGTTAAAATTTTCAGAAAATAAAATTGGCAATAACTCGGGAAGTGAACGATTTTAAGGGATACTGATATCCCCAACTGTCCTTCCTTAGGCTCTCCACTATTTGGCGTTTGAGAGGTTTGCGCGCGCTGTCGTACTCGTTGCCTGCTGGTATGCATTTCCTGGCATTAATCATGGATAGGGATCTCGACGATATCCATTGGTCTTGTCGAATCGGAGAAGCCGCTAACATAGCTCCTTTCACATTTTGCCACGCTTCATCCACATGCTCACTACCACCACAGTGTTGGCTTATTGTGGAGAGTTGTTGGGCTAGCTCAGATTGATACTGTTGAGCTATGGTAGTTTTTCGAAGATGTTGGTTTGGCATGCTTCTTGCTGAATTGCGAGGGCCTGAGGGGAAACGAACTGTCAGGCGTGCACGCACCATGGCATGATCGGAATCAGGTTGTGCTCCAGCAGAAGCGGCAGTCTTGAATTGTAGCTGTCCGCCGGTGGCTGATGGCCACGTGATCCAACTGGGTCCACGGTTGGTTCGCAGTTGCTGGCCGCCAGGTTACGCTCTGCGAACGTTTATGCTGAAAGTTCGTACTGGCCAGAAACAGTTGATGATCAACACACAGTTGGAGGGCTCGCTGTCCGTTGTCTGTGCGACAAGCATCGACTCCGAATTGACCACCCAAATGTGATTCCAAGGAGCTCAGACGACCGACTCGTGCGTTCATATCGCCCGCAATTATCTCATTGTCAGTGCTTCTTGCTTGACGAATGAGCCTGGATAACTTTGGATAGAAAGTATCCTCAGCGTCAGAACTGCAGTTCGTTGGGGCATAAGCCGACACTCCTTTTTGTGCCGAGAGGCGTTGATCTTGATTGTGCTGGATAACCGGGCGGCACAAAGACGACTTTTCACTGGAATCCAATCCAGCAAAGCGCATTCAGCTCTGGCGCTGAATGTAACTCTCACACCATATATTCCATGAGTCATCGCTTCTGGATCACCGGACACACGGTGGGAGAAATGTGGAAGATCTGAGTTTGTCCTTGGCTTTCTGAAATGCGTAACCACACTTGGGCCGAGAAAGGGGGTTTGGTTCAGGTACTCCGCCTTGAGCCTTTGACTCGAAAGCCCGACCCACAAGGTAGTGGGAGGATGGAAGGTTTTGTTCGGGGACCCTGCCTGTAGCCTCTGACTCAAAAGTCTGACCCACGAGGCAGCGGATAATAGAGTTTTCTTTGGCGACCCTGCCCGGAGCCGATGACTCAAAAGTCTGACCTGCTCAGCTGCAGGGGGTTGGTCTAATCCGACGGCGCTGGGAGTAAGGCATTACTGTCTCGCCCCTGATACGGTTGCGCACAGCAGATGCCTTTTGAGCAGCACCGGCCTCAGGTTTCAAAAGTACTTCGACCGTATTGAATAATGCGCCGGCAGTCACGGTCAACCGTTGGGCGATCGGAGTGTGCGGTTTTTAGGGCCGACCTTTTCTAACCCGTCCTTCCTCGGGGGAAAGCGGCATCGCTGCTTCCATAAATATGGACATGCTGGTCGCCGGGGTGTTACGGATGGAGTATCGATCCTGATTGAGCGCGAGCACAAGACCGAATAGCGTAGAATGAACAGCGTTTTACTTGTCTAAGAATGGACGTATAGAAGCTGAAAGTGAAAACGAAAGCATCGTCAATACGAAACGACAACGTGAACACAAAGGATAGTCATGACACTGGGGGGAACACCTTACTGCCTTCACACTCCTATCGCAGAGGACAGTACGACTTTGCCCCCAGACCGCCTCGTAGTACGGGGTCACGCCGCTCTTGGTTTAATTGCTCCCCTTTGGCCTTCCTGGCATGGTTGTACCTTGTGGAACGGAGTTCCAGCCAATGTAGCCTGCAGCACTCAAGCCAGACCACTGTCGCCTTTTCTGCGTAGCTCTCGCTTCCTGTCATATGGGACAACGGATCCATTTTTGTCAGTAACCAGGCGGCCGTCGACTCCATCGCATAGTTGTCATTCTGTCTATGCTTCGTAAAGGAAGCTGTTGCATGGTTTGCGATTTAAAATGATGACTGACTGACGCAGCAACCGTCCATTCCGTACTATCAGTCATCTGTGACACCTAGCCTCCCTGAACCACTGGTGTTTAAGGAGAATACTCAAGTACGTTGGAACGAAAAGGTCCCAAATGATGATGTCAGAGACTGCTGTCGCAACAATTTACGCCCCCAAATTCACTCAATGACTCAGACTACGGTGGGCGGGACACCTCAAACCAGACTTCGAACTGTTCAGTCTTCCTGTCGCCACTGCCCATCGCAGAGTGGCACTGTCGCACCGCCGGATAGTCGGAAAATTGGCCGTCTATATTTAAGATCCACGCTCAACTACTTCGTCTACAGGTGATCTACAGGGTCAAACAGTTGAAAAGAAATCGGATAACGTTGTATTCGTACCTTGCTGCCGTTCGTGCTGCATCGACAACAGCCATCCGGGATACTGGCATATGTAGCCCACAGCCCTATTTAGTAACTCACGGACGTTTTGGTCCAGTTTTTATTGTATTCTGTTTGACTTATATGTCAATTCATTCTGTGACTCAATTTTATGTTAAATACTGAGAGTCTAACATTCAGAAGCTTTACACAATATATGTGGAATCGAGTCGAGAGGATCTATGAGAGCTCCAGTTGGTACCCTCCTAGGTGAGTATTGTCTGTGGGATCAAGATGAATCTGCACGAGTGATCAAGCTGCGTCAGTGATTGATGCACGACAGTAAGCTTGGGCAACCTGGCAGTATCCCAGCCCTCGTGCTTCTTTCAGGTGGCATGGCAGGTAGGCACCGAAAGAGTGTTACATCTGAACGACATAACCCACCCAACCTCATCCAAGCACCGTGGCTTTACTGGGGGGCTGGCGGCAGATCCCTCCTGGTTGTAACGACAACTCAACCCGGCGCGTCATCCGACACCAGGTCAAACTTAGTGTCCACGCAGACTGGACGGCTTCGTAGATCAAAGAGGCCGAAGAAACTTGGGGCGCGAAAGATGTTGGAAACGTCCATAGGTTGTTCCACTCGATTCGTTTAACTGGTCCTCGGTGGCCTACGGTCATCGAAAGCATCTGGGACCAGAGCGGCTAAGTGCAATCCCCACTCCAGTGCCTTAGCGTCTGAAAAAAGACTCGCCAACAAGGAACGCAACAGCTTTGTTGCGAACAAGCGTGTGCAAAAATTACAAGAGGTATCACGGTATTTAAAGAGCACTTTTAGGCTTGAACCTAGGCTGCCCGATCAGCTTTGGGTGGTTGGTTAGCGTTACTTCCATGACATGCCCGAACACCCATTAGATATCCAACGAAGGAGAATCTTTGGACCTTTAGGTACAATACGTCGAACAATTAAGTTGACCTGCCACCTTCCATCCGGACTCTCCGACTTTAACAGAAACGTGGGCTGTGAATACGGAGCTCGCAACCTCAGAAGTGTCCGAGTATATATCTCAACTCAAGCGTCATCGTGCTCCTTATCCCGGCGATCTTCCACCTGATCTATCTAAGGATGGCAGCGAATTCCTCAGCGAGTGCCTGTCTAAACTATTGGTGTCTATCTGGGAGAAAGAGACCGCTCCGGCAACTGGGGTGAGTCGATAACAATGCCCATTTTCAAAAAGGCACTAGCAGTGTACATAGTAACTAAAGGGGTGACAGTCTGTTGTAACAAGGCTCCTGGCGTCACTCACTCTTCGTCGTTTTATGGTGTCACGCGAAACCTTGATCAGTGCGCATCAAGCGGGATTTCGACGGGTAGAGGCTACGTCGACCACATCTCCGCACAACGTCATATGAATAGAACACAATGTTGGTGTTCTTTGGCTTTAAGGGTACGTTCGATTCTGTCGATTGGTCAGTACTTTTAGCTAAACTTGCCCCAGAAGTTTGTGAACATAGTCCGGTCCCTATATTCACATACTTCTGAGTGTGAGAGTGTATGGCGAGCTCTGTAAAAGATTTTGGACAAAAAGTGGTGTCAGGCACAGATGTCTACTCTTCATTACTATTGAACTTCGTTAGTGAAATAAAGAGGCGAACGCTGGAGGGTCTTGGAAACTCCGGTGTTCACATCTTTGCTCGTGAGAACCTTGTCAATCTGTAGTACACAGACTACATCGTTCTCATCTCTGAGGACGAAGGCAAAAGACAAGCTCTCTTCAAGAAACTAACAACCATCATGCCATCCTTCGGCGTTCACCTTGCACTTTCAGAGAGCAAGGTCATGGTTCAGAACGTAGTCTTTGAGTATATCCCTTGCAATTCAAGAGGCACTGGAGGTTGTGGAGAATTTTACATACCTCCAACAGGAAGTGTCTCAACCAGCAGAAATACGTGCTCAAGTTTCCAGCAGTTTTAGTGTTTTCTTGAGATCCGGTGCTTATATCTAGTTAGTTGCGCCGTTCCACAAGCGGAGCATTGAGCATATTGTAGGGCTACCCACAGCGCTTTCCAGTAGGAGTCGACATCAGAAGGCATAATATCTAGAAGGGACTTAAGTAGGTAATTTTTTATTAGCTCCCCATCGGGGTCCGAGAACTTCTCAATGGCCAGGAGAGATGTGCGCATCTTTCGAGCCCCTGGAAAGTGCAGCAAAAGGCAGCAGCGAATAAGAGCATGATCTGTACCCACGTAGGCGTCCCAGGACGAGTGACAATCAATAGTTGCCATGAGCCACCTGTCGCTATTGGTGATGTCGTCTATTTGTGCTGGAAGTTGGATCGCATGCGGGGGGCACCATGTGGCCAAGCTGCTTGGGATGTTTTTGCTAGGGATATCAGTATCCCCAAAAACCGCTTACCTGTCGAGTTAATTGCCAAATGCATTTTCTGAAAATTTGGATTATGAATGTTCGCGCTCTTTCCGCCATGCTATACATTATTCCAAAAGGACCGCACTTCCTTCCTATTGGCCAGTTCCACTTTGTGTGTGCTAACGAATTTATCGTTCCCCAAGTTCCTTCAAAATATGTATATTCGACTATTCTCCCGCTGTACTTCGGCTTTGATTGAGGCAGTAAATGCTCTCCTCCGAAGGTCCAGTCTTCTTTCTCTGCGATAGGAGTGGTTGGGCTCGCGTCTTAGCTTGGCATTTGCGAGCTCGTTCTCAAGTCGCGTATAGCCGTTGATCGTACGCGTTCAGATACGTAACGGTTTTGGAGGTTACTACAAAGCATAAGCAGTCTGTGGTCTGATAGTAACTGCAGTAGGCTGTGTCCAGACTCTTGAAAACAACCCCAGAATGTCTGAGACTTACTGGGAACTGCTTCAGGTAGGCCACCGAATTTTTCAAAACAAGCCAGTTGTTAATTGGACGCTCAAACAGAAATCGACAACGACCGACGGTGTTTGAGTCAGGCATATCCTAGAAAAAATGCCAACCAATCTTCCAACACCCACCGGACAGCCTTGTTTCAAAGTCAGAAGTGCGTTTTTAATACCGCCACCAGGGCTGTGGATCCGGGGTTCGCAGTCAGTCACAACAGGCACACCATTCGTGCTTCTCGATTTCAGCCCAACGTAATTACTTGAGCCTCAGCAGTGTTAGGTCTGTCTACTTGGGCCCTTGATTGTGTTCCTCATCATAGTGCCGTTCCAGACACCTCTGTTCCCTGAGTGCCTCAGGTCGAAAAATGTTCAAAGCATCCAAAAACAGTCGATAACGCGAATGACCGACTCGCCACATCAGATGAATGGTAATCAGCCACGTTCTCCCGGGGCTGTTGACCTTTATACGCCTAATTCCTCACGAGTACACTTTTCGTGCCTCATCTTACAAGTTTGGTGAGCTGTATTTAAATAATGCGAAGATGAATAGTCCACAGATTCACTAGTCTAGTCCGCCTGACCCCCAACTGGTGTTCGTTTGCTTTCCAGTCTTTCACGTTGTTCCAAGGGCATTTTCAAGCCAGTCATTCGCGCATTGCTGCTATTGAAGGATCTTTCAGTTAAAGTCTACTGGATACTCCGTGACTACCAGCACATGTCTCTATCTGCTTTGTAAACCGGGAAAATAAATAACAGTCGATATGGCTGTTAGTCGAAATTTGAAAAGCGAAAAGTCGGTGGCATCTAACTGAAGATGGACCCTGATATATTATTTCTAGAAGTACCGTCAAGGTGATGGGAAAACGTAGAAATTCATCTCTGAAACTCTTTAAACAGTCTTGGATCCTGCTTGAGGTATAGGCTTCAGGCCTAAATAGCAAATTCATTTTGGCTTGGTGTGTACCTTTAGGAGGCACAGGTAAGCACATCAAAAGCTCAAGCTGTCATTGCATGAGTTCAACAGCTCTTGTTGGGTTAGGATAACCGGAAGAGTTATCTTACGCTCAGAATCCAGTGGTACCTTTCGGAACACATCTATACGATTCATTTCCCAGTCCCTAAGTACCGACTAAAGTGGCTACGCAATTGTTTGTTGACACTAAATGGTTGTTACTGGTCATTTTCTCAGTCGACGCCAAGTACATGTCCAACCCTCTAGTCGGTGACCATATTTTCACGTCATCAGCGAATAGGAATATCTCAATTTTTGTGATAAGTAGTACGCCGTTGGTGAGGGGTAGCAACAAGCGAGGTCCAAACACTGATTCCTTCGGATTCCATCACCATTAGTCGATCTTATCGCCGTATGAGGGGCTGTGCCCGTAGGCAGACCTATTGGGCTATGCTTGAGACTACCTATGAAGTATCCGTAGTCTCTTTCCAGATCGAAATGCAATGGTACATTTCCGCCGAGTACCGCTGCCTTGTAGTTTTCCTATCGGTTGAGCTCAGGATGTCGGAAGTTTCATGGATCAGGTTTATCCTTCAAATTCCGATCACTTCTGCTCAGACTTGGGTAATTTAACCGAAAAAATGCTCCACAGGTGAACGGTTCAGTACTGTACCCTAAACGTCTTCATCCTGTATGGGTTGAGTGAGTGGCTCTTTGGCGGGCCATCAGCTGCGCGTAACGAGTTTCCGGTTTTGTGGTCGCTAACACTATCTTTTAAACCCCTTTTCAGTGGAAACTGTCCTGAAACAGGATTCACCCGCCCTTATCCCCGAAAAGGATTCACCGGTGAAAAGTCGCAACTCGTCCGACACATCGCCTTCTGCCACCACAGTAGTCGGCCCTGACGGTTCTTCGTCAAATATTAGTGGTCATAAATCGTCGCATCATGGCGAGGAAGGCACAGAGGCCAGTCTTTCAGCATGTCCAGTCAGTGACAAACCAGATGTCAGCAGCTCTCCAGGTATTTATCTCTACATTTTTTTTCTCCAATGAGCATATTGTACTGTAAATGGCTTCGACAAGGGTACAGCTCACTATGTTGATTATCTTCGCAGTTACCATCACGATCTTGACCTATCACACATTAACCCACACCTATTCTCCACTTCATCGAGAAACCGAACACATATATTTAACTTCTGTACTTCTACCACAGGGCATCCGCGCGAAAATTTTTTGGCGCTGTTTATCACGCTGATAAGACTAATGAAACTTTCTTGTACACTTTGGCCAAACGACCCAGTTTCGGATCCGCTTTATTCCAATTCGGCTAGATATTTTTCCACGGCCTTCCTTGTGCTGACGACCAACGCATGGTTAGTTGGGGAAGATTTGGCCTTGCCAAGTACATAGCTCTAGATTCTATGTCAGCGAGTTAACTACACGTTCATCGTGAAGTCTCGTCCAAACACCTTGACATTTGCTGTGAGAACGGGTGGTATCTTCGCCGACCTTTCCTAATTTTGTTTACTACCCGTTTTGGCTTATTTAACAAGCGACGCCACTCCGGGATGATTGCGTTCCTAAGATCTGATGTAGGAGTATGGTAATCGGTGTTACAGCTGAACTATTATTATTATTCTTTCGACTTGCAACCGCATGGTCATACTGTCGCTGATGGAATCACTGCATGCATTGTCAGGGAATGGGTAATTATCCCTTATGTGTTTGTCAGATAAAGCAATGGCTCTATCATGCGAGGCTGCACAGTGTAAATCCTGGCCGACGCACAAGATCATAATGGTCAACTTTTTGTCCTTGCTTCACAAATATATACAGTGAAGTTTGTCGCCATCCGGAGTAATTGTTTTGAATGTTGCTACACTCCTTCCTTATTTTCAGCTCCCAAGAAGCCGCGGCGTTGTGAGGTGTGTCGTAAACCAGTCGGTCTGGCCAGTGGTGAGTTACATGTTTTGGTCACTGGTGGCACCGACACGCTTAAGATGTTTATATTTTACTGATGGACATTTTTACATTTGTGGATTCAATCCGTATTCAACATTTGGCTACCGCTTCCATCAGGAGTTCTAACGGTAGCGTAAACAGTGATACTGTAGATACCCCCGTAATTGAGTAATCTGTCCCATCTGAATTTTTAAGGCACCTTCCCACAGACGTACCTTTCCTCACTGCCTGTACTGAAGCCCATCGTAGTGTGTCATATCGTCAGAGGATGCCTGTTTATCATGGTCGACCGAAGTCGACCGTGAGCTTTAGTGAACTAGTAGCTCAGTCTTTCTGCTTTGACTTTCTCATGGTTCCGGACAGCATGAGCAAGGGAATAGAGCAGTGGTTCCATAAATGTTGACGACTTCACTTCGATTCCGAGTACATTTTCAACTTAACTTGACTGTCTTCATTTCTTTCAGGTTACACATGCCGATGTGAAGGACTTTTCTGCAGTTTGCATCGTTACTCAGATGCACACAATTGCTCGTTTGACTACCGAAAAGCTGGACAAGAAGATATTCGACGAACCAATCCGCAAATCATATGCCCTAAACTACCCAAGATTTAAAATGCCCAGTCCATGCACCAAGGTGATGATGATGGCTGTTTAGTCGTACCGCTGTAGACGATACGTATGCGTCGGACGTTGAAATGCTCCATAAGTCTGTTGTGTCCATCCTTCCCTGTTCCAGTCATTTGGTCAATATTGGCTCCAACAAACGCGTTTAGCGATTTCCCTGCATATAGCGCGAACCAAGAATTACTTAATGGACAATTTTCCAACTTATGCTACTGTATTCCATTCATATATTTCGAGCTGTGAGTAAACTGCCGTTCTTTATGAATGCCGATCCAAGCGTAAGAGCCGTCCAACTGATGCGGTATTCTAATCATTCAGTAGTGGCGTTCGCAACGCGCGACCACCTCTGGCTCGTTGCGAGAGTGCCTAAACTGTGAAAACTGAGTCACATGCTTGTGTCTTTCTGATTGCTGTTTGATTTGTTCCAAATCAACATTCTCAGTGATCTTTTCCCTTGAGCTCTGGTCTGTCGGTTGCCTCACTCGGCGGTTCTGCTGGTTTTATCACTCACTGAGGTGTTTACTGACTTACTACTATCTTCAGCAGCTCATGGTTCAACTCGTGGTTTACTCCGAGCACAGTGAATTCACGGAACAGAACCAGAGTACTGGCTATTTTGTACACAGCTTTGGTTTTGTCATATTTTTCCCCGTTCCAACAAAATACTCGACTACAGTGCTTTGATCGGCTGTGTTTTCCCTTGTTACCCAAACATCAGTCACTGCCGATGGTGACCACGTGGTGGCCAGAGAGCGTATCTACAACTGCTTGTCCTGCGATTCTTTCATCTCATCACCGGCTTTGGCTACTCTATCTTGTCTTTCTTCTGCTACACTTTCTAACTGTATACACGCGCTTCTGTGCATTGGACCCTACTTTTGATGGTTCATTGTTCCTCATGTTTACCTTTCCCACCTCTACCTTATTATCACGCACACGCCGTTCCCGCCACGTTGCAGTGCTTAGTCTTTTCCCCAATGTATTCTGTATTCCTATCATTTTCTTATTTCACTACAAACGCGCTGTCTTGTATTTTTTTGAATCCAACTTAGCTAGTATGCTTGGTTTGAGTCCTCACACGGAATACATTAATCTTTTTTTATATGGTTTTTGCTACTACCGGAGAGCCTTGAGGCCACAGAGGGATTTTTGGAACTACCATAAACTTGTCAATATCTACTCCAAGAGCTTGGAACTTGTTATTCTCATTGTAGCATGTATTTTAGGATAGACGATATGCATTCCGGAAGCCTGTTAAGTTCAAGCTTTGTCCAGCTGAGTGAACGTTCAGCATTTTCGGTAATAACATTCTCTGGTGTCTATAACTTCAGCTGGTAATTAGTTATGCAGTCTTGGATTCTTGGTGGGAGTGTGGAGACAGTAAGGTGTTTCCCCCGGGTGACTAGTATGTTCATATTCGTGGAAGCAACGATGCTGTCTTATCCCGAGAAATAAAGTCGCCCCTAAAAACCGCACACGCGGATCGCCCAACGGTGGCGGTCGGTGAGTTATCCAGTGCGGTCGGGAACATTTAAACTTTGTCATGCGCTCGATACGGCTCCACACGCATCTGCTGAACTCGACAGTAGAGGGAATGAGAGATCTGTGCCTTCTTCCTGGAGTTCTCTGGTTAGGCCAGCCCAGGGGTTGCCTATTAAGTCATCGGCTCCGAGCAGAGTCCAAAAGACCACCCTCGTGAGTCAGGGACAGGGTCCCCGAACAAGACTCTGCATCCTCCCACTGCCTTGTGGATCAAACGTCTGAGTCAGTCTCAAGGGGGTACCCCACTTAAACTCGCTTCCTGAGCCTGGGCAACCTGGAATTATCAATTGTCCGCAGGGTTCTTTGTTCACCGATGTCCCTCTCCAACCCCATCTCATCGTACAAACTTTGTTGTATCACTTGATCTTCAGTTATCTTACCGATGTGTCCAATACACTTCGCTACTTGTGAACAATAAACGAAATAGCACTGCCGAATCCATGGGATTCTTTCTAGGTAGAAGCTCTCAGCATCCGTACCTTATATCGCATTTGCAAACAGGTGATGCTTGCTAAGACCTTATGCTCCCTTAAAATTGATGTATGCTGTCTCTGAAGCACACATACAAGACCCAAGCGCGGTCATTCGTCCTGAAGTGCTAAGGACAACCTCAGCTCCTTCCGTATTTTGGATGATCCAGAAGCGATGGCTCGTTGACTACATGGCGTGGGGGTTACACTCACCCCTGAGCTGAATGCGCATTGCTTGTTTGGATTCCGATGAACGGTCGTCTTTCCGCCACTGGATTATCCAGTTCAATCAGGCTTGATGCTACTCGGCTACAGCCACCTGGTCAATTGCCGAAAGCTGTTTTGTTTCACATTTTCTCCAACTTCATCATGATCGTGAAAGACTCACTCCCAGCCTGTAATGCCTGTGAACTGGAAATGCTTCCAGGAGTACGTAGACGAGATGGTCCTTTTTGGATCTGACTCGTAATTCAGACGATTTTTAACTAATTCTGCCTCAGTTGGGCATGCGCTTCGCACCTGAAAATTGTAGAGTACTGCTGCAGGACTGAGTGGGCTCTAACCTCATCCTGCAGGTGAGCCGATTTCAGGTGGTAGACAAATTCGTCCGCCTGGGTAGCTGTATCACTCCCGGCGATCTAGTCAAAGGGACATTTCCATCCGGACTGGAAAGACCGGAGCAGCTTTTGTGGATCTGCATCACCTGTGTTGCTGACGTGACACCAGCTTATCTGTCAAGAGTCGAGTTTACCATCCTGCGGTGTGCTCCGTACCGTTAAATGGGTCAGAAACCTGGCCGCTGCGAGCTGAGGAGGTTAAAAACTCAGTATTTGACCATTGGTATCTTCGGAGTATTGCTATAGTCTGGTGATGGATAACGCTGAAGTACGTCTAATGGTTTTCGGAAGAGCTAACTCGCCAACGAAGGATGAGCTGATCACAATCCATAGGTTGCGCTGGCTGCGTATGCCAGTTGACTGGTTTCCTCGGAGAGGTCTTGCACAACCACTCAGAGGATCAAAACGAGCTGGGGGACGTAGAGCAATGACTCGACAGAAAAGTATGAACGCCACTACCAGCAAGCTCAGATGCCCTGATCATTAGTGTCTTCCTAGATAGGGACTCCGAGACGGAACACATTAATGGTTAGAGGCATTGACAGACATGGCGCAGTCGTGTACTTAGTGGCGCACACCCGCCCAAGATGTTGCCCTCATTCAAGCCCCTCCCAATCTTCCGAATGTGAAGTCAACTGACACCTGAGTTCACTTGTCAGTTATGTAAGCTATTGCCTCGAATGCTTAGCTATGCACAAGTATGAACACTCAACGCCATGTACCACGCATAAAAGTGTCGTAGGTACGCAGAGAGCCTACAATGCCAAGCAAACACAAGTTACTGACTCTGTCCTTAGGGAGTCCCAGTCCAATAACAGCCTTGGCGGATTGAGGAAAGCAGATCCCTCGATAAGAGATTATCATCGGTTGGTGGACCAAAAAGTCGACTTCACAACCAATTGCACGTAGGGCTGAGATTATGGCGAGGGAGCAATCATCAGAACCATACTTCTGCTTCTTCTCATTCCACACAGTCACTCCGAGCCCATCCGAGACTATGCTGACGACTATCACAGTTGCTCGGCGCTCCCGAACAGCGATTAGGTCAGGCTTGATGAAGGACGTCGAAGTAGGTGCTGTCAACTCCTCGAAGACGGTGTATCAGGCGACGGAGACGTTTTGCGAGTTCCCTTGCAACCCGATTATGACGAGCACATCTGGTGTCATGCGTGATCCAGCAGGACTGCAAAATATGCACCAAACTCTCCGGTTGGCCACAGGTTCCACGACTTAAGATTGTCTGGCCACCATGTTTATGCCGAGCGCTTCTAACTCTCGTCCTGAGCAGGTTGTATCGGAGCTGGATACCGCGGACAAATATCCGAGGAAACACTCGTTCTGAAATACAAGCCATCGAGTAGAAAGAGGCAAGCGACCAACTCTTGTAAACCGCGACCGTCAACGCTGTTGTGCAGATTATCACCCCAAGCAGTCACCAGCTCTTCCTTGGTGTTCACGCATGCGCCATGGACTCGGATCGGAAGGCTGAGATCCCGGAAAATCTTGCCAAATGCGGAGTCGTTGACCACATTGCGTAGTACTTGGCACTGGGTAGAAAAGAGCTTTTCCATACGCGCTTTCCGCTGCATCGGGATTGTTGAACTGAGACTTGGGATACCATGTCCCCCATGGTGTTTACCAGCGTGGATGTAGTTGATCGGGGCGTCCTTCGGTAGACGTAGCCAGCCACGAATAGATTACCTGATGTAGTTGTCCAACCTTTTGAGCGTGTTTCGGTGGACTTGGCCGAGCACGAGCGAATATGTCAGCCCCGGTATCAGGTAGTTCCTCGTGATCTCCATTCTTTGATGCTGCTTCAACGGGGCAGGCGTCACCTCATCGAGCAGATGCTGTCGGTGGTTGAGGACCCCTTTCCACTTGGAAGTAAAGGGTATGCCCAAATATGTTACGGTGTCTGTCAGACCCAGAGAAGTGATGAGTTCCTCGGCGAAGCAAAATGGTTCGACTGAGAATGCTGTCGCCCGATGTTTCCTGTCCCCACAAATCACCATCGCTTTCGTCTTTCGGGCGTTTATCTTCAAACCAGCTCTTCCCAATTCAACCGCAGCAGCTTCAAGCTTCTCTCTAAGGTGAGCCTGAATTTCTGCACATACGACCCAGTCGTCAGCAAAAACAAAACTACCTACTAGGGTGTCATGGAACTGGTATCCCAGTTGGGGCATCGACAATCCAAGAACCTCATCCATTGCCATGATGAACAATAATGGGGAGAGTGGATCTCCTTGTCTCACACCTCTGTGGCAGTGAACCTCGGAATTGGGGAAAACTGCTACAGCATTTTCATAGGACTTTGCGGTGTATCGAACTAGAGGTGACGGTGTTCCAAAAGTCTTGGCAGATCTGACGATTGTGTCATGCGAAACCAAATCAAACGCTTTCGAGGTATCAACAAACACCAAGCTGAGGTTAGAAGCAGTCGATGAAGAGTGACGAAGCATGTAACAGTACCTCGGCTGCGAATCCAATTTTGTGTAAGAGCACCGCTGGTGACAACAAAATGTTTTATAGTAATATTACCAGTATGTGGGAAACAAACGATGATGAATCCAAAACACTGAGATAGCGAAAGTTCTTCTATTGCCACATGCTCCATTCATGATATATTCATGGTCTTCCTTTGTATACTTCCTGTGAACTGAGAGTCAAGCACATTTTGGACCTGCTGTATTACTTTTCTTTTTGTTAATAAGGCAAACTTACTGATGCTTGTCATTCAGCTATACCAGTCCATTGTATCCTTCAGATTACTCAAATATTTGAAACCGATTTCTCCAAACACAACTGCAAATGTCCCTCATCCTTTGGACTTCACCCATGATTCCCAGTATCTAAACTTTGGTTCTTGGGAGGCCAAGGGTCACTATTTTAGGGTCTTATAGTGCACTTTTCTGCAGCGTGGTATCTTTTAGGTAAATGTATCCAGATATTCATATGACTTATTTAGTGAGTGTAAGCCCCACCGATTTAGCAACCGGAATTGTTTAACATCATCGTCGAACTCGTCATGTGATTGTCTAGTCTCTATGTGGTCTGATTCCGCTGTCCTGTCAGCGTCACCTGAAAGTTACGTCACAAGACGAATAGTGTGATACGTCAACAGAGTGCTTCGCCGTAAAAGGAGGAAGAGGGCGCAAAAGATTATTATGGTTCATCCAATCCAGACTGAATAGCCGACTTTTGCTTAGCTCAGAGTACCCAGGCTTTAGCGTGGTGTGGTTCGATGTACTCTAACCATTGCTGATGGTATGGTTACACTTGCGGGTGAGGCAAGAATGCCATATAAACTCGTGATGTGTTAGCAAAGGTGACCAATCACAGAAAAAGAGCTTTACTCGTTATTTTGTTATTTATCATGAATGAATATCGTGAAACGAGGACTCAGGTAGGAATGCATGCTTATATAAGGTATTGTATGACATACACATTCTCTAGGAACTTTGAACTTTGTCATTCTCAATCTAGTTAGGCTCAATAAAAGCAAAACCAGTGTGAAAATAGTCATTTTCACTCAGTTGTCAGCCAGGATGACGTAAAAAGACAGGCTGGTGACGCAATTTTGCCATCAAACACAGGGAATCCGAAAAAATTCCTTTCTGAGAAATCCCTTCAGCTGCTTATGTTTTCATCTAAGGACACCCTAAACTTCGAGTTACAAACTCGAAGCCTATCAACCTAACACCCCTGGCTGCTAATCTGAATGAATCGGCGGATATTCGTCCTCCGATTGTTTAGTGCCATCAGTTTCGTCTAAATCTTCTGTCTTATAGGTTTCCTTTAAATTGTGTGTCAGGGCGCTTGTCGTTTGTCAAAGGGATTTCGAAACACGTTCGCACTTCGCTGCACAGAGACAGTGAACCACGTCAGTAGTCCACTTGCCAACATGTAGACCGCTCGAGCACATTTCCACCATATTTTTGTGCAAACGTTACTTTAGAAGACGTCTTAATCGGTTTTTTTCAGCAGATAAAGTTACTGCACCTGCAGTTTTGAACCCATATTTGTGTAAAAACGTACACTCAAATGAACCAGATGGTCTCAAACAGGACTTATCTGGCCACTGTCTGACGACTGCTCAATTCTTCTATTTGGTTTCCCATGACATGACCTTTTGTTTGACTTTTGTAGTGTGTTCACCAGCCGATTTTCTATCGCAACTCAGGTTCAGTCCGACTGAGAATGTCTTCCGTTGCGATTCGACAGAGTTCCCATAGCCAAACTAAATATTTGGAAGTCTCGATAAATACACTCATTTGCATACCAATTCGGTTTTAATGGCAGACACCTGAAACCCAGCTGAATCTCTCGTTTATGATGTTCTTCAACTGAATGTACTACACCAAGCCGCCTTGTGTTTCAGTTGGATAGTGTTTTACATGTATTCGTATACTGTCTTGAATACGTACTTGTCTGACATCATTGTTCGGAAATGAATTGCTCAACACTTTGATCTTTGATGAACTCTTTTCATTTTTCAGTTTTCCATACACTTTGCTTCGTTTTGAAAGTTTGAAGGAGCTACAGTCGGGTATAATGGTGCCTTGTGCGTTATTCAGTTGTCTACAAATTATCAGAGTTCTGGAGTCTAAATTGCGGAGTTTTTCCTCGACAAACCGGATTGTTTATAATGGGGTTTACGAAGAGCGCAAATCTTCCTTATCCTACATTTCGTTATTCGTTCCATCTTCTGTAGGTAACTAAGCTTCAGTCGGCTCATTGACAGTGCGTGGTTGATTTCTGTCATGCCTAGAATTCGGTGATTCACTGATTTTACCAGTCACCTGAGTACGTTTGTTCCATGGCCTTCGGTTTCTGTCCTCAAGCTAGATTTGCGAGATAGCACGTGACCATTCTAAGCACGTTCCGTGATGCGATACGTGTAGTCGTAGCAGCGAGGAATAACGATTTTGGCAGGCCGATGTTCACTGAACAGGAAGTAACCGTGTGGTCACGAGGTATGTTAACCTTTCCGTGTGTTCAGCAGATCACATTGGCCCCATGATCACTAAATAAGTTATATTATACATCTAATTTTGTAGCGGCTGATCTAGAGTCTTGATGGGAAGACAGTCGAAAATAAATGTTTTTCTTTTAGTTTCCAATTCAAACCACTATAATTTCAGTGTCTTGTGCCCATTTGAACAATTACCTGGTAAACAAGCTCCTTCTGTTTTATAAAATGTGAATGTAGTTTAACCTGTTCATACAAACAGAAGTCTGGGAGTAGAACACATTGTTTCATTGCGAACAAATAGTCCATATTGGTGCCCAACCTTGGATGGAAAATTCCCTAAGGCGGGGTGAACAGGGCTATCGTCAGTTCTTTTTATTTGTAGGTTTGTTTAGTTCAATTTCACTCTGATAATTACGATGTGCCAGTTTTCGAAAGTAGTTCCGATCACGGACGATGCGCTGCCGCGGACCGACAATAGTAGGTATTATCACATCCACCAAACTTAGGTGCTGTCCACCTGGCTGGCCCCTAGGCTTAGAATTTTGCCTTCGAATTGCCATTTCTGTGACCCGTGTGCCGTGCGTTAACTCGAATGGAAGTTTGTTACAGTTTGATGTATCCAGCAAATTGTGCTTATCAGCAATCACCGTTCGCATCGCTGGCGCATGACTCTGGTCTGGTAGTATTCTTCTTCGGGCATCCATTAGCCCACCAGCAGTGTCTCTTGAGAAAGGCAGGCTCAAATAAATTCGTTCCCTCTCTATAACAGAACAGACCAGTTGTAGGAGCACTCCAGCAGCCTAACCATTCTACGGTTGACAGAAACAGAAAATTGCCATTAATATTGTCAATGTGTCGAAATAATGGTAGCCCCGGAGCTCGGTGAACAGATCAACGACCATCTGATCAACCACCAGTGCCATTAGTATTGTAGAACATAGACACGATTAAGCACAAAAACTTTCTACATTTTCTATCACGAGAATATCGAACGTGAGGCTTGCTTGACTGGCTTATCTGTTTTGTCTTCACGTAAAATCTGCGTGCATACGTGTTTGTCATTTTACACACAAGACGTCAGATCCCAACTAATCTGTTGTGCGTCACAATCCACATATCATATGGCTGATTACAAAATTTCAACATACCTCCACTTCACGTGGCCACAGCGTTTACGTCATTCCGTATTTTTGATTGCACAATGCAGGCTCGCACACAAAGCTGCTCGCTCCTCTGTCATTGGCGCTCCTGCATACGCACATACTAATGGCAGTCGCACGCGTGATCACCCATCGCACTGAAGTGCACACAGTCACGTGATGCCGCAGACCGCACCAAAGCCCGACCGACAACGAACGATCAAAAAACTGTTTTCCGCAGTCGCTTCAAATCAGCTTGCGAATTAGCACTAGAATGGTTAGGTATTCAGTTTGCACAAATAGTGCCGAACATTGTACCCCTGTATACGTCGATTCGACATATTCATCTTGACCTCACCGCTCGTGCGTGAAACTACGTCCGAAACAGTTGACTTTGTCACTTATTCTTGGTGAGAGCAAGTTTGACGGCTGCCATTACATTCAGCTGAGGACTCAGCTCCGCGAACTAAATATCTCTTTATCTTAATACAAAATCAATTTGTTCGTGGGTATCAAGCAATGAGACTAAAAGCGGAAGGCTCTGTGCTCGGACATTGCTGTCGATCACGCTTCAAGGGTAGCAGTAACGTGGAATATTCGTGGAGCCAACTTATTCTTCTCTGGAAAGAAGTCACAGCGAACTAAGCAAGCAAGTGACCCGTTATTAAATCATTAAGAATCGTTGAAAATCCATTGAAGGGCTTTCCCCTCTTTACAGACACAAATTACAGCTTAGTTTAAGGGAATCCACTTTTCTGCCTGGTCGATAGATCCTTAAAACATTTGATTTGCGGAGACGCTGGGTCAGTGTGAGTTTCTGCCCTCTTTCCTCATGGATGATATTTCTTTATGGGATAGATCATCAGTGTGGTTACTGTAGTCCATTAACTAACTAATTCTGAGTTGCGCTTTCATCCGCGTTTGGTTCAGTTTTTGTTCCAGTGGAATGAAGCATTGTTTGGATTCCACCTGCGAACACTACCCCTGCCATCTGTGGTCGAATGGGGGTGCTGAAAATTTTGTAGGGGCACTAAAAGTGCAGCTGAACGTACCAGTCCGTAAATATTTGTTGGATTGGACGAATTAGTCATCTTTAACTTTTGACAGCATGATTGTAAAGGTGAAAATGTAAGCAACAGAAGTAGAGGACTATACAGGAGAACATAAAAATGGGAGAAACATTCTAACCTAAAGTTTATCATTACCGGTCGTCAGTCGAATGAAATCGGCTTCGAAAGGCTGGCGTAGAAACACACGGGGGGAGACCTGAAACGTAGGGAAGGACAAGCACTGTCTAGTGCTCCTCAGTCTCAGCCAAGTCTCGTAAAACAGGCACAAGCTGTCAGCCACTGTTCCGATTACTACTGTGGTCATGAATTTGACCCCACGGAGGTATTGCTCCCTGCTTCCCAAGTTTGACTGACTGGCTGGAAACTGGAAGCACATCCGAAACCCAAATATTTGGATTTTAAACTACTTGTACCCTCCAAAATGGTTTCGACGCAGCTGGCCATCACGGCATTCTTCGGTTAGCAAGAAAGATGGTCAATCTCTGGTGTACAGTATGAGCATTTCCTGCCTTACACACTAACTATTGATTTGGCAGCTTCCGTGGCCCATCAAAGTTCCCTTGACACAATAAAACCGTGTTTATAAAATGTCCTAAACTTTTCCTATAGTGAGGCAGTAGAGAATGTGCACTATTTTTACTATAACTAGTATTAGTTTCATCTGTAATTTGGAACATATATAACGGCATCTGCTGAGAGAACAAGATGTCGCCTTGCAGTGATTTGGTAATGAATAACCACAGGATTGCTGGGAAACCACACGGAGCACCAAAAACTGCCCATAGCTTCCAAGCCGATGAAGTACTATATATATATATATATATATATATATATATATGGGATGTGTAGAGATGTCCGATATGGTGGAGAAACTTTTGATTCTTCAGGTAACCTCATTTGTTTGTCTGTATACGGGGTGTGTCATTCAAATCGAGGCGGTTATGAAGTAACACTTGGTAACATTCAGCTTGTTTTAGATGTCTCACCTATACAGACCTCCACTGTATTCTGTGAGCGATATCGACGAACCTATAGTGACTTGTTTTCGTCCATCAAACAAGGAATCAGTGAAATCATCTCTTAAGCATCATTCCAAGTTTACGTAAAACATTTATCTCCAAAGTCACTGTCTGTCGGCGAACAAGTCAACAACTTATGAAAGACGAAGAGCTCAACTGAATAGCGAATGCTCAGGAGATAGAGAAATAGCCGTGCAAAGTGTGGCCCGATTCACCCGGCTGGCAATGGAGGGCAGTAGTCAGTGAAATGAGATTCACGAAAGCGAAATCATCCCAAAAACGGCGCACAACAACAACCATCACTATCCTCACAACTGGTGCGTACATACTGTGTGGGAACCAATACGGCATGTTTCTGGAAGCTGTGCTATATAACGGGCTATATGGTCCTCTGGGATTAACAGAAGACAGAGAGAGGGAGCCTTAAGAACTATAGTGGGTTTCGCACTGTGAGAAGATACATAGAACAAATAGTTACTCCGATACAGCGCCACTGCTTCCCGCAACCAGCGGTTGGAAATTTCATGACTTGGAAGCCTCCTCTGGCGCTGTTGATTTCCGGACATTATGGGAGTGCCTGTGGAGCCAAGGTGTCTTCATAAATTCCTGGCCTTCCTTTAACGCTACGCGAGAGAATGCTGGAAGGTGCCCACCCCCACCTGGAAGGAAACAAGATAGAATCATTAAACTTACTAGTTATTCCAAATGATAATGACGCAATCCAACACACTTGGTAAATCTTTCCCGTAGTTTCGGTAATTCTTCGAAAGAATTCCGATGTTTCGCCGAGATACTGCTCCGCCACCACAGGCAGCTGTGTATCACTGAAAGTTTGTACCGTTTCAAGCAGATGAAGTGAATTCAGATGAGTGTGTTGAATGGTCTACGCAAGCACACCCCCGGTCTATCAACTCTTTCTTGGTTCTACGAGCTTTGTGAGCAGGCGCGTTGTTTTGACGAGCGTAAGCCTCTTTTCGTTTATTTCACTGGGTTCTTTTGTCGGCAAAACAATAGACAGTATTATCCTGCAGTGCCAGTTTGAACCTCTGAACCCTCAAGATCCGAATACACTGTGGATATGATTTTTCCAACGACTTCTCGGTTCTAAAAATTCTTTGGATTTGGAGAACTTGAGTGCCGCCACTGCATCGGCTGTTGTTCAATCTTAGGATGTAGTAGTGTAAGCGCATTTCGTCAAAATTAATTGAGAGTTCCGAAACGTTGGCAGTGTCTAGCTGGGAATGCCACAAAATCGACCCGAAATTATGTTCGCTGGATGGTGTTTCTCGTCAACGTTCAATCCTTTGAGCACCGGTTTGACCGACAGCTTTTGTGTAGCCAGCTGCTCATCTACTATGAATTCAGTACATTTCCAGGTTATCTAACAATCTACCAGAATCATGTCATGGATCTGGTCAACCGTTTTCGGAAATGAAGCCGTCTGAGCTCATCCCGAGAGTGCTGCAACTTCTGCCCGGAAATCTTCTTGCTGTAAGTTAGCACGCCACTTTTCAAAAGCTGACTACGACAGACGCTTTTCCCTAGCTGTTTGCATCATGCATTCGGGGATTTGTTTTGCTAATATATCCCGTAAGAAAATGAACCTTTCCACATCAATCAATGCCTTTCAACAGGGTCTATAGTCAATTATGTTTAGTACTTAAGGTGGGAAGTTGAAACAGCTAAAACAAAGTGGAGAAGTTACAGAAATTCCCGACAAATCAGGAAAGCCTAAAACCTAAGGCAGTCAGCCTTGGGTTTTAGGCAGAAAAATTCCGCACTTTTTGTTAACATGGTTAGCTATGTGACCTAACGCAAGGAATTATAGCTATTTTCAGCCACAGGTGCTAAATTTTTTCCACTTACAGTAACCAGAACAGACTGGAAACCTCTCAGAATCATTTAGTGTGCCAATTTCCGTGGACGTGCCAGGGTCAAAGTTCACTGTAGGACTATCCTCCTTCCTCCTTCCTTTCCAACGTTGTCGATTTGATCATGGAAGACTCACTCCTAGCCTCCAACCCCTGCGGGGTCGAAATGCTCCCAGGGCGTTTACACGCGTATGTCGAATATGCGGGCAACATAAGTGCTCTGGGATCAAACCCTATCGAAACGAAAGGAATATTAAACAGCCTGCCTGGTTCTGTCTCACGGTTTAGTATGCGATTCGCACCTACTGAATATAAGGTGTTGCTGCAATCTGGTTTGGATCAAACTCGAAACTCGCTTCGTGTACAAATTTGTCTAGTTGGGTGGCTGTGTCACTTTTGGCGGTCTACGAAACAAGTGTCCCTATCCGGACAAGGATGCATCCCCTATGGTATGGACGTCACATGCTCATCTGTCAAGGATGCGGTGGTGCACTCCATATGCTATGCTGGTCAGTATCCTTGCCACTGCCTGCTATGACGTTGAAAAGTTTCACTGTTTTGACCATCAGCTTCTTAGGAGCATTGTCCAGCTCTGGTGCGAACGTTGGACCAGTACTGCTGAGGTACGCCGAATGGTCTTCGAAGCTAGGTAGATCCACAGACTTGGTCACGTACTTCGTGCGCCAGCCGATCGATTCTCTCGGAGTGCCCTCTGCGCGCACCCATGCGGAGGGTGAAATCGAGCCAGGGAAGGTGAGAGATTGTCTTGGTAGCAAAGTAGGAAAGATATTGCCTGAAAACTCGAATTTGCCTTTCATTAACGTCTTCCTAGATCGGGACCCCGAGGCAAAACACATCAGTGGCTGGAAATACCGAAAGATGTGGTCCGGTCACGCGCCCACTGGCATGCATGCCCCAAGTTGTTGCCTTCGGTGCCTTCGACCGATCCCCAGTCCAGATGGATAGTCTACTGCCTCTTGGATTTACGCGTCAAAAAATATCATCCGTCGCTTTCAATAGGCAGTTATCCACCCCTGGTTTGCCAGATCATCTCCGAACGTTCCTGTGACAGCTCTAACCAGTGTACAACATGTTTACAACGTGTGTACAGCTGACGATATGCCGTTGTCTTTTCGTTTGGGTTTTGTGTACGTGTGTTCACATTCCACATTCCAGAACGCTTGCAGAAGAATACCATGATACCAGCAACGAGTGATGTGTGGAATGACGACGTAGCACATGAACCGAGGATGACGGAATCATCACCAGTGTTATTTTCAGATTTTTTCCGGATCTAAATGGAAACGCTAACCGTCAGACTGTCAAGTAAACCTGTGTGAGCGCATGAGGGAGGAATTACCTAGCGCTACTGCATGCAGTAAACCTACTTTCTTTCAATACAGGAATCAATGTACTCCGCTACATGGCTCGCTTACAGTTTTGTTGAGTGATCAGTGATTAAGCTATCGGCTGAGTGATGGCGTTTTCGTACGGCTATGTACTTAGAGCCGAAACGATGAATTACCACAAGTCAACTTTGGTCATTCCAGATTCAGACGGGTAAATCTGAAATCCGGAGTGTTTCCGCAACACATCGGAGTGCATTATTGTAACTTTTATCTCCATTTTAATTCGGACAGATGCATGTGCTTTTACCGAGTCACCTTACAGTTGAGTTATATTAGTGGTCTTCGTGCGCTATCAATCGACACTTCCGGTTTTAGTTGAATGCGGTTTATTCACCGTCAGAACGCTCTTATTCTGATAGTCAATTTTAATGCCTATTCTTAATTACAGAAAAAGCGAGTCGTACAGGCTAATCTTCAATGGTCAAATCCAACTTAACTCACAAAAACGTAGTGAACATATTCATTACTGCAGTCTTAACCGGACATTGCTTTTGGCGGTTGCCAATATTTACGTGCATGGTTTTCTATGCAGACACCTTGAAAACGGGCCTACGCAAACAGATATTCAGTCGCACATCGAGTCGCATGTGGCTAAACATTCACTAGGTGACTGCCTGGTTTCTGCCTGCTAGCCGACCTCGACGTGGTTTTAGGAACAATAAGTGAATGCTTGAAACATGGCACTATATTCGCTGTTGACTGACCACCATCAAAAGTGGCGTACTGATATAGGTCTTGCTGAGTGTTTGTTGCGTGGTTGCTATGGTTACAGAACCATTGATTGGTTACATAACGTCAGTGAACCAAGGTCACTTATGTTGATTACGTAACAAGGTGCGAGTAAATAATGGACCTATTTGCTGACTGTTCTGGAATGTAACGGTTACTAAATTGATCTATTCATGACGGTGACAAATAAAAGCCCATATTTTTTTCTTTGGATTGATTCAGCCTTGCTGTGAAGGTGCTAGATGAAGCCATCTTAAGAACATCGTGTGATGGAATGTTGAATGCGAATGAGCTATAGTGCGAACGAAAATCTCGTGGTGCACAGTTTACAGTGAAGCTTGGGAATTTTTCTGGGCAGTGAAGTCATCCAGTGTCTCCTACAGTGGTGCGAATACCGAAAGAACCACTGTATTCCGGACCGAACCAACCAGAAAATACATGGGCTAAATTCAACCCAGTTCTTCATTTGTGGCGAAACAGTGGCCAGATTTGTTGGGGCGTGGCCCTTATCGCGTGCAGGTTTGAAGTAACGACGCGAACACAGTAAAGTTGGCCTAGTGAGAGGTTGCCAATTAACCAAAACTGAACTGAAGTAATCTATACGGGACACGAAGCGCTAGCGTCAATTGACGCCTCCATGCACATCTTTTTCACAGAATTCATGTGAGGACATGATTTATTCTGGTCATCGCAACAATAAGATTCCGTACGCTGTTGTATTCCATCCCAATACCAAGTGTCTGTCTACGTAAATGATCTACAATGTCGAATAAGTTAAATTTGTTTCTCAATGGGAGAGTTTGCGCTTTCCAACATTATCGTTGGCGCGACTATTCATGTGCATCGGAGACAAATCTATGTGAACGACTGATGAGTTTTCAATCAAAACAGAAACCTTCGATGTAATTACATCTACTTCGAAGCAAGCTATTCAACTTAATTCCACCAATGCTATAGTTAGCAGTCTGGTAGCAATGTCTCTTTAGGCTGGAACTCATTGACAGAAACGAAACTGAAAAAGACATAAAATAATGTACATATGAGATACAGAATATTTCCAAGACCACTTGTAACTACTGCATTGAGTAAATCTCCCCCTTATTTAAGTATGATGTTTGTAAATTTTCCTTAACGAAGTGTGGCCTTAATCTTTATTTTCAAGATTGATACTGTAAGTGTAAACGCAGTAGATAGAATCAAACGTAAATGTCACCTACAGTGGATATTTTTCGTACCTCCTCTTGCATTTCAGCTAAACCTGCTGCTGTGAGCCGTTTTTAATGCGCTAAGACAACTGAATTGACGGTGATGCTTCGTCCGGGTGTTTTTGTAAACTTTTTGCCTATTTCCACTGTCCTCCACACCCATCCATTAAAACCCAAGAAATTTAGATAGCCATTAGGTTCGGGTCACGAGATAAACTGGATATTAAAAGAAAATGTGTTTGAGGACACCGGGACAGTGGCGAGATTTACGTTCATTTTCAACACAATTGGCATTGTCCATGCAGAGGAAGTAAAGTGTGAATCATCCTGTAAGTTAAAATAATGCCATCATTTCCGACTTACTTCCACGGAAATCCACGAGAATCAGATCTGGTGGGGATTGGACTGCGATTAATCACAAGCCATCCAGAGTAACTTTACTGAAGAATAATCTCAACAGAGCAGGAACCGTGATACCAGGAAGCATACGGAAACTTTTGTACCTATGCGCGACTATATGTTCCGAGTTTGGTTGATAAATATACCAATAGATAAAAGGGACGCCAATGGGATCACCAATAGCAGAAGCTGTAAACCGGAAGTTGCAGCGCACTGCATTACGACGGGTCAACCGTGAGCTTTCGATCTAATAGGATGATAACATAGCCGTCGTTATTAGAGCAAATTTAACGAAAATACACGCAAACGGATCAACAACAAACTCGTGAACATCAACTTTACATCTGAGACGGGAAACACTGCAAACTACCTTTCTTGAACTCACTGGTCCACAGGACTAACAAGAATGAAAAGTAATCAATAAATAAATATGAATATACATAATAAAACACCTGAAACGTGTGTACTAACCACTACTTACTTATGTATATAGAACAATTACTGGACTACTGTGACAACCACTCCATGAGTCCGAAATGTGCTGAGCTTCATGTCTGTTCCAAAGAGCAGAAGGAAAACGCAGCACAGCAGAACTGAAAGGTCATGGAGAACATCATTTTTATTGATTATCACAGAATGGAAGGGTTAGGTGGAATATCGCACCGAAACCGCTTTACCGTTTGCAGTTATTCACTGCTATGGCCAAGAATCCGATCCCGCAAACGACTGACCAGAAGATCGAGTTGCTGACCGGTCCAGCATCAAGGTGGGCTCTGATTGGCTGCAGGTGTGAACCCAACAGCTAATCATGATGCTGTATCTGCCGAACGCCGGTTGCCAATGTCGCATCCAGAAGGTATCGGAATTTCCAGAAAGTTATTGCCTCATACAGTTTATATACGACACGCTATACTTGTGTTGTTGACTTGGTTTTTGGTGTTTAATTGCGCACATTTTATGGTTCTTTTAACGAGAACGCCAGCTTGGAAGGTTCAGACCGAGAACTGAGCTGAGCATAAGCGTTATTAACGACGGATACTCAAGAAACTCTGTCAAAAAGAAGATGAGGGAAAAGAGACCTATGGCAACATTAATGGTGGCCAGATGGGTCGCCATTTTAATTAGGTGGAAGAGATAGTTTTGGCAGGTTGATTTACCAAACACGCGGGGGAAAATAGTAGTTGAACATAAGGCTGTTGATTTGTTCGCTGAGCTCAGCACATTGCTTGTGAGTGTTCCGTCACGATTCGAGGAGACATTTTCAGTATGCTGTTGGGTGAGCAGTTCGTACGTTCCTGTTTGCACTTATATAGTTTTTTCTGGGAAACATTTGAGCTGTAAAGTCCTTGGCTATCCTATCCATAGATTGATTGGTCCGTTTGCTATCTGTATTGCGTTGTGTTCTGCTATTCTCGCTTTTGACTGGTCCATCAGATAACGTCTGTTTTGTTCATCCTACCCCTTCTGACTGGTTCTTTAATAATGTTTGTAACCTTTTAGCCTTTCACTCTGTTATTCGTCCAACTTCTGATTGCTCGATTCTCAAGCTTTGGTTTCTTTTCGTTCGCCCTGTTGGTCGATTTGCACAACTCCTATCTAATTTGTTCATATTTTTTGCCTGCTTCGTCATTTAGTCGGCTGATCCCTGTTCCGCTTACTTGCTGTGCATTCTTGTTTAATTATCTCGCACTTTGAATTTGGACGTCTCAATCTTTGTACTGGTCTGCTCGTATACTGCTTGTATGAATAAGAGGATGTCATCATCATCATCATCGACAGCATGACATCAGTGTTCAACACCGATGCTTCACTGCCATAAATAAAATAAATAAAATAAGAGGCTGATTACATTGAACATCTTGACAGAGAGGGTCGCTTTCAGTGCGTTTGTTAATTGCTTTATCCATGAATTACTCCATAACTTTGCGTTTCTTCTTTGTTCTTGCTTTACCAAATACGTCCACATTGTTTCGCTTAGCTTTATGTGTTTCCTGCCCTTCATGTATAGAGACGAGTTAGAGTTGGCAGTGCCTCCTAGTTGCAAATATATGTTCAGGCGCTTCTGTTGATACGTTTCCACCGTCTTTTTTCTACTTTCTTTCAGGTTTTACTTTCCGAAATGCATTTGTATATCATTAGGCCACTGGTTTATTATATAATCTTGACTCTCTTACAAGCATCGCAGAAATCTCCTCAAAGTATGTTGGTTTAATTCTTTCACCGTGTCTTTGGTTTGCCAGTTTACGTTGACTGAATCTTCTCAGAGGTATCCAAATACAATTTCTGGGATTCTGTTGTGCTGAAAAGTGCTTCAGTTAGCTTGAGTAGTTTACGAGTGGACCTCTGCTTGTGGCAGTTTGGATGGTTACTGGGGTAGTCCAGTACAGGTTGGTGCACACTGCGTTTCTGTAGACCTCTGTTTGCATTTGTATATTTGGCAGTTGAGTGACGAAAAAATCTAAAATTACAACTTCGCTATGGCCTTCTTCCTCCAGTATGAAATTGACGCAATCAAAAACGGTGTTTTTTAGCTTGACTGTTCGTTTCGGTTCAGACTTTTTGAAGAAGACAAAGTACCTTCTAGTAGCCACTCATTGATCAAGAGTGACGTTTGCTAAAGCGATTTGCCGCAGGATCCACATTACAGTCTCTGCGACAAACTCTTCAGTTCGAATCCTACTAGAGGTCTTTTCAGTTGCTAATGATATTCAACACTAAGTTCAGCTTAAGCTTTCGCAGCTTAAGCTCTTCGCAGGTGATTCCCTTCTTTAGGGATAAGCCGGGAATATCATTGACAACTATGTTAGCAGGACTGAGGTTCACAGGTTTGAATGCGAGACTCAGTAAATGATACCATTATTCCGTCCTCCAATTTTTATTGCATTTTTCAGTTTGTCCAAAAAATATTGTACTTTGGTGCTTGAGTGTTGTGATTCACTGATGAGATCATTCACATATCCCCGTAAGTCCCTTGAAAGTCTCTGGGCTGATGCACATGAGAATGACATGAATGGCATTGTTTGCTTGTGTAAACTAGAAGTTCGTAGAAGCGCAACCTATTCAACTCTTTGGTTCCCATGCTCAAGTAAAATTCCACTCTGGTCTTCTGCAGATCTTCCATCGCTCAAAATTTGCACGGATTTGGTTTGCAAGTTCATCCGCCGAATCTTGTGACGAAAATGCCAGGCAAATGTAGAAATCTTAATTTGCACATATGCACATCTATGACGTGGAAAGAATTACGCACCAGAGTCAGCCGAAAAGATCTCAATGTACTCAGTATAAAATATCCCGTCCACTGCCAGCTTTCCACACTTTAAAATAAAATTAAAAGGTTGGCAGCATTCAGGTAAACCATAAGGTTGAAGAAAACTCGCGGACTGCGCCTACCTGATGAGCTCCAACAGGGGCGAACTGGGTAACGGGTTATTTAACAGCCTTCGGCACTCTTGTGAGTAGTATTCCTTCAGGAGAATATACTCTGATATCTCAAATGTAATACCAAATGCAACATGAGGTGGTCTTTGTGCGGCACGTTTAGTTGAAAAATATCATAAACGAGATGTTCAGCTGGAATTCAGTTTAGTCTCACGTGTAATCCAAAATGATGTGCAGAGCAGCTTATATCGTGGAATTTTAGTTGCTTCTTTCGCTCATCAGCTGACTGGGGCTACAATTGGTTAATTGTGGGAGCAGCATCTGGTTAATCCCAACCCTGTTCTAAGGTGAAACCCAGCCCGAAATTGAACTGAACTATTTCCTTGAAAGCTTGTTTACCCATAACCTACTTTCTAGAGCCTATTTGTTTTCACTTTTTCAGTTAGCATCCAAATGTTGGTTGGCATCCTGTGATAAGGTGTATGTTTGTTTTAACCACATTCGCGTAAGCAGGGGTCTTCCGTTCCCGCTACAATACAGAAACAGTCAACGACCCACTGTAGTGCGATGACTCCAAGTACAAACTAGTAAAATATCTCGACTGACTGGCTTGTTCTTCTACATGAGGCGAGCTCCGGTCCGTTTCATATATCAATTGTGCCTGCCAGAACGGAGACATCTGAACCAATATTTTGCTTGTTCCACTTCAGATGACTTGTCTGCATTAGGTCTCGAAATCGAGCAGGTGGGCACCACGTTCTGGGTATCCTGACAAGATGTTTCAGTGCGGAGTCCGATCCGATGTGCGCTCGCTACAAGATATGGATCACGTAACAAGATATTTCCTATCTAGAAGCAAAGACAAATGGAACAAAGGATGTGTGGAAACTGCATCGATGCGGAGGGTTATGGTCAGATCTTTATCATAACAGCCTCCAATTCAACATGCAATGGAAGGGCAATAAGTGAAGTTCACAGAAAAAAACAATTTTCGTGTTACGATAGGCTAAACAGCAATCCTATCGTTGTCTCTATTTATCCCATGAAGGCAGCCTGACAGCAAAAACACTTTCAAAGCTAATGCACTGAGCCTGATCAGAAAACGTACGAATTACTGATATTTTCTCTTGGGGAATGTTATGATCTAGCAAAAATTAATGTTTGACAGATTCACGCATAGAAGACAAAGGCTACTCCGGTAAGTGATCCTCAGGGATCCTAAGGTCTGGAATAAACAGACTGGTTCCAATTGGTTAATTCTCGCCTAATGCCGCCGGCCCTGATTGAATTCATGCATCTTCGTCAAATTTTTACAAATATTATTGTGGTTTACTCGCGGTTGTTCTTCCTGCTTGGGCTTCGGGTCAGTTAGAGTGAATACCATCCGTTACTCACTAAACATACCTATTAAACCAGAAATAGGTAACAGACGCAAGGTGAATTTGTAGAAACTAATGGGGTTTCTTGCAAATCTGACGAAGGGACAGAAAAACTGCCCCAACAAGTATCAAAAATGAACTCAGACTTTTCTGACCAGAAATTTACTACTTAAATAACCAGGTCTTGTACAAGTGCAACGATCAGGCCGACGGACAAATCATCAGTTCATTACGACTGGTCAAACGGATGATTGATAAGTCGGTTTGGATAGGGTGGAATCCCCACCAAGATAGCAGTCAACATTGATGTGTTCATGAAGTGTGTCGTTCGATTGTTGCGTGTAATATTTTTAAAAGGAATCTGAATAGTCTCCGGCCTTCTCACTTATTGGAGCATCAGGGTACGATGTATGCGTAGTCGTTCCCCACCTGTTCAGCTGCACTGCTGGGCCGCGTCATGATGTACTATAAGAGTAGGATTTATGAACATGTATTTGTTCTACTCCCGCATTCCTCTGTGAATAATTCCGGCTCCGTTGGTTCGCTCCGAATATTCCGACGAGTCTGCACCATAAAAATTCCATTTGCTACTATTATGGTGGCTGTTTCACATTATTAAGACTCTAGTGCAAAAGGTTTAGTGTGATCTGTTGTCGAAAACCCCAAATCACAATAACTCGGCTAAAAATGGCACATGATGAATAACCTTCTCTAACTGTGTCGTGATTTGCAATTCACATGATGATTGACGAATCCGAAAGTATCCACCATCACACAACTCACTAGAGCATTTCTTCTACCGGTAGCAGTTTCCACATATATGGTTCAGTTCATAGGTACCTTGTAAAAAGACCTATACGAACAAGTCCCCAGTCGTTAGGTGAAACATGAAACAAGAAGCCGAGTGATAGAAGGCACTGGCTACCTGTCAAAGAACAACTAGTTCGTTTTACTCCATGTTTTACTGATCACTAACATGAGGTGGATGCTGGGTTTAGACTAGTGGCTGATCCTGGAGTGAATCTATGGACACTTGACAAACGTTCGTAACAGAAAACCAGCTGCATTGTCGACCAAACACTATCACAATGGACGTACTGGAAATGGCTGGACTAGAAGATTCTGCGCGTTTGTCATGGCAACAGAATCAACAACCGATTATAAAACACCAGGAGTTCGAGGGTTGTTCACACAAAATAATCAATCCGTATGTTTGGAAGCGTGATCGTATACTCCACAGAACTTCATAATACTTTCGTTAGCTATTTCTTCATGTCCTTTGGCCCTAAATTGCAAAATATCATATCACCTCCTTATAATTCAATTGCCTATGAACTTACACCTCTGGTGAGGCTTAACTTTGGAAATGCTTGGAGTGTAAAACATCAAGTATGATTCCAATGTCCAAGGCTCCGTTCTGGAGCTCTTAAGTTATTAGCAAAAGTTGCTTCAATTAAGGTTTTTCTCTGTAGGTGAAGTCAACTTACACCAAGAAGCCTGGAAGTATTTTATGGCCGCTTCACCCTTGTGGGTTGGAATCAGCAATGTTCATCTAACAAAATTCCAGGGAGTTTCGGCCACGAGCATCTGGTCCGCAGTGTGATTAACTCGCACTTAGATAAGACATAGCCCTACTCGTCCTTCAATCATTAAATTCATATCACGCGGTCGCGTAGTGACTGGTTCCTCGAGTGACAAACTACCAGGTGAAAAGTTCGCTCTTCGTGTGAATTATCCTTGCTTCCGAGCTGCCTGTAGGTTGTCGACAGTATGAGTGATGGAGGTGATCCTTGTCGATCTGTTCGGGCCAGGTGTAAATTACTCACACACTGAATATGAGTTTATCTCTCGCCTTGGGGTTTCGCTACTTTTCATCAACGTCCCATTGTTGGAAATAAAACGTTTCATCTGAAGTTTTTCCGGGGACTGGAAACCCTCTCCGAGATTGCGCAAGCTGCTTTTAGGATGTAATTTCAACTTAGAGTTTTGTTCAATAGTAACCTGATTGACATTGATGTGTGGTGTATATCAAAAGCAAGAACTCCAGATGCATGCACAGTGGTTGAGCTCACCACTCCATCACTCTCCACTCGCTTTCGGATGAGCAAATCTGGCAATCTAGCGGCCGGTGCGCCAGAATATGCAGCGGGTGGTATCTTCATAGGTCACCATGAGGAAGGAACCTTGCTTGACTGGATACCCCTTGATAGCCGCCTCTGTGCGATTCGTCTTGCAACGTCTGCGATGTAGTCCCACAAACAGGAAGTTGATCAGTGTCTGTTTTTTCGTGTCTGCCTACGCCCTAACCGACTGTGGCTCTGAAAACATCAAAGACAAGTGTTATGGCACACTGAATGCCCCGTGCGTCGACCTAGAAGCTCAAATACTCTGGTGGTTGTCTGGAATCTGAATGCACACGTGGGCAGGCCTAGTGCATTTGAGACTCATTTAGATGGTTGACATGGATTGGGCTCGGTATGTACGGACAATTGCGAACGATTGCTTCAGCTGACCGCAGGCTGTTTTTATGCATTACTAACTTCCGAAATAACCTAAGTCGTCTGGCCATATGGTGTCTCCCAATGGCGCACCGAATACGAGCTCAAATTGATCACATTGTCATCAGTTAACGATTGCGCGGATCAATAACTGACTGCCGCTCGTTTTAGAACACATTTTTGGATTCTGAGCACGCCCTCGTCCGGAATCGCTTCTCTCTTCGTTTTCAGGGCCGAGTGAAGAGCAAACAAGTCGCTTATCAAGTGAGAGAATAGCAGATCCAGGTGTTAGACGAATTTACCAGAGTCGTCTTCTGAAGTCTCTTCCAATTGCTCCACCATCAGATGTGAATTCATGCTGGAACGAGATCGTCACCCCTTTGCACAGTGCTGGGACTTTTGCCTGTGACATGACACTACCACGCTCACTCAATCACTAGATATCAAACAAGGCAGCGACAGTGTTTGAATTTCTAAAAATATTTCCGCCAACCCAAGCATAATTTTGCCCGACGAATTATCAGACGTCAAGTGAAAGTGGGCTTGCGCGCCGGCCGTGAAGCCTGGTCGACACGGAGGGCTAAGGAAACGGAAGAGGCCCAGAAAGACAGGAATGCCCGAAAACTGTTTCAGTTGATGCGTGTAACCGGTCCCCAAAATCGCCTGTAAGCGAAGCCACCAAGAATTAGAGTGGAAAGACCTTCCTGAATAAAGAACGCCCCGATCGGTTTTCCGAATACTTCGGGCAACAATTCTTGTAGCCACCAGCTGCCACTCATCTGGATCCTACAGCTGAAGTAGAACTATGGACGGTAAACTAGGAAACCCTCACGGCCTCTGAGGTTTATGATTGCATATCTTCTCTTAAGCGCCACCGAGCTCCTTGTCCAGATTGTCTCCCACTTGCAGTGTTCAAAGATGGGGTTGAAGTCCTCACTTATCGCTTGTCTCATCTGCCTGCATTTTGGAACAAACGACTGTCCCAGACAACTTGGAGAATCGGTGATGGTGCCCATTTGCAAAAAAAGAGGCTTATGGTCAGTGAGATAACCACGGAGGGATCAGGTTTAACCAGGTCGTAACGAGATTCTTGGCGTCAATCCTCTTTCGTCGCCTTATGGTGGCTCGAGAGCAGCAAGCGGGATTCCGGGCTGGTAGGTGTTGGTTTCACCAGTTCTTCACACTACTTCAGGTACTGTAGTATAAACATATATTTATATTCGACCCACAATTTTAGTATTCCTAGATTTCGAAGGTACATTCGACCTACCTGACTTGTCCGTTCTCCTTAACACGCTTACCCAGCAAGGAATGCCCCGGAAGTTTGTGAACATCATGAGTTCTTTGTATGCTCAAACTTTCGGGTGTGTGAGAGCATACGGAGAGCTCTCCAAAATCTTCCGTACACAAAGTGGTATCCGTGAAGGTGCCCTCTCTCTCTCCATTCTTATTTAATTTTGTTATCGACGAGATAATAAGATGAACGCTCGAAGGTCTCAAGACCCTGACATCCAAATAGCTGCTGACGAAAACCTTGTCGATCTGGAATATGCATCGTTCTTGTCTTCGAAGATCAGAAGAGGATGAATGTGTTTTTAGGTGAGCTCATTAAAAGTCATACCGTCATTTGACATGCGCTTTGCACCCAGAAATTGTAAGGTCATACTCTTGAACATATAGTCACTGAACATGCCACTCACAATCCATGGAGAGGCACTCGAAGTTTTGGGGTGTTTCCCTTATCTTGGAAGTTGTATTAGTTCTGATTTTAGTGTGACAGATTAGGTCAATGCGCGAGACTACAAGGCTCGGGACGCGTTTACTAATTTGAGACACCTATAGCGTCAAAGCGGTATATCCCTAAATCTCAAGGGACGTGTGTATCACGCTATAGTATGGATGTTTTTTGTGTTACTGTGAGACTTTGCCTGTTACGAGTAGTGGAACTGAAACGTATTCAGGTCTTCAATAACCGTTTTCTCAGAACCATAGCTCGTGTGGGTTAGTGCCGGCGAATCCGTAACGACAGAGTTAGAAAACGAGTGTTCGGTTTTGCTACTGGGACTTCCATCAAAGAATGTATCCAACACCAGAAGCCGCGTTGGTTAAGCCATGTTTCGCACACGCCGGACCATCGCTTGCCGAAGAGAGTGCTGTTTCCTGCGCCAAGTTTAGAGTTGTGGAAGCAGAGAAGTGGCCAACCCTTGACCTGGCAGAGGCTTATGAAGGAGATCACGAAACGCTTGGGTGTTGTCGGTGGTACTCGTCTTCCAGGTTGGGGACCGCGTGATCTCCACTGCGCCTCGTTGGAGACGCTGCAAGATATGGCTGCTAATCGATGTCGATGGCTTTCTTGTTGTCAGTTTCTATCCAGATTGCCAGAATGGGAGGTGTAGACACCTCGGAACGGTTGTAGTTAGCTAGCACTAAGTCCCTTCCCCGTCCACCTTTATTCTTTCCTTCACAATAAGGTTTTCAAATAAATCGTGGTTGTACGGCAGCGAAGCGTCAGTGTTTGACACTGATGTTAAGCCTTCGATTATGATGGTGATAATGATGATGATGATTATGATGACGATGATGCGTAGACAAACCGACGGTGCGGTAGTGGGTTCTTCGTTTGGTCTCTTGCGCGTGGACTTGTTTAAGCCAACGCTGAGAAGAGAACTGCAAAGATGTATCGGTTGCTTGCAACACTACTAGCTTTACCTAGGTGGTGTAATTTGTGCACCTCACAAGAATGTTGGCTTGGATTAGTCGCTAGGCACTTTTGGTAGCGTCCATCTTCGTGTATGCTTTACTACAGAAAAGAGTGAAAGTGAGGATTCAACATTACTGCACCTGGATGAAAACAATGCAGAGTATGTATGTATGTATAAGTTCTGAACGAAGCCGCATCCCCTTCACTTTGTTCCTTCAAAAAGCCACTTTAGCCTCATTCTGGATGACATATCGGTTTCGACCTCATCTGTGGCAACGTATTCGTTCAGGGGATGACATGCTGACCAGCTTTTGGCTAACTGCTTTGGTAATGTTTTAATATCGGTCATTTGTTCCCCGAGAAAGCCCACCCTCAGTGGTCTAAACGTTGGGCGTGACATATTTGTCATGTGGTCACTAATATTTCCACCATGAACCAATAACTCACAGGGCCTAATTTCTTTTAACTCCTTTGAAAGCATTTCGAAGGTAACATTTCGGAAGCAAATGTTGTCTGAACGTTTCAGCTCCTTGACACTTTCGTGAACCTGATGCAACTCATATCATGTGCTTACGGTTTCTTCCTTTAGGGTATCAGAAGACCAACGAGCCATCTACACAAAGCTAATTCAAATGGCAATTAGGGCAAACAGTATTTGGTGCAAGGATATGAATAAACAGACTGGGTTCGCTGCCCATAAGTTACACCTTCACATAACTAGATCAGACAAAACAAATGGTAGATGGCTTTCAGTGAACCAAGATTGAATGGCTCTAAAATGGACAGTAAATTAATTCTTTCAGGCACACAAAAACTAAAGCTTGAAGTGGTGCAAAAACGATGCTGAAGATTAGTTCCAAAAACTTACACAGTACACGTGCGTATGAAGGGTCATCCAGTAATGCTTCTCGAGGACAAGTTTCGAAAGATCTTTACACTCAGAATCGAGGTAGATTATTAGTTTAACATGCTACTTAAGCTCACCAATTAGAAATGTCTTTTTAGGTTGTCGAATTTTGTCCAGTTGAAGAAATTTTACTGCGTAAAAATTCCGTCAGCATTATTTGCACTCAGGAGCACTTTCCAACACAATAACAGCATGGTCATTCTTTGGGTGGCTTTCCCGACTGCGGTAAAGCTGAATTCACCTCTCTCCATTTAGGCCGAATTCCGACCTGTAAATTCAAAGACTGCAAGCTTACAAACATTACATTCTAAGCTATATCGACTTTCAGTTTGATCAACATAGATGCCTTTCATAAGAAGTGCGATGGTCAGAATGATTAAAACAATGGGAACGCGGGGTCGAATGTGGTAGGAGTGTTTTTGAGCTTGTCAAACCCTTGGCTCAGGTTGAAGTCAACCATCCATACCGTCAGCTGACAATGTAGGGAACGCAGAGCATTTCTCCTCCAGTTTCTAGAATAACCTAAAGCACAGGATGGTGAAATGTGCAACCACAATTACTGGCAGGTTCAGCTAGTGTGATACACATTTACTTCGTTCTGAGCTCACCGTGAGTAAAATCGATTTCTCAGCAATACTGCATCTGCAGGGGTGTGAAATGCCATCGGAACCCTCCTGGACTGATGATCACAGCAACTTGCGGTAAAAAACGCTTGAAATTGTATTATTCATAACTGGGGCACACGTCCTGAAAGGTGAAAGGTTCTCGGTTGCGCTGAGTGCACTTAACTTCAGAAATTGGTATGTTTTACTACCTGTGGCCGTTTCCATACTGGGCCGCATTTTTTATGATTTTACTTTTCTAGTAAATACCCTGAGATGTATGAAGTTGGGAGCTGTTTGCGCAAAATGACTCGCACTGCTCCATCTTTCCGATCCTCCACATCTGGATGGAAGCTATCCCATGAAGTGAAACGGCAATACTACTCTAGCGCTCACTAAACCCTAGTTCTATAGGCAAGAATTTATATGGTTTACATAATTAAAAGGTATGAATATACTGAGATTCTTCTCATTGAGGACACTTTATTATCGTCCCGGAGGACAGCTGTTACTCTGTTTGTCGGCGTAGTGTTTCAGACAGTAAATACATTACCATGGGAGTTCTAAATTTTTGTAAGCAACAAATGCTTCGTCTATTCAGAAACTTCAAAACAGTTTGGGCAAAAATATCAGACAGTCCCAGTCAAGTTTGTTAATCGACAGAAGAATTTCAGAGAACAGCAGTCTCCATCAAGTAAACAGCTAATTAAAAGGGCGCTTCCACTGAGATTCTTGCGAGATTCAATTCGTTCGTGTGCAAAAACTCGCTAATCAAGTAGTTCATCAACCAGGATTCTCTGCCGCATTCACTTATATATCATTGCGGAAAAGTTAGGGACGTGACCTATGTTGAAACACCCAAAAAGTCAATGGAACTTTGAATGAGAGTTGGTCATGTGCAATGAGTTTCTGGATGCTGGACATCACCGTAGAAGGACCTACTGGATACATTTCTTCTAACTACACGTTACTGATGTGTTCTCTGCTGCCTTTGGTGTTACTGTATCTACCTATAAACAAGTGTTTGGTTGATTAGATGTGAACGTGAACACAAGAGGTTTCATTAAAATAGATAGTAAAGTGCTTTCATTAACTATGCCACAGTTTTGAATGTTTATTATTGGTGTTGATCGATTTGAGGGTTAGCCCTAATTCGGGTCACTCAATCCATCTGTTTCTCTTTTTTTTAAATTGTGTTGCTGTTAGAAATTTAATAGTAGGACTGACTCCAAACATGGTGTTTTGCTTCTCAGTTAAATCGAGTTGTTCGAACACGTAACGTATCCACTAGAACTTATCATCTATGAAACTGGAGCCGCGTCAGTCAGCAGCTCACGTTTATGCGCGTGAATCTTTGTAACACGTGAACACAACCATGTGATAATTTAAGGAGCAGGCGATTCCAGTGTTCAACCGGTCGATAGATCTGCACTTATCTAATTTCATACAAAAGGTCAACGGGACATTCGTTGCTTAGTCTGACAAAATGTCGTTAGGACGAACACCAGAGCAACGCATGTTTATTTATAATAGGCCACAGAAATTGGAATTCAGTGAAATCAAAGGAGCCTTACCGCAAAGGACTGGAAGCTAAAAGGTTAAACCCCTCTGACCTACGGAATATCGTGTTTCTAATGACCAAATTCACTAATTCCCTGAAGTCTTTAATCAGTTATGTCACCGTAGCGTAGACAGAAAAGGCTAGGAAATAGAATATCAAGATGCTAAGGAAATACCGCCTAACAAGGGCAACTGGATGAAATCTACACCTACTGTTCTGGCTTGACAACTTCAGCTTAATTGACAATCCAGTGATTGGGCGTTGTTTAACTAGTCGGATCATAAACAAACCGATACCATGTATGATGTGCTGCCATCGGTCTCTGGATTGGCTTGTCGCATCAAACGAACCCAAACAGAAGCTCCCACACAATGGGATGTTCCACATGTAGTTTGCTCTGAACGACATATGCAGCCAAATGGACCCCGCATACCTGATATAAACCGGAATAAATAAGCCCGGAGGGTTTGCAAGAGGGAGCAGTTCTAAAGTCATTAGCGCGCCTGTAATTGACTATTCAAGTGAGTACGTCCGAACGTTCAAGCCTTCTAGTAGGCTGCATCACTCGGGAGACATCTTAGGCAAGTGTATGAGGTTAGCCACCATTCGATATGGTCTGAACAACGAGGGTTACATAGGAAAGCCTCCAGTACCGTTATAGGCCTAACACTCAGGAATGTCCGGTGCTTTCAGGTGGGTCGTTTGTACACACGCTTAGAGTGTATAAAAATAAATTCGATCAAATAGAACAGAACACAAGAATATGCATCACAGTAAGATACGACAAAATGCAATACAATAAAACACAATATAGTGCAATACGTACTAAATAAATGTAGGTTAACAATGAAAACAAACTAACAGCCTAACCCTCCAAATCAGAACCAATACGTGAAGAATCACACAAGTCTCCTATGTACTTTTGTGGTGGCACTCACCTGGACATCATAGAGGGCTGCCCACCATCCACACTATGTACGTGGTACACTGTATCACGAAAGTAGCTCTTTTCCAGCACAACAAAAATCATCTATGCATAGGAGGCTGTCTTTCTGAGCCAAAATTATTTAAAAAATTAACTCCATTTTCAAAGCTCGGTTTTATTTGGACAGTGAAAAATGCTCTTCTCAAAAGGATGCTTTACGTAATGATCAGATTTCGTTTGACTGCTCACACATCAGAATAGTGTTTTTGTGACTTTCAATGCACCGAGGGGTCTCGGGTCCGTTCCCTTCATAGATACCTGTCTTGGCGTTTCACTGATAACCAAATAAACGGGTACTTCTGTATACCCAGCTTACGAGAAGACTGATCAGTAGCAGCCGAAAAAAAACCTGGTAACAAGCACTAGCTAAAGCGTTGTGTTGACCTACAGAACCACCAACTTGTGTCTGAGTTTCGGTTCCAGCCCTGCAATTTTCAGAACAAACTGTTAAACTTTACCACCAGCTTCTGTACACGCTCATTTGCACGCTCGTGTCAAGCAACGTATATCGGTCGTACGACAATGTCTCCTTCCGACGGAATATGTAGACAAAATCCGGCTTTCGATAATGATATCATCCTGTAAGTGGAGCTCATCTGTGCTGAAACGCAGAGAAACACTGCAGAGCTGGATAAAACTGCGTACGAAAAAAGGAAGCTTGACTATTTGTTGATTCTATGGATCTTATCGCATTGCAGTCGGTGCCTTTGCTGTAGGTATCTGTTTCGTTTTACGCAAGAGGTCCTAAATCATTGATGATTGGGAGCAATGACTCCACACATTCTTTTGGTATGCTCAGCGCCAACTGTTCAAAAGCTTGTTTTCCATCCAATCACAGATGGATTCTCCATTTGAACAAGGTATATGAACACATAGTGAGGAGGGAGAACTGCAAATACATAACCTTACGCATGCAACAAACTGTGAATGCAATCATTAGTTCTGGTGAATCTGATAATTGCAAGTTTATGCCCTTCTGCCTGATCATTTTTCTAACTACAAGCCTGATTTTTAGTAGAAAGTTGTTTACCATTGTTTTGTTAGCAATTTCGAGAGCAGTGTGATTGGAAGCATTCCGTGGCCTTCATTTTCAGTGTTGTTTAAAGAAAAGATCAGGGTTTCCAAAAGGTCATTAGGTAATAGATGCAGGAACGGAGTACACACAAACGTTACCAACACTGAACGGGTGTTTATTAACAGGTATAAAAATACCGTTGCTTTCGAACTGCTTTCAGAATATCTTCTGTTTTTTGGTAAGTTTGTTGAAATCAATGCCCACCCCGTAAAAGATGCGAAGGATTGCGCATGGAATTTTCCAGGACGGCATCTCATTTTATAGTGCAAAAGGACCATCAGTTTCATCAGAGACAGCAACATCAGCGTTGATACGAACGCCATACAACTATAAAGATTGTTTACTTTTATGTAAAGTCTTGAACTGAAAAAGAGAACAATGAATGGAGGTGGGACTTGGTGTTAGCCCACAGCAAGTATCCTGAGCTGCTCACACCTCCAAAAACTCAGTTGAACAATCCGAAAAGGAACCAATAACACAAGCACCAGTTACATTTGTTATCTGCTATTGCTTTCAACGTTTCCGGCCAAGCGCGGAGAGGGTAATCGACATGTCATCTTGGAATTCGGAGTAAACCTAATGCATCTAACTTTTTAATTTCCTTCCGGCAAGCAACAGATTGTCAACCGTGCAGATTGTGCCATTCTGAAAGATTCGCGGAATACAACATTCGTCCTAATCGGATACGCTTCACATGGCCAAGCCACTAGGGTTGGTCTTGATGGATGTCTTCCACGGCCAATACGCCTGTGGCACAAACAGACACATGTTTTCCACTTACCTTGTAGAAGCCATCGAATACTAGCAACGCTTCTGGGACAGACGACGTCTTAGATCACCTGCCCACATGGATCATTTGACAACACAGTCCTTACTATAGCTTGGTTCGTACAACACTAGAGACCTTTTAGCGCCACAAGTGACGCAATGGCGCAATCATTGATCGGACAGGTGGTAATGGCCCCTCACTAGTGTCATTCATGCCATTCAAGCCTAACTCAAGAAACCGTCGCAAAACAATAAAATAATCATAATAGTAAATTTCCATAAGGGCAAAAGCAATTGAGTTTGACGCAACAAGTAAATAGTTACTATGTTCTGCTGCATCCTTTCCTCCGGCTACATTGTTTTCACTCCATACTGGAGCCTGACTTGTACATATATTCTCGACTCTACTTTCGGAAGTATAAAATAGCAAACTGATGTCGCAAGATAGGTTATTGACGGTGCAAAACATTTCCACTGATAAAAATTGGTAGTCAACTGGTAAGTGTTGATCATTTACAGGGAGCATTTCTATCGTAATGTTCTTCGTTAGAGAGCAAACATGCCATTTTAAAAATTGGGTAGTACGTCTGCTCATTCTATGTTTTCCGGGACCGGGAATGTAGTTAAATATTCACGCTGCAGCAATTGCCATCCCGACAAGCCTTTCCTGTGGACAGTAGTGTTGTATCCGGCAAAGTCAAGTCCGCCAATCCTCAACAGATGCTCTTGGCGGAACAAATGATATGTTATGAAGTCCAGAGTTATTATCGATTTTAGCGAAATTTGGTTTCAAGTAGAACATAAGGTTGACGGAAACTCGGGGACTGCGCCCATCTGATGAGCCCCAAGAAGGGTGAAACCGGTCGTGGGCTGTCGAAGAATTTTCAACAACCTTATGAGTAGCGCATTACGTATTATCGATTTTGTTTTGTTTACAAATCCCCAACCGAAGTTGGATCTTTGGGAATGATGTAGGGCGTCACACTGGTAACTGGTTTAACAAGCCATGAGGGATAAGTAGTTACCATCAGTAGTATGTCACCTTTATTGGAATTTGGAAAGCCTCCATGACTTGCACACAGTACGCCAAGGTCTTGGAGGAGCAAAGTAAAATTTATCAGATAATGCAAATCACCAAATATCCAACTCCACTTTAATAGCTCTTTTGATGAGTGGATAAAAACGCAATGTAGGTCGTGTGAAAATCTAAAGTGCAACAATATTCATCTCCCTAACAAACTCCCATGCAATGCCTTTTGTTCTTCTCTACAAATTTGCTCAAAATAAAAGTAGAGTACTATTCTGGCAAAAAGATATCACAGACCTAAATATTCTCCTACAAAGGCGCTACTTGTTGGAAAGACTGGCCTCTGTGAGATGACACACATGTAGCTGAAATGCAGTCCTAAATTAATTTGATAACCTGAATGCCTCCTGGTTTCTACATAAACCAGAGATTCTTTTGGTGACCAAAGATGAACAAATTCGCATGCGAAAACAGCGTTTTAATGTTACGATAAAGCAACTGTAGTTATTACTAAACTGGTAACCGACAAGTTATTGCATATCGTTCGATTCTGTTTTCCTGCTTTTGTTGTGTGATTTGTTCCATAATCCTACTCTGCTGTCCACAAAGCCAAACTAAGACACGTTCAAAGAAACGCACTTAGGTACCAAGTGATTCCTGTTTCTGCAATGAAGCCAGCTGCCCAGCATGCGATAAGTACAATGTTATCGCTGTTGCTGAACCGGTAAGTGTCCTTCTATAAGTTTAGCGAGCATGCCTTTACGTTGAAAGTGTGGCATCGCAAATAATGACCCACATAACTGAACTATTCCTGTGTCACGGAGAATTAAAATGAGGGTTGCAAATTAAATTACAAAGGGTTATTTTTTATTGAAGCCGACAAAGCCTATGTTTTCGTTCGTTTTTTGCTATTTCACAGAGGTATTTCATTAGGTTCAGGCCACTGTCCCGAGAACAATAGTAATGGAAACTTAGGATGGTCCCCAGGTGACTAGCCCTTAAAAAGGCAGAACCAGGGATAGGTTTTCGAAGCGCCTTATTCTAAATTTTGGATAGTATTTTGCCAAGAAAGATACTTTTATACCTTGAGTATATCTCCATATGAAACATGAGGTAAACTTCTTGCAGCAAAGTAAGTTGAAGATTATTGTAAACAGTAGACGCAGTTTATATCCATTCGAACCTGACATTAACAACATATTGTTGAACAGGTTTATGATTACCTACCGGATAACTCCAGGCAAAGACAAGATTTAGATCCCCGGCTAAACAACCTTCAGTTCCAAAGCCTTGTGGTAAGGGTAAAACCTTTTTTTACTCGCCTAAATCTTTGCTGCAAATGCAAAAAGAATTTAACAATGCATTAATGACTTTTCATGTTCTGGGAATGAGCCAGCAAATACTAGGATATCTTAGAAATTCGTGCAGCAGCCAGTCACAGTAATCATTTCTTTTCGGGAACGTGCCAGATTACAGTTTACTGATGATCGAATTGTGTCCTGGAACAGTGTGCTCACCCGAAGTAAAAAAGAATGACTGGAACATGTGACTGGTGAGCCCCAAAGAACAGACAAGAGAAGAGCTACCAACGTCCATTCAGGAAGCCAGCAATGTGTTTTACGGGATGAACAAAGTGCACTACTGCTGTTGCAGCATGTATTGCAGCAATTTGGTCATTTTGGAAGTGGCCTAGAAGAGGAAGGGATGTAACATTCTGCGATGCTGTCTCATATCTAATGGATTACCTGCCTGTCACCTGTTTACTTATTAGTTATCGCCTCACCGTTCTGACCGATATCCGGTCATGTTGCCCTCGAGTATGTAGTCTTGACTGACCTAGTGTGGACAACAAGCTGTCTTCTGAGTTTCAGTGCAGGCAAGTACTCTATCCTGCCTTCACGGTGTGACTAGGACACAACTTGTCTGCATGAACAGAGTCACAAGAAGGGGAGAAGATTGAAATCGCGATTATTCACTCGTAACTACCATCAGTCTGGTGTAGAACCAAAATCTGTCTGTCTTTCTATGAAGTAAGTGGGCTCAGCTCTGAGTGAAACACCTTGCTGACTCAGTAAACCGGGAGAAATATGGACATTTTCTTCACTCAGTCTCCGGTGGTAAGCGAAATCGAGCACGGCCCTTGGGGACGTTATCACATTCATTGGCCAGTCAACTATGGGTTTGTTAGGGTTCACTCCAGGAATCGTTGAAAAGCTTCGTAGGCAGCCGTTTCTTTTGTTTAGGCCTACTAACCAAAAATTTCAACCAACTTTACGGAAGCTTTGTGCTGGCTTATGGTCTTCCTCTACTTTTGCTCTTTACTTAAAGTATCTCGAACCAACTGAATGAATGACTATCACTAAAGATTGTCGTCGAAAAGCTAAAGTAAGTTGTTCCCAAAGTTTTTAACGCTGGAGGTAAAGTACGTGTTACGCAATTTAAAGGCATTTAATACGTCTATTGTTCCGTGACTGCATCCTTTCATGCCGCAGATGGCATCTGTCCATGTTTGACCAGTTGCCTGCTCTGCACAGATTGTGATTCACCCTTGTTTTTAGTGATTTACACCACAGGCTAATTATGAAACAGAGGTGTTTTCAAAATCCGATGTTACTTCCTGGTCATTTTATTAGTTAACGTCCATGGCGGCCCAACATTCTCTGCAGCATATTTAGTTGGGGAACTTTGTCAAACACAAGCGCCGCCCGATTTAAAACGAACGCACTAAAACCATCACAATTAATGTTGCAAGGTCTGTACGGCCACTACCGTTATGTTAGCAGGACGTTGGAAACCTGGCCGGTTTACCCTGTTCTCATGATAACCTGCAGGCACCCGTAGATGAAACCCTCCCCATTTGGGATATCCTGGCGTTGCAATGGCCAGGTTTTGCATCCTCATGTAGGATCAGAGCTTAGCATCTAGTTCGATCTCAGCTTTACACCAGCGTCCCTTTTTTCAGCTGGTGAGTTGCTTTGCACCTGTTTCGGCAGCAGTTTCAGTAAGGCTAGTGACTTGTTAGTAGTCACAAGCCACTGTGTTACCATTTTTTGAAGAAATCTAGTAATGTTTAAGTGTCCAGCCAAACAGGAATATTTCAGTTTCTAAATAAAACAATCTAGCTTTTGGAATGGCCGGAGAGGTGTGGATACGCATGTGTCGTACACTTTAGGCAGAATCGTAACTTCGATAGCAGCTTTTAGTTCATCAAAAGGTCAAGGAAAACCACGGCAACGCGGTCAGTGTATTTTGGCTTCCTTGGTGTCACGAGTATGGCACTTCCGTGCCTGATAAACTGATGAGCAGTTATAGAAATGTTCCGCCTATACACATTTTTCGTAAGCATGACTCAGAACGATTTGATCCACCCTGTTGTGTGGACCATATCATGGGGATAACGCCGAATTGATGTGTTATGCATAAAACCACGAAAAGCTGCGGACGTTTTCCTATTATTACCCATTCCAGTCCAACTACAGTTTTTAGCAGAGTGGGTCATCAGCTCATCTGCTCAGATTTGTCCGAATTTACTACAACCACAGTGCCTTACCTGAACGCCTGACTTTTTATTACCTTTAAAAATAAATCAGTTGTCGGAGTTTCAGCAGCCGCAGTCCCTTAGGTAGTGCACGGGGTGTTTACTTTTCAACTAGATGAGGGTATCTGGAAAATCCTTCTATGCCCAATCTCCTCTTTGCAAGTGGTAACACGCATCCACTGATGAAACCGGTATCACATGAGTTGCAGATGTTCAGTTAGTATGCGTTCGGAAATAACGTCGCCAATCTTCTCCATCAATAGAGCTTTCAGCAAGTTTCATATTTTCTCCGTGTGACACTCGCGGAGAGCTGGCAAGGGTTCTACCTATGAAGAGTGAAGCGGTCGTCTTCAGTCACTGACTGATAGTAAGGATCAAAGCCTTCACTCATTGTACATCGGAGACTAATCAGATAACCTCTGGCCCGGTGCGAATATTGTTTGAATAGATCCAAAAATTATGTTTTGTCTTCACAGTCCACACTCAGTTGAAACAACTTCACTCGCTCCTCTTACTGTACTTCTCCTGTTATACAAAGAAATACTCCGAGTTCACCATACCCCGGATGCGAGTGCACATGTGATGAATAGCAAAAGCGCCCGAACAATCACTAAATTGACTGACTATGACCGGGACTCTTCGCCGGACCCAATCGTACATATTCTGCCTCTTGTTGGGATTTAGACTTGTACATGTTTATTAATTATTGATTGTGTACCTTGTCGACTACATAACACGACAGTTTCCAAGAGCCGTTAAAAAGCTTGCTTCCTGTCTAGGTTTTAAATGGAATTATTTAGGCAGTGTTAGTATAATGCACAACCGACGCTTTCATGCGAACTAGCATGAAAATATTAGTCGGTATGGACTATTCTTAACTTCGAAACCAAGCTGTTTGGTCACGAGGTTGGAAGCTTATCGGCATAACTGCAACGCAGTTTCACATGGTCGGGCACACGTCAAGGCACATGCACTGCCTCAGTTGAATTCCGCTGTTCCAAGTATAAGCTTTCGAGGCTAACTTGGTTTACTGGTATCAACATCTGTTGAACAGGAATTATGCACACTACCAGTACAGATGAATTTTATTCAGCTAACTAGAAACAGCACAAGAGGATGAAAGGAAAAAGATGACACGGTAAAAATATTTCCTCATTCACACGTTTTAATCTGGTGACGAAACTCTTTATGTTCGCTTGTCGACCTTGTTCTCTCAGTTTCACAAAGCAGTCAAAGGCTTTTGCGCACAGCGTTGCTTTAATTTTTCAGGAAGCCGTTTTCACTCAACCAACTAAGCCCCGGCGTCCATTATTTTGACTACTGGTGTCCTGCACACTTTATTTGGAAGTCAGACATGCATACTAGTCTGGAGTACAGTGTTCCTGAAGAGCAGTGTGGATATGGAGCTAATGAAGTAAAATCAACACCACTTTTGACGCAGAACAAGTCCAAGAAAATGGCGTGTGTGGAACGAAGCGCTCCATAGGCTGTTTTTGAAGTCAACTGAGTCAAGCAAAGAAACATCGCCGGAAGTCGTACGAAGTCTTAGCTGTCCGGACAAATTTGTCGGCTTTATCAATGTCTCCCATGCCGATATAAAAAACCGCACAACTAAACCCAGCAAGTTTGAAGTCGACATATGAACAGCTCAGGATTGTATCCTTGCCCCAGCTACGTGTATTCTATATTTGAGAACCACCTGCCCAGGGGCGATTCGCCATTGTGAAGGCGGTATAATAAGTCAATGCTGGTTGAATGGTTAATCTTGTGCGCTTTGGGGAGTTTTATGGCCACCAAACTGCAGCACGAATCCAGTGCGGACAACCGCGTTATGTGCTCAAGCTTACAGCGACTGACTACGGCCTTCTTTTCGGCGTCATCTCGATCTGGCTCGAACGATATTTCTAGTCCATTATCGGACTATATTACGGACTCAGCATTAACCGTCAAATATTCAGCCAAATGCTCATGAAATATACTGCACAAATTTGTACCATTTTTGTGGTATGATTCCACAGACCAGATGCCTAGCAGTAAGAAGAACTCATGAAATGCAAAGACCAACGCCAGATTTGGCTGCATTTAGACTGGTAACTAGCGCATTAGTCATTTTTTCAAAAACATCAACACTAAAATGTCTCTGGCCCCTTGCTGCCTTTACTGTTATACAGTGGTATAACGGTAGTGAAATCTGGACACAATTTAGACGAAACTCCCTAAAGTGTCTGCGTAAAATTCCTCCTACCAAACGGACAGACCTACCTTCAAAGGCTGAAGTTCATCAAAAAGCAAACACTGTTGGAGTCGAATAAAGTATAATGCAAAACTCGCATCCCAAATCATCTTGTTCGCCGTCCGTCCAGTAATGGTGTTCGAAATCTATAACGCTCGTAGGTCAGTCTTTGTTGAATGTTGGGAATCCATAACCGTAATTTTATGCTACTGAAGACCTGGTACTCTATGAGGTATTCGGGAATGCCATTCATGGAGACGTACTAGACCTTGAGATGCGACGCGTCCCAAACCTACGAAAGATGTGAGCTAACCAGAAGGACCCAAAATACCCAGTCTATCCTCAGCCAAGGGAAATTGTGCAACATACAGGAGCATGCATCTTAGATGGACCGACCTAACAGATGTATCCTTCGCAACGAGTAGAATTCTTTGTTCTCATTGAAGCTAGTTGATGCTAGAAATCACGATTGCAAAACATCAATCAAATGACAGACATTTCAATTTCTGAACCGGCTTTCTGTTCAGAAAAATGAACGAAACCAATTAAACTACAAGTGGCTTGCATGCACCTTTCCTAAAGTGAACCCAGAAAAGTCCATAGAACTCTTGTTTGAACTCAACTCTCAACTATTGATTTGTTCAACCGAAATCTCTGCGAAAATAAGAAAAATACTTATGTTGATTTTTTGTTGTTCAAAAGCTCAAACTCACAGGTACTAGTTTCCACTGGAGAGGTAAACGATGCCGTTCACGGCAAATTCATCTTGTTCGACCTCTCAGTAATCTGAACTATTCCTGTTTAATGCTCTTAAATAGTTTTGATATTTCTTGAAAGCAGCATTTTGGGTTCGCAAAGCAGGCAGAGAAATGAAATATTTCTACATATTGAAACGGGTTAACGGAAAAAATTCATTTATTACTACCGCTCCAAAGGAAGGAAGAAAAAATCATTTCCGGCCAAGCATAATATCCACTTAAATCACTTTACAGGTTACCATATTAGCTGGTACTTCAAAGCTAGCCCATGTTACTAAATTGTGTGCCTAACCTAACGCGGCCTTAAGTGGCTCGCCACCCTCAGTTATTTAGGTGACACTCTTGACCTACAATCCAAAAAGGTGAAATTAAGATGAATGATAGGTCTAACCCACAGACCTCTCGTGCACAATCTACAACCTTAGCGGTATGACAAATAATTTCAAACTAGCCCACCAACGTTTGCCATATGGATGCCCTTAGTCCACTTCATCCCAAGAGGTTAAAAAACCTGCGATATTTACTTCACCTGCTTACATTTCCAGAGATCTGTATTAAGCCACTGCTTTGTTTTCGAAGTAAAGTCAGCGCCTTTACTTATTTGTTGCTTTCGATCCTTACTCTGATCGCTTGATTTATATGTGACCGAGTTTCCAGAGTTTGGCTCAAATTATAACTAGCCCTCTCCTGTATATATGTTGTTTGGAGCGGCCTCTCAACCAAAAGCTGCCACACTGACGTGATGGCCGGATCACAATGCCGTAATCATCTTTTCGGCTACACCACCAAGAAAAACGTCCTTCAGGGTTTCACACTTCCAGAAGACCGATGGAGAGCTGCTAAACAAGGTCCAGTGAATCTTTGTACTACCAGCAGTTGTTACTCACAGCGCTGCTTTACTCATAAAAAAAACAAGTCTGAATGAACCAAACCTAAGACCACACGCTCCAATCACCTAAAGATTTATCAGCATTGCCGACGCGTTAGTAAAAGCGGGTGGGACAAAGCCACCTACCGCACACAATAGCATTAGGAGTCTCGCCACTTCTCGCATCTCAGAACTCAACAAGCACGTGGGTTGGACTCGCAATCCTTTGTCTTAGGAAAAGAAACTCAGTCGACAGGCTGCAATTATATCTATTTGACTGGGGACAAGGGAGTCTCTACCTTGTAAAACTGCGGACGCAGACGGGCCAACAATGTGGCCTTTCCCCTTCGCCCCTGTATTTTGCTG
>SJOL01001862.1:0-5000 GCA_004794785.1 Opisthorchis felineus | reverse complement strand
CCGGCCTCGGAGACATTTGCAAGAATTCTGGGAAGTGTTCTCTGTTCTTTATGAGAAATGCATCATCCCCTGGAATCGGGTTGTCCGGAGATAGGGGACTAGCCTCCGTAAAGCACCACATTTCTTGTGGTGTCCGGAACGCTCTTGTCGGCCCTTGAAAATCCGAGCGAGGCAATATAATTTTCGTGGCAGGCCGTACCCATATCCGCATCAGGTCTCCAAGGTGAACAGCCTCTGGCAATTGAACAATGTAGGTAAGGGAAGCCGGCAAACCAAATCCGTGTCTTCCGGACAGTGATGTTCTGTGTGGACCGATTCAAATGAGCCGGAGTCTGATACGTGTTGGCCATTTTGGAGGTTGATTTTTTTGCTGCTGCGTCCGCTTCGGTGGACGTGGTTGATGCCCGATCCTGGCCATTCTTTACTCTGCTATAACTGATATTTCCGATTCATAAAATGATTTCCCGGGATCAATGCTACAATCAGGACAAGCTTAGATCAGCGACACAAGCGATCGACAAAAGCATTATTTTCAATTTTCCTTGTAAATCGTTGATATTGTTGATGATTTCAACGGCCATCCGCTCCTGATAACTACAAAGCTGTTAACATCGCCTACGGTAGTTTGGCAGTACGGAAACTTGGGAGGTAGCAGTGGTGGTATATGAGCCACCGGCAGAACATGAAGTACGAGGCTCAGCATAGGATAGGGAAGGGAATGAGGTAGGTAGTCTAAGGAGTGTCTTTCAGATAGTTTGTACATGACTGATGAAGTGAAGGTGGGTGGCATTATGTCAGCAAGGACGATGGGTTAAATAGAATCCAAACCTGTATGACTGATATAGAAAATAATCTCACGGTAGCCTGAAATAGTGAGCGACTTTTAACATGGTAGGCTGAAATGAGATGCGGAAGCCATTTTAGCTATAAGCGGGCACTAAAGATCCCGAAATAACTGGTTGACAAACGCAAGCACAAGCTGATAACCTGTGTCCAAGGACGGAGCTTTTTGTTGGTGAAAGTTTCACCGCGGTCAAGTGTTGGACGGTTTCAAGTTATGATAACGACGGAGCTGTTGCTTCTATTAAGTTACAGGTTATCAGTATCTAGAAGCAAAAGTGGAGCGAAGTAAATATTTAGTAAAGGAGAAGATTCGACATGAAGTACCCGCCTACTAACTAGATCGTCGATAACTGAGCAAGCAATAGTTTGCCTTTATAAAATACGATTCTTTAACACTTACCGAAGATAGACATGACATGAAATCGAATGTACATTTTTCACTTCATATTCGTCGTCGAGTGAAAGTGTTCCATGGAAAACAAAAGTGAGTGACCACCCATTACGGTTGTACCGTGCATTAAATAAATAAGAACATACTTTGCCAATGGTGTCTTTATAGCTTTCAGGCACAAGTTTGGTGGAGAGACAATGTATACGGTTATAGTGAGGAAGGCCTCTCGCTGGCCAACGGATAAGTCTATCATGCAAAGTCAATGCCTCATAACCAGAGGAGCGCACAGGTAGTGGCCTAGCAGTTACGATAAGTAGCCAAAGTAAGCAAAAGTGCATATCGTTATGATGACGAATGACCGTCGCTGTCCACTAGATTAAGTTATGCTTTCTAATAAAGATATTTCAGCGGAGACCCAGTTAGCACCGATGCGGAAATTTCCGCACCATGTCCGCAGATTCCTGCACCCGGATGCAGACCCAGTACGGAAATGCAGCAATTTTCTGGCTCCAGTCCGCACCCGGGTGCGGAAAGCCGGAACGCAGTACCCGAATTTCCGCACCCAGTCCGCACTTAGCAAAAGTCGTCCGGCGCGCGACTTTAACTCATTGTAGGCACTTGTCGCTTTCCCTAGTACAGTTCGGAAACTTGTGAAACGCTATGCTCCCGTGCCGTGATGACCCAACTACCCCCACGCCTTTCCTCAGCATGTTACCTGTCTGGATAGAAATAAGTGGTCTGAAATACAAATATTTATATGAATTAAGAAGAAAATTTGCCAAAATTCATTTCATCTATCATTCTTTGGAGCCCTCTGAGGGCGTTTTCGAACTTTCTGTAGTTAGTTTTTCAGCCACCGATGAACGATTTCCTTGATTTGTCGTACATTTTTATCGGTAAACTTTTCTTTTGTTCGACGCTTCTGTAATGAAAAATATGGTTATGAAAGTTCATCCGATCATTCTTTTAAATTACACGAGTACAACATAACCATTAAATACTTACAAATAAAGCCCCGACCCGAAGGCTCCTTTTTTATTTATTCCTCGCCAATTAAGAAGTACAGCGAATCTGGGGGCCAACGTGCGCCAGGATATTCGTTATGTACACTTGTACATGGCTGGCATCCTGGATGAGCCACCTTCCCACCTTTTTGAAATCAGTTTTCGTGACTCTTACCAGTACTTACCAACTGTGTATGCCGGAGACCATTTCTGAGGACTTCATCATACCTGTCCAGTTCATTCTTGGACGACATGGGTTAGATGGGCTCATTGTTTGGTTCCGAACTGCTCACAGGAACTAAAGCGTCGAAGGTTAAAGTAGCGAATCCGGTGGCACGAACCAGGACTCATGCACTATGCCAACAGAATTGTCTTCGAAAAACGATCCAAGCAACCATAGAGCTTGACGAAGTGAAACAAATGCGAAAACAGGCATATGTTGCAAACGAAATGGTGCGGTCCAAAAATAGCAGCAAGTTTTGAAACCGTAGCCTTAGAAACACTAATTAAAAAATCAGCATAATGCTGTGAGAGAAGGGCAACAGCTTATAAAAGTGAGTACAGAAAAAACATGAAGGATTTGTAAACGTCAAGATGTAAAATATCTCGTAACACAACTACTCCTATCTACAAAAAGAACTGTCATAACTCAGAAGCCTTCCATCGCTCCAGGTCTACAACACCTCGGTATTTTCGGGAAAAATCTGCACTAAGGGCCACACTCTACTCCTCAATTGCATTATTTGGTAGATTGCAGGGCTCCAAAGAAAGCCTAGCCTTGTGTTCAAATGAAATAGTTCTGAGTAAGCTCAGTAAACTTCGCACCAAACAAAGATACGCACCGTGCATGTAGTCGGGTGGAAAATCGTCAATCATGGAGAAAATCATCTCCATTGGACTGGGACGTGTATGGTGCTACCGGACAAATTTTGGTTCAGTCTTTGCACCATCCGACTAACAGCTGTTAAGATATTCCTACGCGGATATGAATGGTTACAAAAGGAGACTGTTGACACGCAATATAAGTGCAGGAAGAACATATATGTTCTGCCGTATATTCTGTCCGTAGATGGAATGATCTCTTCAGTAACTTGTAGTGGGCTTTTCTCTTGCGGTGAACAGTTGTGTTATCTGGAGTAAAGTAATGGTTCTCCAGGGACCGCAGTGGTGATTGACCTTCTAGTGCCAAAGTATTAATACCAGGGAGTAATGAAACCGCCGGTGGTGAACAGCGTTATAACTCACAGCCCAGTATAGTCCCTGAGACAGTCAGGTGGGGCATATCTGGAACTTATCGCCTGAGTAATTATGAATCTCACCCATGGAGGTTCGAACCAAGGCATTGTGGACGCATTCGTCTGTGGGGCAAGGAAAACAGTCGCTTGGTACTAACGCCTGGTGCACTTTTCTATATACGGTCATACTCGACGAGCCTCTACGCGAAATGCGAACGAATTTTGGAGGCACTGACTATTACTTGAAATGAAAAAAATTGTAAAGGAGATTAATCTCGTTTACAGTTTTCCTGCACGTAAACACACCAGACATAGAGCATATCACAGCACGACAAAACCGACTCTCCCAGTCACACGTGAGACAGGCAGAACATAGAGCTTCCCACCAATAATTGCGTAGCACACTAAAACAAATGCGCTGTCCCTACGAATTAATTAGTAGGATTCGTAGAATTAATTCGCTAAAAATTCTTAGGGATCCGGGTCGACACGGAAGTGCAGGGTATTGAGGTTTTCATTACTACCAGACAAATAAAAAAGCTTTGATTCACCCTAGATGTATCGATCTTCATCGGCTCAAAAGCTCTCCGCCGGTGCAGAAAGTTGTGCACAGGTTCTGCACCCGACCACGGACGCGTGCTAACTGTGTAGGTTGCAACTTGCACATAATTATCGGAGCATGCCGAACTATCTCCTGAATATTTGTACATAGATGGTTGCGGAAAAAACACACAGCGGTGCATAGTGGCGTCCACTTTGCAAACTGCATCAAGTTTTCCTCAAAAATTATGCTTGAGGCGAGTCGAACGGATAGGACACTTCCTCAAGTATCCATCATTGTAGAGTACGCACTGGAAATTATTTGAGATTACCTCCGACCTTAAGAATACCATAGACTGTTGAACTTTGCTACATTTTGTATCTATGGTCTGTTGGTAAATTGGCAGTTTAGCGTGGGATGTCAGGAAGTCAGCGGTATTCGATGCTCGCGAGGATGCAGTGACGGCACACGTCGGTTCTGAAATGTGTAGATATGGAAATTGGTATTATCGAATCCACACGGCACACAAAGCACACATTCGCAAGGCTGGGTGACACAGGGGAGAAGACCGGAGCATGACAACAACACACGTGTATTGAAAACGAAACCGGATGTGTACAAAGGTCAAACAACATGGTATGGAAACAGTCAATGGGTTTGGCCGGGTGTACCTGTAATAGAGAAAAATAGAGATGCACATACATAGGGTTATATGACAAACACGTGTAAGCAGGTACAGTTCAGTTTCAAGGAAGTCGATTCATGCACAAGCCAGACTTTAGTAAATGATTGGCTGAACCGTGTCACGTGACGAATATAAGACGGTGGCTGTGGTATAAAAGATGAGACGGCAAGATGGCGGACGCATTCGTGCAACAGCAATGGCGGTGGTCCGTGCTACTCCCTGTGTTGATCTTGTTGAGGCGTTCGACGAAATGGTTGGTTTGGGGCCATTCCCCACCCTTGGTGTTTTCCAGGCCAAGTTG
>SJOL01001852.1:104556-126783 GCA_004794785.1 Opisthorchis felineus | reverse complement strand
GTGAATCGGCACATGCAATGTGAGGCCCACTCAATGCAGCTTCTGACGCTGGATATACTTCTCGACGGAGGTCCCTTTAGCATAACCTGACACTGCCTCTTTGCAGATTCGCTGACACAAGCCCATGCGAGCTGTGGTCTTAAGACGACGATTGTCAAGAGTCTAACATTTTTTTAGTTCAGCTGCCCGCAGAGGCCAAGTCGCGAAACCACTCAACCAAACAGCCCGTATTGTAGCCGGGTACAAACGTCTCGTAAGACTAGGGAATATGCCACTTTGCCACCACAGGTGTTTCACATTATCAGACGCAATCCGAGCCTTGCAGGTTCGTGCACTGATTTCATCTGTCACACTGTAGTCGGAAATAATACATCCTCCAAGATACACAAAGCGCTCCAAAACTTACAGTACCTTTACTTTGACTGTAAGTAGTGTGTTCAGTGACTGTGTGTACAGAAGCATGGCACTGCACCTAATGGGTGAAAAGCGCTTGCGTAAAGGTGGGATGACGCTGGTTGGCTCATCCAAAAGCACCCGCGTCTTTTCCTTCTCGTTGAACACCAGAACGAAGTTGTTTGCATATTTCAGAACGAAGAAAACTTTCGTCAGGAGCTACTTAAACTTAATTTAAAGTGGGTGATCACCACCTCACAAAGAAACAAGAAGCGCTAAAACCACCGCGGCAGGAAGGAATCCACAATGCTACAAAGGCATCTTCTCACCCACTGGATTAAAACCTGCATAGGAGTTTTATGCAAAACCTCTCTGGTGGTCCCGAAACTTCCGGATCCCCACCCCAGGATTCATTGAAAACAGAGTTAAAATCCTTGTCCGCAATCCGCTCAGTATTCTAAAAAGCTTTCTTATGTTGAACGGCGAGCACGATTAACTAGACTTCCACAGATGCACTTCCAGGGACCTGACTCACACTTAATACCTAAGGTGATTTGAGCTCTGTTGACAGCGGCTCTGTTTTTGAGCTAACTCAAAGTGTGGAAAATCGGTTCGTGCTGCCCCATACGTGAACACAAATTTGCCCAACTTCAAGTGTCTTGACAGACATTACCGTTGTTTTATGACACTCACTGGATCCAGATTAATCCAAATTTGACTCTTCCTCACACGAAACAGTTCACCTTCACCCTTCATGCCCGAAGAATTATTGCTCACAAAAATACTCCAGCAGCTCTTTTCCGACTACTGTAATGCGCACCTTTTACCGATGAGTAAAGTTAATGCTCCGAAGCCTTCTCATTCGGGGTTCCAACACCCCAAGACTGAGGGCAGTCACCCATCCTCGCCAACTCAGGTCTTGATGCGGAGCGCCGCGACCCAGACATCGGCACAGTCTTTGAATACATTACATGCTAATTACCACCCTTAATGCGTCTGCTTTTTATGGACGGGGGACACCTTATCCATTGGGCGATAATGAAGGCTCCTATAGGTATACTGATCACCTTGTGCTGATTTGAGACTTCCACAACTAGGCCAAGAGCCCCGAACTTGAAACACCAACTTCAAGCTTCTGCCGCGCAAATTTTACACTTGTGATAATTTCTTTAATCAACTTGAACTTCAACCGACTTTATTGGAAGAGGCTTGCAAGACCATTATCCACAGCCTCCACGAAACCAGTAGTGTTCACCTCAAAAAGACCATTTCGCAATCTGGCGAACAAGAATCTGCTCGGAGGGATATGGCTTCTTCTGAAAATAAGATCGAACAAGGTAAATATAAGATATACAGAGGACTACATGACAGTTTATGGTATGCGGAACCACTATTAGCCAGGTATCCCGCGGTAGGTGCGAAAATTTAATATTTACTTACACCCTGATTCGGCGAAGGGACCTTTCCCTGAGGAGGAGGAGAAGAAGAAGGAAAGCCCATGAGACACACAGTGGTGGCAACCAAATCCTACAAAGACACCGTGCATGTTTTAAATTTGCTCCAGCTACTTGATTATGTCCAACATTGACAAACCAAAACTGCAAACATCCTTTCCTTTAAGAAGGAAAGCTTGTCGTCTCTTGCACCAGATAAACTGAATCCCTGCGTTGGGGCTGATAGAGTGTTTTAATGAACCCTGAAGCAAAATTCTGACATTTTGGCCGGAAGACACTGTCCGATGTTGTACCAAACTCACGGCAAGGGTAACTTCCCTTCTTATTCGAAGGAACTGATTGGCACACCAGTTTACAATGCTGGTGGCCGCTAAACGCGCAGCAGCTTTTGGCCCCTTAGACTTACTGTGGTAGCGTGCAACGTGATGGAGCGAATTTCAAAGCAATTCACTCTGAGTTCCTCTATCACTAACGGCTTGCCACTCTTGATGCCACAAACACTTCTCCCATATCGTTCATTATCGGCGGATATGCTCATGTTTTTGAATGGCCGAAGATGGTGCTGACGTAATAAATTGCTTCTCGAGGTTAGAACACGTACTCTTTTGTACAACGGTTTTTGTCATTTGAGACTGCAGACTTACAGGATAACCTACCTTCTACAGCTGTTAACGCTATATTCAGAAATCACTTTGAATTGAACGTGTATATTCTTTGTGATTCTCCCTGCTGATAGGCTTAGGGTCCAAGGCTGTGACTTCAAGAAGCTTGTCCATTACCACTTTTCGCTTATCTGCTAGGTAAGCCAAGAATGACATGAACAAACCGAACCCAAAATCTTGAGCAAGCACTTTGATTCTGCATATCAATCCGTAAATAAAAACAGTTTTGTTTGCATTGTCTGCCTTAAGTTCGCCAACTTTAGCAAGCGGCAGACATAATGGGAGCGCTATGAAGCTTTTCACCTCGAAGTCATCAGAATCGTTGTCACGTTCATATGAGCCTGCTTAAAGCAATGTTGCATTTCGTAAAGCTCCAGCAAGACATAGAGGAAGCCAGTATTCAGTTCGGCTTCGTGTAGAAGCCAGACGTAATGCTTTCAACTTCTCCAACGATATGTTAAAACCTGTCCGGAGGTCGAGTAAATATTGTAGACGGTCGTTTGCAGTGTCCAAATCGTTGCTTTTTGTTCTCAAAATAAACAAAACTATCTTCAACGTGCCTAACATGGTTCCCTCTACGGCATGTACAATTTACCGCACACAGCTGAAGACGATTGAGGCAAGCACGACATTTTATTGCAGTCAGGCTCAACCCTAAGGCTAATCATCTCAGAGTTTGTGTTTTGGCACCATCCCACTGCGCTATCTGAAGAAGGATGTAGAGGATTCCTGACGATTATAACTAATTTGCAAAAATAAATATGCATGCTTCCTTACGGCTTTCCATTTGCGAAGGAAGCACATCAGCACAGAACATTCAAAAGTGAGTTTGTTGACCCTCTCTTGTGCTGCCATTTTTACCACAGTAGGGGTTTTACCAGACGATTGACCATTCATGTTTTCTCAATTCATTTCAAAAAGCGGGCATATGATTTGCACCGACCACGCGCACACAAATGGTACGCGGCGTTCCATTTTGTCGGCAGCTGGAACGTCGCAAAAAATGCAATTTTGCGCAACGAGGAAAGCGATCTAAAATTATCTTTCGGTTCAACCTGTCGCATCAAAACTAGCCGCGTGTAAAACCCGTGGAGTAAACTGGTCTGTCGCGATTGGGCAGAAAGCGTGAGCACATTTGTTGTGTTTATCGGCTTGTCATTGTGGCACTGCAACAGCTTTCCGCATGTCTATTTAATCAGTCTTTGAAAACCATGAACGAAACCGCGGAAAGTCGAGGAGAGCCTGCAACGAAAATCAATACATAATGAGGGCTAGGTATGCCACCAAAAGACGGGGTAAAACTGTCTTGTCTTTTGGTAGCTTTTGGTACTACAAAACATCAGCACAACTGTCAAGCCGCTCAATGGTACAAGTTTGACCGCGTAGGGACCGGTCTTCTAGTGTCCAGAGTTTTTTTATTTTGTACAACCTCCGGTGTAGCGATAAGCTGGCTGCCAAAAGTTCTTCCCCGAGATCCCCCGGCATAAGCAGTAGAAATGGGACTATTTAAGTGTCAGCTGTGGGAGTCAGTGTAATATCAGCGTCTTACCCCACAATTATTGCTTCCTCAAGACGTTGATATATCAGAATCATAAAGAGCACGGTAGTTTGATTGACGCAATCTGAAAAACGCAGAAAGTTGCCGATGGGTCTTCGGTGAGTGAAAATGATTCCTAGAAAACCACGACGTTTTCGAGGTTATCACTTCATAATTGAAAATGCCTATGCTCAATGCGTTTTTCTGCGAAATCTTCGTAAGATGAACTGTTTGAGCAAGCAATTTTTCAAGGTCAATGCTTCAAGTTGGAAGAAAGTGCTTAGAGAAATATACTATCCCAACTTGATGGAAGTGTGATTCGCTTAATATGGATAAAATTTGCAGACAGTTCTATAGTTATAATAAGCTGTGTAACTTTCTACAGATTACAGTACACTCGCTGACGCAACGTGTGTGGGGGGATTACCAATGCGTCGAAAAGTTGGTGACCACTGCTCGAGCAGACAGTTGCAGAAGCCTGTGTCCCCTTACCGCGAGAAGTGTTATTGTGATTAATCATCGTGATAGAAACAGTCATCAATTTTCGATAACTCGTAAGATGCTTGAAGAACGTAATGGTTTCAGCGTATAAATTGTACTCAGTATTCCAGTAAATTGATAAAAGGCGTAGGCGCTGTCATGAATTCTACTTGACCTATGCTCTGAGCCAGATTATGACGGGTTACTCATCGGCAAAGCCGTTGATGAGCTAAAACAGACGTTAACATAACGAATGTCCATCGAATGAAAAACGTGGAATACACTTTTGTGCTCGGTGACATTCTAAGCAAACCAAAATGCAGGATCACCAGATAGACCCGACCCCTTTTTCTGTGCCAGCTTCACCTACCTTAGGGGTGCTATGCATTCTACAAATGACAAGATACCTGTCGACACTGAACCCAAGTCCCCACGCTCAAGTCCAAAAACAGTGCGAATTTGTTCTTCTGATCAGGGCCCTCGATGGTGGAGTGATACTTCTTCCGAAGGCCTCTGAGGATGGCGACTAATAGAAAGTAGCTTCTCGGACGAAATTCGATAACGAACTATCCCCTCCGAGCGAATAACTAGCACTTTCAATTCCGAGTACTTTGGCTGCCAAGAAAATTGTACAGCTCGCTGACGCTGCAGTAAATGTCGCCGCGGCGTCGCTAGTGAGCGGGCGCATGAAGGTTCTAGGATGACCACCGGGGCTTGTTTTCCAAAATGACGAGGCCGATAAAACTGACAAAATTATGCCTTGACGGTGTCCTTACAAATACCGAGTACGAATCCATTCACAGAGAACAGTTACGCGAAACAACTTTCTGTCACACATTCTTCCTCGTCTGTTTTGCGGAAGACCTTGATGCGGGCTATGAGTGTTCAAAAATACCTCTCAAGGATCGAGTGTCTATCGGAGATCACCACCTGGAGAGCCCAAAATTGAGTCAAGTTGGCTCTGGTAGGGTGGCGTGAAACAAGCTTATATTCCACAACAAATAATCTTATCCCGAACTTTTGATCAACTCAGTAGCAGCTGTGGATATTTGTATTCTTATAAGCACACTAAACATATCCGACCGTGACTCCAGTTTGCTGCTTTCACTCAACAGTTGCAAACTCATTTACCAACAACAACAGCAACGCCAGGATTGAGGCAAACCTCGGGAGGACAGAGAACCGGGCACATGTAGAGTCGTCGTTGCTTATTACCTAAAAGGACGACTGATACGCAACGGTAGTCTCCACATCCGGGTCACAAGCTCTAAGCTGGATTGAGTCAGCTGTGCAGAAGCACGTAGCAAAGTCTACCGAAGAATAAGCCACAAACGTTGACCTCGACGTCAGCGACCGCTGCGAAAGCCTCACAACCGCTTTCGGTTAACTAGGACGAGACTATCCTTGCTAGTACTTCTGAAGGCAGCTGTGGTAAAGATAATAGCGGGAGATCCTTCTGAAAATAAGGAACTACCAGCCTTTAGTCCCACTCCGTTGAAGACTATCAATCTGAATGTGGATGTAGTTGTCACTTGTGACGTTGAGGGTCAAGACCACAAATCCCAAGAGTCCCACGTGGATCGAATTGGCGACGCCAGTTCCGAAAAAGCTGGGATTCCGCATGAACAAAAAACAGAAGCAACCGCAGTCGAATGAGGGACGAATACATTGCTCAACCAGGAAGATGCCTGTTGGGTTCAGGGTGCAGCTTTATAAAAGTCCCACCAAAAGCAGTTCCCCTGGGGAGTCTATCCAAAGGTTAAGCTGCCCGACAGGGTGTCACACAGACATCTTAGTGGCCAAATCGCGCCCGGAAGCCCAAGGAACCAAACGAAATCATCTTCTCAGAAAATAGTTGAACAGCGGTGACTTTGTCACCATTAAAATGCAGCGCGAGATTACTCATTCCATGATAGATATCAAATCATAGTAGTTAGGCTGGATGTACGACATAAATACTTGCGATCCTCAGCGAGATAGGAAGCGAGCAACAAAACTCCAGCGCGAACGTATCAATTTACTTGCCATGTTTTATACTCAAGGTTACATTCATGTAAGAGTTAATTCGAGATTATTGTGGTGAAAGAATAAACTTCATGAAGTCTGAGTTTCCTCTGGGAAATTCGTTTGGGGTGCTGCAAAAGTAGCATGTAACTTTTGCGCAAGTACACTATCAGGGTACATAGCAGCCATCCGGTAGATAAATAAGCAGAGGCGTAAATGACACCGAACTGATTCCTACAATAACTATTCAAACAAACTGAAATTGATTGGTGATAGCAAGGTAGTCACGGAGTTCCTAAATGACACTAAGGTGTACTATACTTTTGTACAAAGTCCGCTACCCTCAATTAACCCGTTCTGAGAAATGTTTAGTTTACTACCTGTACGATCCTGTGCTAAGGCCGTAATCTCAAAGCAAGGAATTGGTTAATTAGCCTAAACGCACGATCTAAGTGTCCTATCTGACAGGTAACGTGTAGTCTAGCTCAAAGACGGACGGTCAGTAATAATTACGGCGAAACCGAATTCTACGACCTTCACCTGCGTTTGTTCAGTAGTCGCAATTGGGCAACAAACAATATATTGAATTAGACGTGGGCAGACAATATAGATAGGTAGACCGTGATTCTATAAGTAATTAACAGTCAATAATTAGCAGTATTAAAGGAAAGCTTACGGCTAGATTGAACTTTGGGCAGTTAGCAACACAGGATGGAACAGAAAGGGCAGCGTGCTATCGGACAAATTAAGCGGGAAAAGTGTTGTGCAGTTCAAAGTGGGACAAAATGAATGTGAATAAATCGAGTCATGAAAACCATTAATATAGAAAAACAGTCAATATGGAGTCGACTTTGTATGAAATAGAATAGTTCAGGCTTGAAACTTGAGTATTCACCGGAAGCATAATGAATTGGTCTGGGGAATAGGGAAACATGAATAATTACGTCACATAATTAACACTACCAACGATCAGCCCAAAAAACCAGTAGGATAAGTGAGTTTTTAGCTTAAAACACTTGGTGCTGATGTAATCCTGTAGAACTTTTGTCGTCTGTTCCCGTTTTGTACCAGAAACTGTAATGTCGTACACCTAGCATAACCGTTAAGATTGTAATATATTAAAATCTAAAATCTTCCGTGTTGCATTTCGATTGTTTGATTAGGCCTAGTCATGCTCGTGGGGGCATGCTGTGAAAAGCAGCGATCATGAGAGACCTACCGTAGTACAAAATATCACACGAATTATTCATAAACTACTTAAGATGTTTAGCTAGCCGAAAGGAGGAATCCAACTGGTAAAGCATTCATCTTCCGTTTTTGAGTCGACTCCAACTTTCTGAAACGGGGCACGTTATTGCAGCGTAACGCTGCTGATATCCTTAATATCCTTTATATCGCACCCTCTGTCGAAACATGCGGAGCACTCGGCATCTGCCGCTCTAACGTTAGAAAGTTGCGTACAAATTTGCTTCTTCACAGGTGGCACGAAAAGTAAGATTGCTTCCCATTCACATATCCAGCGAAGCGAACGTACATCCAAATTTTGTTCTTGTCGTTGATGATGTTGATCGCAATCAATGTCGGCACCTTGGACGTTGTGTTTCATGCGTACAGGGCGAAACGCCCTGTTCACATTAACAGTTGGGTGACACCTTGTTGCAGTTTGGCAACGCGAAAACATGCATTTTGGAAAAAATAGACTATACACTATTGCCGTGCTTTCTGCCCTAAATGGCTCATTGTGAAACTTGAATTTCCCATGAGTGAAATGTGCGTATAAACATGTGTGCACTTCAGTATCAAAGTATGTTTAGATAAAATTGGTCCCACTTGTGAGTGTTTTTGTGACATAGGCGACCGGTTGCCCATAAGACTATATGCAGAGATCTTTATACGGGCGTCCGCGATTAATAATCTGTAACCAGGGGTTTGGAAGGGATAATAGGAAGTTTATAATCAACTTTCCCCTATTAAAGAGAATTTCGCCGCTTCACTTCCGGGTTTTCTCTTTATGAGGCAAAAAGTAGCTAATGTGCTCACTTTGGTGGCTGTTAGTGGCTCTTAGTCTGCAAACTGCTGTCGACCCATATATATATATATATATATATATAATAAGCGTAGTCCCACTCTAAGTATGGCTGCGAGCTGACTGCCCAAAGGAAGATATGGAAAGTCACACGAGAGTTAGAGTGTGACGTTTTCTTTCCTTCCACCTGCGAAAGACATACTTTCCTGACGTCTTCCAAATCGAGAAAAGGTGTCTGCTTTGGAGGATACTTTGAACTATACCTGCAAAATGTAGCCGAATTTGATGCAAATGAGAAGCGTGTTATGTAAGTGTAAGAAAGGCATTTATAATTAAAACGGTTCAAGGATATGCAGTGTTTTAAACGCCATATGATGTGAAAAAATTCCCGTAATTAGCTGAGTTCAAATTAGAATAGGACAACCATCGTTACCTCAGGACCCAATTACCTAGTGAATCGTCCGATTGATTTGGTAATTCAGCAGCCTATAAACTATTCAACATATCTTCTGGGATCAGTACGAACCAAGCTGTGAACAGGTGTCTGCAGAACAAACAATAGAACAGGATGAAGTGCTTTCAGATTTTCATTTTGCAAATACACAGATATGACAGTAGCCAAAAAAACTGCTCGAATTACACAAAAAAACTAGAATGTATATGGTCAATCCGCCAGAACCACAGCTACCGAATTTGAGTACTTTGGAAACGAGTTCATCAACGGCAGATGTGTGCGTTTCTCTTTCAGCTTAAACGCTGACAGACAGAGATGGGGCGCTGCACTAAACAAGAAGTGTGGCATGCGTATCTGCAGGCATTGCTTCAGTCAAATAGCATGATGGGCGTAACGCACGATATGCTCAGTAGCTCTGCCCGAGGGCAAGCGATGTGATGGAGATTTCTGAAAATCCACTTTAGTTAATTATTGGTATGGTGATTAGTTGAACCATCCATCAACTGTCTCAAGAAGTATAAGTTTTGCCCATCGGTTTTTTGTTCATCTAAATGAACACGATTACCTAAAACCTGGAAAGTAGTGCCAAATCCACTATTTTAGTTGATCACGCAAAATCGAACAAAATCAATATGATGTATGATTGCGCAGGCTATCTATATCATTGTTTCCTAAGGCTGCATACTCATTGGCGACAATTTGCTTTGACAGGTAGGAGGTGCTTTCTATTTTATCTGGACTTTCCATGGTCCGCTGATCAGTACCGTCCCCTCCGCATCTTATCTGTGTTCCGAAGACATGGTTTTCTATAGGGGCACAACCACCAAACCATCGCTACGCACCACTACTCTCCCTAACAACGCACTGATGATGTCACCTCGATTGGTGATGAAACGTTTGCAATCAAATTGTCCAGCTCAGCGAACAAACCAACGACCAAGACATGGTTTAGACTCACGAATGTGATGCTCAGCTTGGAAATAGGAGATTTCTATCACGTCAGCCGTCATTTGACTGAGCCTGTATGGAAATGCAACATCAGTGATACACCAGTGAGTAACACAACATAACGGTTTATTGTGATCCAATGCGAAAGTTCAGAAACAATATTCATCACTTTTTCGCTATCCTACCAAGTTCCAAGCACTAGCGCTGAGAATCAATACACTCAGATATGGTGTTACGTTACACACTGGTAGCTTTAAAGCTTATACCGGTACAATTCTGGGAATATTTTTGGCCGATCACGGATAAGAACAATAAGTTTCTCGATGAACAGACAAGAAACCAATCCACCAGAATTTAATTTACCATTTGTCCAATGACTTTATCCGACTATTTGCCCAAAACATGTTGGGACCAGAAGGATGTAGTCACCTTAAACCCACACTCAATTATCTAGCTGTTCATCCTGGAGGCTGGTGTGGTAGTATCATTACTATACTGTTGAATTGAGAGCAGGTCTGTTCTACCAACTGGAAAACATAATGCACGTCTAATGGAACCATTGAAAACTCACATTCAGGCTAGTCGGGCTACCGGACTAGAACACACTGCACGCTGTCCACCGACGCATTCACTGCTGATGCAAATGGGGATCAATGAGATAACTACAGATCATAGATCACATAGAATTTTCGGCTTTACTTGCATTCCTCATCACATGACCGATAGAGAACGTGTTCTCCGTTTTTCAGTACTGTCCTTGCTAATATCCGATAAACCTTCCGGTTTCACGACCGACGTATTTGGGCAATGTGAAATTTGGCAAGTGTGACTATACGGTCATGCATAAGAGTAGCGCGATAAGCAGTGCTGTACTTGACGTTATTAGTTCTGCCCTTGAAGTTACTTTTCCCATAGTCAAAGCTTAGATGATGTGGAGAAACGGATAATGGTACTCCAAATCGATCGAGTAAATCATCATTTTGATGCATGACGTCCTGTCTCCAAAAGAGCTTCAGGAGAGTTAGTATTTTAGGAAAAAATGGCCTCGTAACTTAGAGACCTTGTACTGGAATCACTATTTTTCTCAAAACCAGTATCCGTCAAACATTTCCCAAACATTTTGCACACATCTGGGTGAGATAATCACTGGTAATAGTTGACTTCCCTTCTCAGAACAAGGGAAAATTTATGCGTGAACAGTGTACATTCTAAACAACTGCATATGTCATAACAAAGTAAACTATTTCTTCAAGCATTTGGAAATCTCGATGATGTTTGTGTTATCGGTGAATCAGATAATGCAAGAAGTTTTCGAAATTGTGTTTCACCTCTTATAGGAAAGACGGGACCCACTGCTTTCGAAATTTTCAGGGGACATTTGGCAATTTCTAAGACAATTGCTTGTTTCCGATTCTGTACGAAAGCGCCGGAGAGAATGCGGTAAAACACTGATCTAGGGCAGCCAGTACAAACACTTAGCAGAAATTTTAACCCCTTCATCGAATTCTGGGTCACCTACTCCTTGGAGGCCAGTATACCTTTGTTGGTGTGAAATTTTCACTTCATGGGCCATCCTATATGACTTATGCACATTGAGCGTGAAGCGTTCCTGATGTGCGCGAATGGACCAATAATACTTCCCTAGAATACATCATTTAGGCGTATTAAAGTGTATTACTGAAGCACGAGAATTTTGTATCCACCAGCAATCATCGTACTGCAATATAGAAAAAACGTTTATAAAGCACTTTCTGGTACGACTGTAAAACTCGGTTATTCGACTTACTCAACCATTGGTGCCAATAAGTAAAATTCTGGCTTGAAAAATTCCGAAAAACTTTCCACCATTTCTTGTTTGACCACAATATATCGCAGGATCTCTGGCGTTAAATACGCATAAGTACGTCACATCGGGACGTTTCGTGCTTAGCATTTCGAAATATTGAGCAGCTCAGGGTTGCTCAACCCCTCTAAATCTGATTCTAATAGGACGTAGGTCACAAACTTAAAGCAATCCTACTCTTTCACACATTTTCGTCCAACCGGTCTCGTACACCATTAAGAAGTATGAGTCTTCAGCTTTAAAACTGCTCAATGCTCAATGAATGGACCTCAAACGTACACATTTGGCCGTTACAAGCACAGGAAAGACGAACTCAACTCAAGACTACAAACATCGAAAAAACGAACAAACATTTCGTAAATCATTTACGTTGCACAACCTCCTCTGTCAATCAAATAAAATCCACTCCTCTTTACAAAGTAAAAACGTCCTTGGTGGAGTCAGGTTTTTGGCTGTTTTAGACCTGTACATCTAATCTGTTCTCCTTTTTTAGGCACTTCCTGAGAGCAATACATTTTCCATTGGTCGTGATCTTGTCGGGGGGTGGGAGCATGCTAATGCATAAAGATGATGCCATGTTGCAGACTTCCGTACACAAAACAGAAATAAAACAGGCACTGAATCAAAGACAGACCATAACAGCCATGACTTTATGTGTTAAGAAATTTGAGTTAAACACCATCCAACTAAGTTTAAGTTCGTGTTCGATATGATTCTGACGGAGGGGGGCAAGATGGCTCAGTGGTTAGAGCACGAATTTGCTGACCGGAAGGTTCGTGGTTCGAACCCGACCTCTGCCTCTCGACTTCCCCTGTCTAGACTTTGGCAACCTGGCAGTATCCCAGCCCTCGGGTGGCGTGGCAGTTAGGAACCGAAAGGGTGTTACAGCTGAATGATTTTGATTTGATTTGATTCATTCTGACGGACAAGGCGAAGCACGAGAGTAGCTCAGCATAGGTGTTCCTCACTAACGGGTAGAAGTGGGCCAATTATGGTAATAGTTCTTAGTGGCACCGGTTACATTCCACGCAAGCTATAATTCCTCCTTAAAAGCTTACAATTCGTCCCAGTTTCCCATCCTGTCTGATCAATACCAATATCTCCAACAGTTACCCTACAAACATCCGCGCCTCTGGTAACAATACGTTGAAAATAAGTCTACTGGTAAAGTACTAAGTAAATTCAACTAAATCAGTTAAATTCCCCACACCTAGACTTTCTCAAAGGGTGCTTAATTCGACAAAACTGAATACATTCTTCAGAAATTTTTTAACAGCTTCCCCAATTCCGTGTGCATTTAGGCAAGCTAACGGAATTCGAACGACGTAAATGAACATGCCTATTGATAGGGAGAGTCGAAAGAGTGGGTGAACTATATCTTACCCAAGTGAATAAGACAACAGTTGAAGCACGTGAAGCTCACAAACATTTGGCCACGCACATCTCAAATAATCTTTCAGCTGGATCAACGGTAAGATTGTGCCTCCTCCCCCCATACAGTTTGTAGAAAATAATTCCTTCGAAAAAGCTGTCGTGGGTTATCCCACGGTTGCATCCACCCATGCTGTCTTATAGACCTGGGGCCGGTAAATTTTCTCTCCCGGTGATCGGAGAAAATGCTGTAGCTGCTTAACCGCTGTGTCCTATACTTAAGTTGAGGTTTCTCGTTTCACTCTCGATGACCTTAATATCTGTTCTATCAGCTTTGTGACTGGTAGCTTGAGTGAACAAGACGTTCTTTCTTATACCAGTCAAAAACAGTTCCACATTGCGGTGAGAATCAAGTGACTTCGCGGTTACGCACAATCGATTTTGTTACTGGTATGTTTCGCTCGTTTCACGGACAAGCTAATAAGGGCCTATTTATGGTGGTTGAATATGTGGGATTCTAAAGACACAAAAGTGGATGAGATTTGTCTGGCGTCTAGTGAAAAATGTGGCGTATGAGCCCACCATATGGAGCATTTGGCCAATAACATTACCGACGCCGGACTCAAGGTAACGAAACAAGGCAACGAAACATGACATCCGCCCTGTGTGTGTTCTTATATAAAGGGATTTTCTTTTGATCTAGTCACATCTGATTTATCCATTCACTTGCGGTGACCATATCATTCACATGGATTCAGAAGTATAACCCCATGACTCTTCGGATCTCTGCTTTGGTTGGTTTTGACCTGGACCGATTATGATGTGAAAGACCAGAGTAATAGAACTGTTACGCGTTTAGTGTGATGGAACTTTGGTGGCTAAGCTCAGTTGATGAATCCCAAGAAACCAGTAGTGAGATGTCCAGAGCTTTCATCAACCTCATGACTAGTATTGAAACGTGCCTTGGTTTCTTGAATATAGTTTCGACTGGAATATGATGCAGCTTTGTTGCAGCGTATTCGGTTGGAAAATAGCATCGCCAGTGAGAGATTCAGCTAGGACTCAGTTGAATAACCCGTAAAAACCAGCTAGTTTTCAACCAATGTCTTTCACGAATTCCGCACACTTTGAGTTCAGTTAGAAGGAGCAATAAGTTTTTAGGACACTCCAGGACTTCGCCCACCCGATGAGTCCCACTTGTGGGCTGTAGAAAAGCGTCCAGCAGCGTTGTGAGTAGTCTTCCGCGCAAACCCTGGAATATCGTAAAAACCAAAAACTGAAGCGGTCTTGTGCATCATATTCAGCTACAGAAAAGATCATAAAGGAAAGCAGATTTAACCGAGTTTCACATTAAAACCAAATGAGTGTACTAAGCGAATTTCCTGCAATCGGGTTCAGATGTGATAAAAGTTCTAGAACGTTGATTAGCTCCAATAAAGATGAGGTCCGTGGTTGGCCGTTCACAGTTTTATCGACCTTACGAATAACATCGAAAGATGCGATCCAATTTTAGCCATTCTCTGGGCTAATGAAATACCACAGACTACACTGATCAAATCAGAATGTTGTCTAAGAAGAGAAAATTAGGCGGGTCACTGGGTACAATTTAGATGTCCGATACATGAAGTTTATTTCAGCCAGGCAGCAAAGGAACTTATTTTGACCTACATGGTTGCCTACTGCCTGTCTCAAATAGCAATTACAAGGTAGACGAAACATGACTGTACTGGGGACACATTTATAATTGAAAGTTTTAAGCCAAGTTCAGCTGTCATAAAACCAGTTGCCCAACTTGTCTAGGGTATGAGCTGGTGGAGAGAAGCACCTTTTTCTTGAGACTAGAGAATTCCGAAACTATATCCTTTTGGACTATAGATAAAACAGTGAGCACAAAACATCGGTTTTATCCTTGCAGTTTGGCCGAAGCAACCTGATAGATCCTTCCGACAAGAGAAGAAGCAAAGGAGAGAAATTGAGAACAGATTGCTTGGTTCCACCTGAAACAACAAAGTAGTAAACACAGTCGACTGCACGTCTTCTGAGCTTGATCGTAGGCTTGTGAACTATAAGGAGGAAAAATTATCGATTTGTCATTTGAATTCCATCTAATCTACGGACAGTTCCACGAAGATTCTGTGTTGAATGCTAAACTGTATGGTTCGTTTGTTCAGGTTCCGAATGACCTTTGTGAAAAAGTTTATTTCGATCCTCAACGATCAGCATTACAGAAGTTACTAGAATGTACCACAAAATGTTGAGTGTCATTATCGCCTGTCTATTGCTAACCTATGTTTCTCGCAACAACTGAAATACTTTTGAGGACGACACCTGGAGATACAGGATTTGACATCTTATTAAAGTGTTTGCTGACTATCCAACTCACTGGCTGTGTGACACGATCCAAGGAGACTTGGCATGAAGTCACTGTAAAAAGCTGCTTTCAACTTTTCCATGCGGAACAAACGATGTTCTGGTAATAATCAGTTAGATTTTGCGCCACCTTGAGTCACCTTTGAAATTTTTCATCCTACTGTATGTGGGAGACTTGTCAGAACTGAACGATTGCGTTCAGGTTGCTAAGAGGTTGATCATCGATGACATGTGACAAGATCAATACGAAACTGGACGTTGTTAGAGGCGATGAGTAAGAAGTTCTGTCACCTGTGAAGAACAGCCATGCGCTTGCAGTAGCTCAGCCACTTTAGTGGTATCCACTGCTACTCAGCAGTTAAGGCTGAAACACAGCTTCGATGTGAAACAATGTTGTCACCTAAAGGTAAGTGCAATGGCACTCGCCTTCCCCGACCCACCCTTCAGACTGGTTTTCTAGACGAACTCAACAAAAGAAGCGAAAGGGCGAAAAAATTAAAAACCATTAACCTTAAATTTTGGCACTTGACAGCTTCCTTCCGCACTATCGTAGCAGATAACCACATATAACGCACTCCTCACCACCTGCGCTGGTCCACCGAAATTTAGTCTTTTATCTATTGACTCATAAGACATTTTCAAGCTACTTTAACTCAACCTTACTCGGCTTCTGTTGGTTGAACCGCAAGGTAATAGACTTGGCCAACCCTGGAATCGCATGGCAATTTTGCATTGCGTCCATGAATCTGCTGAGTTCCGAACTATTCCATCCGGCTGGACAGACACTTAATTGTCCATGCACAAGTAATCTAGTTCCTTAGAACAAAAGTCGTTTTGCGGACGCTGAGTGAGCTATTTCGCTCCAAAAACCGTTCCACTTCTGGACCTCATGGAAGGCCAATCCTCGCAAGAGAAGATTTTTCTCGCAGTAGTATGGTTCACAACCTACAAAACGCACCATTCAGCATATGTAACCTTTTGGAGCCTAAAGAAAACCCCGTCTGTCTTCATCTCAAGTATCAGTTTTAAAATTACTACGAAAAATTCCTCTATAATGTACCCTCTATGGTAACCGTTTTGGGCGGATCCTGTCAGACTCATCTTAAGACCCTTAGAATGAATTTCTACATTTGTCATTGAAACAGTTGGTTATCAGCTAAACTGTTTGTAAGGAATCAAAACATGTGTCATAATAAAGAACATACCAAACTGCCCAGCGGGATTCAAACACTGTGACGCAATATCTTTCGACCGGTTCATTCAGTGGTCGCCGTAGCTTATTTCATATTGTTTGTGCTTTATGACCATTTAACCGATCACAATTTAAATGTCTGCTATTTTCTTCTATGTTCCGTACTAATTGACCCCTTCTTTCACTCAGTAACTACAAATCTCTTTTTTTCTCATAACGTGTCCCGCTTGCATTATTAAGATCTGGTGTTCCCATACCTGCCTGATTCCCTCACAGTTTGTTCTATGTCCCAACAGACTTTTCATCCCTTTCTTCAGGAAAGTAAATTTTACGCTAGATTTCCAAACGTCAATCTAAATTCTCCTCTGCGAACCCGTACCACAACGTAAATTCCTCTCTGATTCGTAGGACCATCTAAACTTCTGAAATGGATCCTTCCAATACAAATGCTTTGAAACATTGAAACTAGCACTCCCCTGAATGAGCAAAGCGGACTGATGCGCAACTGCTCCACGAGTACTCCACTGACGTACTCATTGCATGTTTGGTCCCCTATCCCAAACCTTTCGAGTGAAACCCAGCTGAATTTTGCGTACCTCTGGAAATCTTTTACCAATTTTGGCATACTGACGGTTCTTGTCTGCATCCTCATTTGTTAAGTCCGGTCGAGCGGTTGCTCCAGAACTGATTAAGCTGCAGGATAGGGTTGTTACAGGTGCCTACACCGTCACTACAAGGCTATGTATCATCTCCCTCTATGTTTCTGTCTTATCACTAGCCCTTTCACATCAGTCAAATCAAGCCACCATGAATTTCCTGCCTTCGTTGCGTTGCCTCGTGTTCATCCGAGGACTCCAGTTTTCTCTAGACATTTGAAAGCAAGATGCAGAAAACAAGTGCCCCGACTGCGATTACCATAAAGAATCTTTAATTCCATCCACCCAAGTCCCACTTAACCCCCTTGATAAAGCCTTATTTCACTGAATACCATTTTTAATCTCATCTGAAGACCTTTATCACTCATGCTTTTATTACTCAAGAAATATATACTCTGTCATGCTTGGATTTACTTCCTCTACAAACTTCTGTGGCCTATGCATAAAAGACCCCGCTGCAGAAGAGCTTCTGAGAAAGCTTTCTCTTTCTGTGGAGTTCAAAAAATACTTTAACAGGCATCATTATGGTTTTCTACGAAGCCCAGGTTTGCCCTAGTTCGTTCTTAACTGGCATCACACAAGTTGTTCATCCTACGTCGGCCTCCAAACTACTATGTTCGTCTTTTTACTTGAAGCTTAACAGGTATCCTCCGTTTTCAATCCACTGTTTTCGCCTCCTAATTCACGCGAATCTCCAAGATGTAGAACTCGATGCCACCATTTGAACCCACCTTTTTCTGTTCACCGGTTTTTTATTGATTCAAGATAATATGATTTTCAACAAGCCAACCTAGATTTGCAATGTGCGCTCTACTTATTTTTTCTACAATGGGTGATTCCTTACTATTGCAGTCCACATAAAAAACAAGCGAAAACTTCCTGAATGTTGCACATTGGTGTGTAAAAATTTGAAGTGTCACAAATCAGTCATCAGATATCCAAAGGATTACAAATCAGACTTTTGAGCATACTAAGTTCCGTGATGTTCGGTCACTCGAAGCACAACAAACCACACCGACTTCCGCTTCAGATACTTCCTAACAAACAGAACTACAGATGAGTCACATAACAGAACTGATCGATTCAACCTCTACGTTTCAGCTGCCGCCGTTCTGGTTTTCATCACATGATCATCAACATGTCGGTAGTGAACCCGACGTCAAGTGCATTGTCATTTCCAGCGCTTAAAAAAGATCACTTTTTAACGGCGTAGCATAAACACCCACAACACACGCAAATTGTCAGTTGTGTTGTACCTCACATACAGTTAGCACATGTATTTGATGTGGTGGCTCCTACACGCCAAGAGAGAGCCTAGCTGTTGACCACCAATCATAGTGCAAATCGTACGAATCGATATATCTTCGTGACCTACTTCTAATCGACCACACATTTGTAACGACTGAAAGGTTTTGGTCTGTACAAACAACTGTTTCCTACTGGATTAAACAACATATTCTGGATATGTACGCATTCGTGACGAAATCTCCTATGACCCAGTACGTCAGTGGAATCCGGTGAAATCTGTGCCACGTCTCTTCGGTGAAATGCGGATCAAAACGTTACTTGTCACTTGAGATGGATGCAGAATTTTTTGACGGTAGTCAGTACTGTTACCACGATAAGCCAGTTTGTACACTGCTCAAGGGAAACACCTGAAGAACCACCTTTAGGGTTTGTTGGTTTCGTATTTTCAGAAATACTAAATTAAAACAGAGCCGTGTATTTTACCTAACTAATCACATCGACCAAGCGTGAATACCTTGACGCATTCAGACGTGGCAATTCAGGTGCGTCCAGTCTGTCTGGCCTCGCATTTCTGATATCTGGAGTTCAAATCACGTCACGAGCAAGGATGTGCACTAGTGATTGGCTCTAATAAGAGCGAAGCTAGAGTCCAATGCTTCCCCTTTGATGCAGGCTCGCGAGAATAATCGTACCGCGACAGAAGGTTAACTTCGGTCTAGCTGACAGCTGATCACACTGCTGATAGCTGGCCAAACGCTTAGGTATTCAACCACTGGCTGGAAGGTCACGGGTCCAAAATTCCGATTTTTGTGAGATATGCACTGCTGATTATTTCCAGCAAGGATAAAACAGCGGTATAGTGCTTCTAGGCTTTTCAGCATAGGTTGGCTCCACTAACAGGATGACTTCTCTATTGAGAAGGAGGACTGTTGAAACGAAAGCGATGCGAATGTGACCTATATTTCCCTTATTCGGGTACAAGGGTGGCCGGATTTGGTGGGTGGGGCCAGGCCACCCGCGGAAAGCAACGTTCGAGCGGTGTCCTAGGATCATATTCTCACCATACAATGTGCTCTAATTCGCCTCATATTATTTCCTTTCTCACGTTCACCCCAGCCACAGTTTTCTTAAAATAGCGCCATTGGCGTCATTTGGGGATCTCCGTCACCAAAAGGAAGTTAGGGAGAAATAAAACAAATTTCTGCAGTAATCAGCATGGATGAAGTCAAAAAGATGGCGCTGTGTGTGATATTTATTTGGGTTGATTTGACATAGAGAAAAACATCGTTAAACGCAGAGGTTTATTAATCAACTTTTCAGTAATCATGAGTGAACTTCTAATAACCCAAATCAAATTTCCCACCGGAAGTTCATCGTTCTTTGTCATACTTCTCAACAAGACTGCATGTCTCCCATGGACTGTGAAATGTAGTTTGTACATCACAGCATTTAGAGGAATACGCTGACAAACAGCGGAGTTACGGAGAAATAAGACAAAGGTGCATTCGGAAATCCGTGACGAATTATCAATGCAACGACAGAGTAGAGAGCGGAGGCAACTCTTTCCTTCTTATGAGATTCCTCACGAAGAATCTTAGAAAATTGAAAGGATAATATAAAAACCACGCAGAAACATGGTACTGCAAGTACCACTGAATGTGAGAATTTGGTAGTCCGAAATAGTCTTATCAGTTTACGGATTTTCTGTGCTGATTGTCAGGTGACAGAGGCGTGATTTTTCATCCTGTTGACCGACAGATCAGTTTACGTCTTAATATCAGAGTTTGCATGACTGTATTTCGAGTCAGACATAAGCTACGTTGTAACGTATCTTTTCGCCTTAAAGATCCGATTGCTTAAACAGGTATTCTGGCACCAAAAACATAGTGTCTCCTTTTCTTTTCCGATAGCCTGGGCGGTAGATACTGCTCTCATTACTTACATACCATTCTGCTGCACACCTGCATCAACACCAACTGATTTCATGGCTGGTAGAAATTAGTCTAACCAACGCTGTTTGGTCACAGACTGATGGTTTTCTACAGAACCAGGTCTGAAGTGAACATATGTCGGAAGGAAACCTTAAAAAACCGATAAATCAGTGGGAAAGTGTCATTCGCCTGGCCGAAATTAATTTTCATAGACTATTTACTTTGAGCAAATTGAAGCGATTTGTCTGCAAAAGCAAATCACGAAAAATTTGGAAATGCATTGGAGGGGACCCGCCAAATGAATATGGAATGCGTGATGGCTAGCTGTTCTATATTTACGTTTTTCGCTTGCAGACTACTGAATTTGCGATTCGCTAAAATTACGCAAGCACCAGCAATAGACAGCTTTTTAGTGAAATATCTTTTCTTGCCATGGGATTTAAAAAATGAGGCCTAAATAAGTGCTTTAGAAGAGACCAAGATAATGCCATAGTCCAGCTTCAGTGGCTCTGTGGTTTAAAGAATGAGATACGTGATGTTTTTTACAATGAAATTAGACATCTCAGTGGTGCTTGTATGCTCTTAGTCAGTGTAGTAGTTGCGGAAGTTTTTATTTGATTGTTAACAGTATTGTCCCAAGTAGCCGGGCTTTCTCTGGGTAAGGGAAGGACTCACCAGCAAACTATTTGTTTTTATCCAAACTGTCGTCTTGAGTGACTATAGGCCACACACTTTCCATCAGGGTTGGTCTCTAAACAAGAAACAACATAAACAATATATAACCGCAAACTCTCTTATCATTTATTGGTTTTTGGCTGTTCATCGAGTAGAGCGTGGCTCCCGTTTTTTGCTTGTTTCTGTACCCGTTCAGCTTTCAGATTTTCATGAGATCACTTGGGCGAGCTCTGTCTACTTCATTCACGCTCACTGAAAACTTAACTCAGTAAAAACAGACCGCATGCTGCGAAGTCTGCAGTGTCCATAAGACCGCTTGAGTGGTCTATAGGTCAAATTAAATTGAGCTGCACTGAGCATAGGCGAGGCGTCGTGCGTTTCGGTCATGGGTCCACTGTTCCCCTTAGTACATACCACCTGTTGGCAAGGTCAGCTCTGGAGCTGACCTTTTTCCGTTTAAATTGACTAGGGGATAATATTCCATATAGATGACGCAAAGAGGAATCGCATTTACCTATGGAAATTTTGGACTAAGTAATAAAATCTGTTCGGTAGGATTCCTGGCCAAAAGCTGGTGACGACAAAGCTTGCACCCTTTTTCCTTGGGGACCGTACTCACGACTGGTTAAAGCTGGTTTTGTCGAGGCGAACGATTGTTGCTTTCCAATTGTGTCTGCATAATGTGTTGAAACATATGTATTGCCTAACTTTCTTTTTAGCTTCTTATGAGTTCATCGTTCCTGAGATCAGTTGCCTTTCCTCCAACGTTATGAAACCACCATCTAGATAACTGGCAACCGTGCGTAGACTCATTGCTTTGTCCGTGTTCACAGAATAAACGCGTCATAAGCTCATCTTGCCTGTTGCTTCAATGACGTCGAACTTCCCCGGAAGTTATGCCAATGTGGTAGTCATTCAGAATTTGGAGTTTGGTCGCTACAATTTGTCTGTTCTGCTGTTAATTCTAAGTTGATTATCCAAAC
>SJOL01001852.1:52377-101529 GCA_004794785.1 Opisthorchis felineus | reverse complement strand
TGCGTTTCGGTCATGGGTCCACTGTTCCCCTTAGTACATACCACCTGTTGGCAAGGTCAGCTCTGGAGCTGACCTTTTTCCGTTTAAATTGACTAGGGGATAATATTCCATATAGATGACGCAAAGAGGAATCGCATTTACCTATGGAAATTTTGGACTAAGTAATAAAATCTGTTCGGTAGGATTCCTGGCCAAAAGCTGGTGACGACAAAGCTTGCACCCTTTTTCCTTGGGGACCGTACTCACGACTGGTTAAAGCTGGTTTTGTCGAGGCGAACGATTGTTGCTTTCCAATTGTGTCTGCATAATGTGTTGAAACATATGTATTGCCTAACTTTCTTTTTAGCTTCTTATGAGTTCATCGTTCCTGAGATCAGTTGCCTTTCCTCCAACGTTATGAAACCACCATCTAGATAACTGGCAACCGTGCGTAGACTCATTGCTTTGTCCGTGTTCACAGAATAAACGCGTCATAAGCTCATCTTGCCTGTTGCTTCAATGACGTCGAACTTCCCCGGAAGTTATGCCAATGTGGTAGTCATTCAGAATTTGGAGTTTGGTCGCTACAATTTGTCTGTTCTGCTGTTAATTCTAAGTTGATTATCCAAACACCCGCCATAGTAACTTTCAAATTCAGCTCTTTCCCTCAAACTTGTAGACAGAATTTGCTGTCAGATTTCTTTAGAATAATAACATTACAATAATGGTTCCGCAGTGACGCGCATTTCTTGCCTAGCCGCTCTGCTACCCGAAAGAAGCACTAGAGCTGAGATACAGCGGGTTGCCCAAGTCTAGACAGGAGAAGTCGGGTTCGAAACACAATGCTTTCTTTGGAATCCAACTAATGCACGGCCGTAGAGTAAGTTGTTTATGAGCGTAAAAATTGGTGCATGAGAAATAAATACGGCAAAAAACTGCGTTGTACGTAGTTGGAAAATTTATCCATACATGTCTTCGTGGAGAAGAGGTGGGTGAAAAGCTTAGGGGCTCTGAGTATTGGTTATCGAATGAGTTCTGAAAGATAACTCTCCGAACAAGCCAAGACAGGTAGTGAGGAAAAACCGAACTGATGTCAGAGTTTAATTGCCTGTGACTGCTTCTGCTGGCCTTCTCTGAACTCACCTGTCAATTCGTCGGAACTTATGCGTTTTTGCATCAGCATTACCCACTAAACGGTCGACTGGACGCTAATTTCAAAGTCGCTAGGTTTTGTTGTCAAAATGGCTATCTCGGTAAAACAGACGTTGAAAAACCCGTGTGAACCATACACTTTGAAGCGCGATATAAGCTCGGCACGCAGATGGTTTCAGAACCTTGGGACATTGAACGCAAATGACACAATACAATATACAATGTGATTTTGATTCAAAAAATAGAAATAGCATTTTACGTTGGTGATGTTGACGATGTCACCTCGGTTGGTGATGAAACGTTTGCTAGCCGAATGACAAGCTCGTTGAACAGACCACCAACCAGACATTGTTGTCAGGTGCAACTGGCTTGTGCGATGAGCTATACATTTCGCAACCTTTCGTGGAATGAGCGAAGTTGGGCATCTAACCAACGTCATTGATCACTTAGCAACCAAGTCAAAAAGTCCCATCAAACGTCTTAAGAGTAGAGGACGGCAAATCTCTTTTACGACATACTTCCAGACCAGTGCCAAGGGGCAGATGCCGGCACATCAGTTTTAGCTACAAATGACAGAGCAAGAATTGATTGACCTCCCACAGGATAATAGTGACACGTCTGTGCACGACGTATATAAAATAAGGAGAGACTGCGTCACCTAATTGTCCCTTAGGGTCTGGATTCATCGAACACCATGTTTTAAAACGAGGGGTGACATTATGTCGCCCGGAGACTACCGTATCCGAACAGCCTGCCGACATAACTACTTACGTCACACTTGACTACAAATGGCAGCACAGTGTGAGAGACTTTCGCTTGGCTTGAATCAATTAACTGGATCCAGATCCCAGATCGCTCTCTCGCTCATTTCTACTTAACCTCTACTACAAGCAATTCTTGCCACCAACCAACCAAACAAAAGTCAAAAACTACCAAACACACTGAGCTTGCAAGTCTTGTCACAAGACCAATGGTAAGGTTTTTGTGGGTCATTGGGATCACTGGAGCTAAACTTTTGCGCGACGGCCGATAGGCCTTGAGGGTGGAGTTCAGGCAGTTGCCAGTGTTGACTGACAGGCACATTCCCAAACCGCTATTTTTCTCCGATAGCTAGCACTATGAGAAAATCAATCTAGAGAGAAACCTGTGGGTGTTCGATCCCAGCCATATAACTATCTAGTCCGATAGGGCAAACCGGCAGTCATGTATGCTTCCCACATTTGGAAACACCCAAGAAAATTCAGCTTGCACACAGAAATTGACCCGCTTGTAGTGTATATTTTCCAGTGACAAACGAATGTCAGAGATACTGTGCATTGAAAAAAGGACCATAAAAGTGGGTGTTCTCCTAAAACCCGAAAGGTTATTTTAGCCCTTTTTGGATTACACGTATTGATCCATTCGTTATTTCACCTGGAGATCGTACTAAATCATCATGTTTATATGACCATAAAAATGATGAAATGAGCGTCTTTGATACGCTCTACTTAGTACTAATCTTCACATGAACATAAATCATGCGAGGAGCTCTTAGAATTTCCAGATGCCTCTTATTTAGCAGATGGTGATATTGAGGTGTCAAAATGAGTCGCTATAACCCTTTTGTTATCAGAAGCCAAGTGTTCAGGTGTGGACTTACTCACCCACACTGGTGATATTCAGACAGATATTCAACAGTCACAAACAACACAAAATTACAGCATATGATATGGCTCATGTACCTTCACTAATGGTCCTAAGCCCATGCTCCTCTCCTTGGTCTAATTTAGCCGCTTGTTAGCACTCGGTGCTAGTCGATCACCTGGTTTTTATTGGAGCCCCGGAGTATGCACGAGGAGACAGGCGTGCAAACCAGGTCCAGCGCTGTGCCTGCACAAATTCAAGAGCTTACGTGGTGTTATAACATGCTGATGGAAGGAACACTACGTGTTGTTGCAACGGTGATCTACAAGTCTCGGTAAACCGGTTTTACCGCCTCGCTAGCCCACAGATTCACCTGTGAATGCATAAGGCTGTCAAAACTACCAACGGAAGCAAACCCTGGGGCCTCCTCTTGACCAGTTTCACCACAATCACCAACTGGTTTTCTGAGATCCACTGATTCGTTTACCTACCCTGCATGACGCTTACTAAACGCACCTAGTTTGACTTGACCGTCTAACCCAGGTTTTCGCAGGCACAGTAAAACGAAAGCTGGGATGTGTCATAGTTTCGGATTTTAATCTTACTGAGGTGCGCACTGGTTGCTGCACAGATGCACAACTTAAGAACAAATGCAGGCAAACAAAACTGGATATTTCTGTTTGAAAAAGGTGGAAATGTAAAAGGGGTCATGTGGTATGAAAAAGTTACAAGGTTCATAGACCATAACTGACCGAACAGAATCACGCATCCTGTAAGAAGTATTGAGATTGACCGAAGTTTGCCGAAAGCCCACTACGGCTTTCGTCAGTTAAGCGTTGTTCCCGAAAGGCAACCCATCTGCAGTCTTGCTTGAGCACAGTTTATATAAGGATTGCATTTATGATCTACTCGTACGACAGATTTTGACAAAATTGAGTGAGTCCTCGGTTTACGCCTACCTCAGGAGACTCAAAAGAGGCGAAACCGACAGTAAATTCTCAGTCACTTTTGCGCAATTTTAACATACTTTTTGCAACGAACAACATTTTGATATCTTGAATGTCATTACTAACTAAACTATGATGTCGTCTATGTGCCCATTAGCTGATTAAGGAACATTACAAATGAATGATTCACCCAAAACTACCCAAACTACTCGCCAGTCAGTCTGCTATGCAAATGAGCTATAAATCGAGAAGGGTGAGCTATTTATGCAAGCGAATAACGGAAAGGAAATGGCAAAACCGGTGGATGAGAACCTATACAGGGATCTCCAACCCCTAAGGCCACAGGCCTGTCGAAGATTTCCTTAAAGCATCCAGAAACGGATGATAATTACAGCCGAATCATATTAGTGAGGAAAAGCTAACAGTGTGCAAATCAAGTAAGATACTCTCAAATTCCTACAGCAAACACACTGAGTGCAAAAACATCTATTAATGAGGTGGGTGGAGCTAACATCTTGCTTGTAATGTGCTAGTTAACTATGGAGTCGAGTCTAGTGAGTTGTTGCAACCATAAGAAATGCACCACACCAGTTAGATTCTGTGTTACAATCAAAAAGGTTCGTTTACTTCCTAGAGTAGTTCTAAACAAGTATATCATATTGCAAAAAAACTTTGCCAGTACACTAGTTCCTCGTTTATAAAATCTACAAATGTATTCACCTCTCAATCATACCACTCGAACTCGAATCAAAGAGATTCCAACTTGCAGGCAGTTTCAATTGCAGTGGACGTAGAATTCAAAAGGACATGTAAACGGTCGAATACATCTTTTCATTATGTCTGCGTAACCAAAAGCCTGACTTCCATGGGTTCAGTGACACTAATCACTTAAAGCAACTATACTCACAAGTTATGTAAAGGCTTTCGTACCAATCCGTTAAATCTGACCGATGAGTAGTCTGGTCTTTGAAACTCCGGTGGCTTTACTAGTAAACCAGTAAGGGAACAAAATCATTACCTCAGATTAGCATGCATGTACCATCAGAGCGTTCGGCGGAAACATGAAATCCAGCAAGGGCAAGCAGACATGTAATTTCACCCCTGGATAACTCCAAAAGTCACACTGTATCAGTCTCATTGTCCATCGACTTTTTACATCTAATTGCAAGGAAAATAAACAATTTATTCTGGTCCTTTGACAGAAACGTGATTGACGTCCACGAAGATCATCACAGAACGCTGTTTGACAATTGTTTTTTTCACATTCGTCCTGTAAAAGCCCACGGAACACTGTCAAACATAGTGAATATAACCAGACCAGTTGGACACCTTTGGTGACATCACCCAGCTGACCTTAGTGAGTTTCCAAACTGTCTCGGAATTTCTCGGCGGATGACGCAACAGCATCTCGTTTAACTTTTTGTAGTTCGTGACGGATGATCAGGTATTTCGGCTAAAATTGTCATTATAGATAGGGATAGATGATGGATGCAATAGTAATCCGGTGATCACGTTCATCATAAAGCTATTGCCGCATTCTGTTCCTACGTTGACACAGACACAAAAATGCGAGCAGCAGATGCGGAAGAATGTAAAGCAAAACATGGAAAGGAAAAGCCCTGTCAGTCGAAAGCGTGTCATCGCCAGTTTTTTTCAGTCAGGTTTAATGGTGTCTAATGTATGTGGAGAAGTTTAACGTGGAAACAAACGTGTAGATTCCAGCAACTGATGAAACCACAGACAATGCTCAATGTTTTTGAGAAGGTAGTAAGCGCTAGCACAATCAGTACCCCCCAGATCAGGCGCAAAGTGCCCGTCATACATGGCAAAGTATGGAAGTTACCGGAGACAGGAAATATTCAACGCCGTGCACTTCGCATAAAAGTGTCTTAGGTACGTTAGAGACCTTAAAATAGTGAGCGAATGCAGGTTGTTGATTATGAACTCAAGGAGCCTAGGTTTAACGATGGCTTTGGCAGTTTGAGGAATGCAGATGCTTCAGTATGAAATGAACATAGATTTATGAACCAGAAAATCGGAAAAATCAACACCCAGAGCTTAGATAATAGCAAGCGAACATTCCACAGACGTATACTTCCACTGCTCAGTTCACGCACACATTCCACGCCAATCAGAGACTATGCTCAAGTCTATCATTGTTGCCTGACGCTCTCGGACAGCCACCAGTTTGGGCTTGATAAAAGACGTTGAGTTAGGTGCACTCAACTTATCGAAGGCAGTGAATCACAGACGACGGAGACCGAGTTCTATTGCAACCTGATAATGGTGGGCACACCAAGTATCACCCGTGATCCAAAAGGACGGTCGGATACGCAACAAGCTCTCCGGTTTACCACATTTTCTACGACAAAAGATCGTCTGATCATCATGTCCACGCCGAACGTCCCTAAATTGCGTCCTCAGCAGGCTGTACAGGAGCTGAGTATCGAGGATAAATACCCAAGGAAATAGGCGTCCTGGAAACAAAAGCCATGGATTAGAATCAGGTAAAGCGGACGAATCTCTTAGAGCACGACCATCAAAATTGTTCTGCAGACTATCATCTCAAGCAGCCATTAATTCTTCCTGTGTTCACATAAGTACCGGATCTGAAAGCTGAGATCCCTAACAACCGTGCCAAGTGCAGGATCGTTTTCCACGTTCTACTGTCTAGATAGCAGCTTCCTCATGCGCGCTCTGTCGGATCGAGCTGGTTGTATTCAGAACTGAGATACCGAGACCCAGTATTGTTTGTCAGCTTCGATGTAGCAGTCCATAAATTGATTGAATTAGGTGACATGGATAGACGTAAGACACTACTCATAACGTTGTTAAAATCTATTTGACAGCCCACGACCGTTTCGCCTTTCTCGGGGCTCATCAGGTAGGTGCAGTCCTCGAGTTTCCGTCAACCTTATGGTCTTCTTGAACCCTAAGTGCCCGAAATTAGCGAAATAAACTCATTTGCATAAAAATTTGGTTTTGACGGAAGACTCACCTGATGTTTTTAAAAACATCATAAACGAGAGATTCAACTGGGTTTCAGGTGATTCTCCCGCCAAAACAAAATTGGTATGCAGATGAGTACATTTCGCTAGTTGACGTGAGCTTCAGAGTTGGGCGAGTGTGGAGCGGTTTAACCGGTAATTTCTTCAGTGCCACTAGTTGGAGATTCGTTCAGGTGAGTTTGCCAGTTAAGCACACACAACCTGGTTTTGATAAGCATAGCTGATGGACCGAGAAAATATTTTTCCACTCTCGCGAACAACACGGTTTGCGTGTCACAAGACGAATGTCACTTTCAATTAGGCTCAAGAGTGACCGTGACTCTTGATGGGACCAAGAGGCACCGGAAACCCTTACTTGACCCGGCTTACCTGCATTATGCTGAGTGGGGTGCGTGTCGTTGTGCTGGCCCGGGCCAGTCTTCGACGGAGGCAGGCGGAAAGAATCAGCGGGCGCCATTGGGGCGAGTATGTTCACGCCTCTATTTTCATAGACGTGAATTCAAACATGGGCCACCAAGCCAAGTTTGATTCGCGGCACTTGTCACAATCCTCCACGAATCTACCGTGCCTACTAGTTGGAACCGGTGCAAGCACACCAGCCGGATCGTCTAGTTTACTGTCGAAAGTAACCAGAACGTTGAAACCAGCAAAGTTTGGTGGTCCCGAGTGAGGTTGCTGAACTTTGAATTCACCAATAACCGGGCTACCCAGCTGGCGCTTTATTTTAGAAAGGGACGAAGCCTTTACACTGAAACAAGAAGACTACTTAATTTGTAAGATGTGGGCTTTTCGTCTGCGTCCATCAAACTTTAAGTACAAAAACTGTATACATCCGTAGTACGCCTGCATATTAAAACGTTAAAAAGACACACAAAGAATTGATTCCTACTTCCAGTGCGGATAAACTTTGTGTCACAAACTCCGGTGCACATGATGTTGGCTGAGTGAACGAATCATGAGCGTTCCGCAGCTAGCTGGTTGCAGGGATTTACAAAGGTGTAAGATTATCCGGAGCGTGGGGTTTGTTGGCCAAAGGAGCATATTTAGCTGCTTGGTCATCTACTTCGCAGTTTAACAATTATCTTTTAAACGAACTGTTTGGTTTTGTGTTACGGCTCTTTTCAAATGCTTCACCATATACTCCAACGTCCATCGTGAAAAACGCCGGTCTGCTCCACCTACGTTTGTCACCTTATTCTCAAAGAGAATGGTAGATTGAAAGATGCGTGCAGCAACAAAGTAAAATACAGATGCAAGACCGAAGAACAGTGGCTCGTACATATTTGGTAATCGTCTTTATAATTAGGATTAAATATGAGTCAAATGAGCAGAGCATGTGAAAGTTTCTTCCATCCGTCTGCTGGACCTATCGCAAAAAATACTAGACCACACCTACAACCTGGGATCGGCTTGCCCCGGCTCTAGCCTAAACTTTTATAGGTCATTTATTCATATGAGGACAAAATGCGCACACTCAGAACTTAACAAGCTTAGGGTACAGGCAAAAAAACACCGCTGTGCTGTGGATAATTCAGTAGATGGTAAAATCTCATATTTAAAATTCGTGTTATTATTCGTTAGACAAGTCTTTCAAGTTTGGAATGCTCAAGTATCAAAAATTAACCCGCTTCTCGAATCAGGTCCCGGCAAATCTCCATAGAACAGTGTTACACTACGCCGCTCCTTGGGTGATGTGGTTTGCAGATCTCTGATACAAGAACTTGGCCAAACAAATCCAAAAATGTGGTTTAAGCTGCGTGCACAAGGGAGAGATTTGGGGTTAAGTGTTGTACGTTGGATTTTTTCTGCCGGATGCACAAAGGCCAGTCGGTCCCAAAGGCTGACAGATTCGCAGGGGTGTTTTTCTTAAACTTTGTGGCATATACAAGCAGTTATCTTCCTCTGGAGTGCTCAACACAAAGACCGGATAAAATGACCTTATCTGAGAGGAACGTTTTCCGAAAGTAATTCCTCCAATGGGCGAAGACTGGACATTATTGATTTCGGCGGTTGTTGCCAGGACTTCAGTTGTGTTTTAAACCTTCAAGAGAGTGCAAAGAGAACCTCGCTGTTTTGGCAGTACGTGTTAACCCCTTTGTAAGATAGGACTTGATTATTGAGGGCTTAATCGACTTTCTGGCTTGATTTTCAACAGGGCATGGAATTAGCCGGAACCATTCACCATTGTATTTCTACCAAAAATGCACTTCAGTGCAAAAAACATTGGTCTTTCTTTCTTGAACCAACCTGACCTAACCTAGATAACCTTTGCCGTTGTACAAACTACATGTAAAAACTAGATCAATACCACTTGTTCTGAAGTTTGAGACCATCATTGTCCCAACGATCGCTAACAATACCAGACTGACTGATCAAAACTACGGATCGCATTGCCCAATGAATCTCACCAACTTTTGTCTCAAGCTGTCCGAGGGTTCGCCAGACAGATACATAAGTTACAACACACTTATGTGATCCCTTACGCTCCTCAAGGAAGGGACTTTTGGAATGAAAATCCATCTAGAAATTAAACAGAGTTGCTTCTGTACCAGACAACTGTGTGGAGCAGTAAGCGGTACACAATACCGTAGCCAATCTTCCCATCGACAAATGTGGATGATTGAAGGTTATGGCGATGTACAGAAACCTCTTCCTCCACCAGCCACTTTTTCCTGTATAAGACTGTTGAGACACTGAAACGTTCGTTTGGCCGGCATCTTTTATAGCCCGGAATCATCTTTTTCCTACCATCTTAATTCCCTTCACCATTCCTCCTCATTCGGAAGTGGCTCCATGGCTGTTCTACCAAATGTCCGCAGTCACACGGTTTGACACCAGCCCTTAAATGCCGTCACAGACCACTTGTCTTTTTCGAATGTACGGAGACCCTTAATGGGAAATCTTACCACTTGACTTACCCGATTCGATCGTCCGGAAAAGCGTCGAACACGACCCACGTTCAGCTAAAACTTCACTTTTGTTTAAGGAACCAAACGGTTGTTCTATGTCTAGCACGCTTCAACTGTTACTGAAAAGTACTTGTAGCTGTCGTCTATTGCAATACCTGTTTGTTTTGTAAAAAAAATTCCTCTGTATTTTACCAGCTAAATTTCGCACAATACCTAAAGGAAAAAGAACATTTTCATTTAGATACCAGGTCAAAATGACTGGACAATCTTCCGAAAGCAATGGCGGATTGGCATGGAAGCCACTGTACAATATATAGGCTATACTTCCATCCAACAGTGAAAATCACAAACCCGATTCTTTAGTGTGCCGATTATTGTCTCCAGTCTGTCTGCTGTCTACCGGCTCGTGTTACCGATTTACATCACAGTAGAAATCTGACGAGTCGCTGGCCGCATAAATTGCCCGATTGTGCTAGACTGTTCGGACAGGTCGATGTTGCAATATCTGATGATGAATTTCTAATTAAGGAAAGATGATCTTAGAGGAATACAAGGGCAATTTAATCAGAGGCTGGTTATGTTGTGCGAAATGCTGTGGAGTCTACTAGTCTTTCTTTGTCCCCTTTAGCTCAAATAGTTCGCACCTTATTCGGTTCCATATCCCTCCACAGAAGGGAACAGAGTTTACAATGGATACTGTATGGTGAGTAAACAGTCACATGACGAATGAGTCATCTTAATGGCTCTTGCACTTAGTGACAGCAGTACTGTTACCAAGAGAGAGGAATATCCGGTGTTTTCAACGTGTATTACTCAGAGCTCATCATGTAATAACTCGCTTTTGAGCACCAAATTGACAAGCAGATGACTGAGTATGGGTCACTTTGACGGCTGTAGGTAAACTCAGAAATGGAAGCGAATTAAAATCTGCTCAATCCAAGGGAAGTTTGATGGCTCTTGGGCAGTCAAGTGGTTATTATGGTTCCCTCAATACAGTATTTTCGCTTAGGATTTCTGTCCCAAGAAATATCGATCACTCATTACTCCAAGAGTTGAACGGCAGATATATTCGATCAAATAGGACTACTTCTGTTGGTAGATATTCCCACAGTCTCGCTATTTGATACCCACCGATGTAAGCCGGCAAAAAATGACCTGCTTGAGTGCTCAATTCTGCCAAATCTGAGCGGTGAAGCCTACTGTGATCCACCTCACATAGGAATATGCGCCAGTCGATATACAATAAATCACACAGATGTGTCACGAGATCGATAAATGTGCATGGACGCACTTAAAAAAGTGGATTCGAGTGTGTGCTTCATGTGAATATGCTGGTGCTTATCTAAGACTGGCTTGGTTTGCTTGGTATAAACGTATTGAATTCGTTCAACAGTCCATTATGTAATGTGAACCGGATCGCTTTGCTCATGGCATCAGCCGCAAACCAACTATTCAACCAGTCGGATATTTGCTGGTCTACAAGCTGACTCAGCGTTTATTTTCAAGCGACAGCTCCAGTTGCGCAGACACCCTGTTGCCAGTAGAATTAAGGTAATAAATACCAATCATTTTGATTGAATTAAGCTGGTTGGCAGGTGAAGAAACGCTTCCAGATGTCAAGTGTAGATGGAATTCATTGAGCTGCCTACCTTATCAATAATGGCAGGTTTGGTATATAATCATATCCACCCCAGCCAACATGAAGAGTGTTCACCAGTACAAAAAACTGACTTCGGGGAGATCGCCTAAGGGAATTCCAAAAGGTTTCATTTCCCAGGGATATTCCCTCGTCGAATGGTAACCATTAAAACGGTATCACATGCTCTCCACACCAGTATAATTAATTTCATTTGTGACCTAGTGTTTTCCGTCAGATCACCTAGATTCGGCAGACGATTCCCCATTTATTGTAGTTAATCCTCCAGGTATTCGATACTATTGCATTTCCGTGATTCGTACAGTGTGACATAAAATGATTAACAGTAAAATGGCCGTGAACTCTTATTATCCAGGTCATTAGGGGCTGGGGTTTTTATCTGGCTAAGCACAACAAATTAGCAAGAATAAGCATTCTCATACTGCAACAAAAGCAATGATTATTATTGGGAAATTTTTAAATAATTGGTTCGTTGCGTCGCCTCATTATATCCTTCAGTTGGTACCTCAGATTCGAAATCCTCTGGCGAAGAGCGGTGTGGCGTACGGAAGGTTACCTTACCTGTTAGGCCAAGTTAAGTATGGTAAGGGGAGTTCACATACGTGACGGACTAGGTTATCACCGTTATCTGTGAAACAGACTGTTTAGCATGACTGGTCACCTAAAAAATCCGAGTTAACTGTGCGGAGGATTTTCATCGTCGTGTCTTCATGGTCAGTGGACCATGCACCACAGTTATTGATTATTATCGCCAATTTTCACAAGAGCTTCCTACCTCACGTTTAGAAGCATGTTTGAAATCTGGTGCTGTTAACGAAATGACACACCCAAGTAGACTGCAAAGGTCAATTTCTGGGTGTATCATATTTAGCCCGGTGAAATCTACCCTTACCAGTAAACAATGAGTTGTTTTCATCAGTATGTCCATTTCAGTGTTAAAATTTTATGAATCCATCATAAAAACGCAACACTATACAAGCTGTAAAAATTCTGATATATATATATATATATTGATTGGTAAATATTTTTCAGGTACCTATTATTCGACTTATTGTTTGGGGTATCAACTACCCCAGAACTTTTCCGAGACCTAAACGGTTGGGTAAACTAGGCAAGGGAAACAGAAAAGACCAATCAACCTAGGGTCGATCCAACTTATTCCCAACGACGGACGCATGCGAAAGCCACCATAACGTATACTTGTAACATGCATGTCAATTGTAAATAAGTAAACAAGACAATTCGTCATTGTTTACAAAAACTGGTACGTTAAAGGCCATCACGCTTGACACTAAAACATCCCTATTCATTCCAATGAAAACAGATTCAAAAAAGCATGCTTCTGCTAATAAACTTCGTTTTGAAGCATTTCGGTTCTGGAACTCCAAGGAGACAGTGCGAAGGTAGGTTGATACGTGTATTTGCACCAATATTTGTCAACTTTATATTTCCTTACCGCCATATACGTTTGATTCGAACGGCATAACTATGGTCATTGTTGAGCATTTAGAGGACCCCAATTGTCCTACTTACAATGGCTACCATTCGCAGCATTTCACGCAACTCACAGACCAGTGGACAATGAGTTTCGCTCAATAAAAACTACGCTTTTAGTAAGACCTTAACTGATCAGCGCGTCAGAGCGAGTACCCGGAATTATGAAGCGGAGTGATTGCCATGGTCCGGTGTTTGAGCATGAGATCGCACCAGTGTCCCCTTTGAACTGGGTTTGAGCACCCCTCCACTTTCGATATGGAAATAGAGCTGCGCGGGTTCCAAGACAGACAGCAATCTGTCAGCAATCTGTGCCGTTGTAAATCTAGGCTTATTTTGAGACCGTCAGGCTGGCCGAGATGCTCGGCTCGGCACAGAATTAGAGATGATCCGAAGCTATTTGTGCCCTTCGAACAACTAACAGTAGGCAAGACAGGGAGCCTTAGTGATTTTTAGTCGTGGTTGTGGTGTCAAACAAGCCAGGACATGACAGGAGCAAAACTAACCCCGTTAGTTGGTCACGTGTTCCCTAGCTTAAAAAATAAAAAATAAAACATAACTGTTAGGTCGGGAGAACCTGAGTCACTTGCTTGCAGCACGAAACCCGTCAGGCGATTCGACACGGCCCTCATAATTCACATTCTTCTGAAATACGCTGGTTGGTTCGCCAGGTGCTCGAAAATGGGCATGTGGGAAAACATCGCGGCACTACTTGGTGCGAAACGACAAGCAGCAGATTTCTGGATGAAGATTTGGAAGAATGCAGCCGGGCTTCAAGGACTGCACAGAGTTCAGATCGTGCTCTTGACGGCAAAGAAGTAGAGAAAATGGTTAACTGGATCGAAAGAGACTCGACAGTGACAATATTACTAGTAAAGCTGAATCTTACAAAGACATGTATTTGAAAACACTGACCAGTTACTTCGACGGATGGTTGCGAACGCTAAAAAAAATTACACCTCATATGTAACAAGGTGAACTTACTAGTTAATAATGAGTCATATAGTTGGGGCTGAAGGATAGACTGATCATCCGAGCCAACAAAACAAGCTTTAACGTGTTTTTCCACCGAACCAGTGATCAGTCACTCAAAATCACTCAAGCGCACGCCGTTATGGACAGCAGTAAATTCCACATCATTGGTTCGGCATCAGTTACTGGCTTCGTCGTTTTCATGGATGAAAAAGATAGTGTAGGAGTCAGTTCTGAAAACAGTGAACGCAGAGTTGCTGAGTGCGTTGCGTTCACACGGTGTGGTCGGTCCGCGCAGTGCTTGCCATAACACTTCCAATTCAACGTAGAATAGGATTTTAGACTTGCGAAACTGGGGCACCTGAGTCATCTACTCTTGATCCACCTGAAAGTCCGTATTGTTGCAAAGTTTGTAAAGTGCTATTCATTTTAGGTCTGTGGAATATATTCAAGTTACATACCGAGAATTTTATACACCAGACCAGTCAGGAGATGTCTCACAGAAACCCGACCGAAAAGCTCAGCATACGAAAGTGACAGCTGCGGTTTTTGGAGCAAGCGGTGAATGTTTCCAATGTCCAATTCACCTTTGGAATTAAATGTGACTGAACAAGCATTGCGTGAATGCCAAAGTTTTGAATTATGGGAATATGTTAGATATTATTTCATACTTCTTTGCTGGGCACAAAAAGGACCGGAATATGGGGAGCTAGACTGCTGCATTTTAATACACGCATGATAGCACCTGGTTAGTGGCATAGATACTATGCTACTGACTATTGTTTATCTTAGTAATCGTGGGTTCAGGTAGTTGAGAGATTTGTTGACTACCTATCCACATCCCACTGAACAGTTCTTCACTTGTCCTTACGTGACTCTTTTGTTTAATTCACCCCAAAAGAGGAAAACAGTTGGTCCGTGCTTTGTGCTTGCTAGGTTTATTCACCAATGCTTATCTGTACCGTGTTCATGGCCGTCAAGTAACCCAGGAAATGCGGATAAGATTGGGAGCAACAGAACGCATAATGTGAGTGGCCTTCCACTATTATGTCTTCAAAACTTACGCACGGTGTATATGTGAAAACGAACTCATGCAATTGCAATAGCAAGTGTTTAATTTATCGTACCAGGGAGCATCTGTTAAGCTGATGTGATGCCTACTTAGATCACCGGATTCGTGATTCTAATCGCTGGGCTCGAACTGATCTCAGATTTCCGGGCTGCCGCAATCGACCCTGTCTTGGTCCTCAAGGGGAGTGTTCAACGTCAGCACCAACATTGTCAATCAACAATGCGCTTCTATGCCTGACCCTCAAAAGAGATATGGTCGGATAGATGGGCGAAAAGTCTATTGGTTACTTTCTGCATAGAGCTCTGCATAGAAACCTCCCGACAGCTACTGCAGGATGAAAGGTACCATTTCTTAACGTACAAACGTTTTTGCTATGCAATGTATATCATGCCTATGTTAAACGAAGGAGCTTCTCAGTCAATAACGAACAGACAAAAACATTCGGAAGCTTCATGTGAGCACTTGCGAAGTAAACGACCGGATGTGGTAGCGGGACAGATTACCTACCAATATGATACCCAAGACACAACCTACATAACACTTTAACGTCCCTTGTTACTCCACTGAGAGCTGTAGTCTTCTCACAGGCTCATCCATCACACACTCAAGTGCTACGGTGCCATCCAAAACTTAAAAACGTCGTCGGCATGCGATGTTGCCTACTTTGAAGATCACTGACTTGAAATGAGGTCAATAAGTTTTTCCTCGGTTTACCAATCTGTATCGGGGTCATACCATGATTGACTCGTCAACAAGTTTATTAAAACCATGTGACCGCAGATGGACGAATTGAAAAAATAATTAAATGGCCAGTGAGAATTTGGTGTGTACATTGAGAAACTGGAATACTACTCGACGCCGTTAGTAGACATCAGAGTGGAACAGTTGAACAGGACATCACCGTGTTTTAGTCCTGTCACATTATTCAGAGCTGGCTGCGTTTTCATCTCACAAGGGTTTTGAACAAGCCAAATGTTAGTCTTAATTTCGACTTGATTGAAATCCTTTTGAGTGCACTGAAAAAAGCAAGTGAACAAAATTGCGCCTGCACATTTCCTCAAAATCGAATTTGCGACCCGCCTTAAACACAGAGAGTGAAATGTCAAAATGTTATCCAGACAGCCATCAAAATCCTAGTAAAAGGGGCAAAAAGGGGTAAACGGGCAAAAAGGCCGGAAACTATCTTCAAAATCTCGCTGGACAAGCTGCCACCATTCGACTTTTGCAATTGATGTAAGCTCCACTGGAGCTGAAAAATTTCCATTTTTAACAGTATATGCTTCGACACGCACCACGTGAGTGAAATCCATCCATTGTAAAGAAACTCCACTTGAGAACTCATCAGGCAGTTCACAAATAAATTGTCCTTACTCTTAGTTTCACATATATCGGAAAAGCTCCGAAAAGTTCGCGCGGGTAACGATTAATTGTGCTTCAAAATTTAGGGTTCTTGATTGTTTAACCAGCCTTAATTAACCCATAACCTCTTCCCCAAATGATGCAGGAAGACCCTTTGATGGCCTGAATGGCCGGAAATGCGTTTAGACAAGAGGCGTAAAACTGAGACACAATCTTGAATAAACTATTGTAAACTTTCCGAGGACGGGTTATTCTCGTTTTTCACTGCTAAGGTTGTATCGAAAATAAAGTAGCAGATGGAAGACATTCATATAAGTATTATTGAAACTTGTTAGTCGCTCTGGTATGCACACATCAGTCCTACCTTCCTACCTTGAGGTTTTTAGTTTTGTCTCATCAGTTTGTTATGAACAGATGAAACAAATTCTTCACCGTTTCAATATTAGACACGCTGTGTTGAATCTGAATTCCACTAAATCAAATACCCATGTTAGTTGTTGCACTCTGGTAGGAAATAGGCATTTAAGTGCGTTCATTGAGGTGTGCATACGCCTTATTTGTAAAGCGCCCGAACTGTCTCACATTGCTTAGGTTAGCCAGCTCGCTGTGGCATACGGTACCCACATTAGGTGAGATAGAAGAACACAACCATGGAGTCTGGTTAGTTGATTCAGTCAGAATGGAATCACTCGAAGTCAATCCTCAGTTTTTCCGGATGCGTTTGAAAGTTGTGGTGCAAACAGGGCTATAGTTGTACTCACTTCTGAGAATATTCCATAAGAATTGGTTAGTTTAGTTGATAAAGAACGTCACGTCCTGATTGCGAAGCATCAGGTCACAAGTACCTTCCGCAGTTGCATGTCAGCTTTGATCACATTTTGAAAGAAGCGAAACATTTTAAACGCGTCCTTTGCCAATATTTCAGGCTCTTCAAGGAATCAAAAATATATAAGAACTAGAACCTGACGGACAGCTCTCCAGCGAAGGCAGATAACAAACTGGAACGTGTAGTAGAAGACTGAACTCTTATGCGACTCCGAGCTGACGAAATATCCTATCACGTTTTACCTTACTAACAGTGATCTTAAATAGGATACCGCCTTTGTGTCTTGATTTTTTCGCTCACGTGACTAAACATGCATTTCAGTTAGCGAAACTCACTCATTTGCATACCAATTTGGTTTTGACGGGAGACTCACATGGAACCCAGCTGAATCTCTCGCTTATGATATTTTTAAGCCTTTGGAGAAGTTGCTCACAAAGGTTTGCAGCTAGTCATATTATTGGTACAAAACGAAGATGGTTATTGCCATTGTTGGTCGCGAGAGTTGCTTACACACTCTTTAATTAAATGCTCGTTTTGAGAAAAAGACGCAAATTAATTTTTAGATGAAACATGCATTTGATTATTTGAAAACGACCACAATCTGAATCAAGTATTGGGAGGCAAGTAGGAAATTACATACGGTTCTGGGCACTGTTTTTTAGGAAGCCATTTGCTGTCTACGTTAGATAGCAGTTTGGAAGCTCTAAAAGCGAAGTGACTGTACGATGTGCTTTACACGATAATAAACTTGCTTGGTTCCAGGTAAGTCACTCTTCAAAACCAAATTGGTATGCAAATGAGTGTATTTCGCTAATTTTGGGTTCAAGTAGAACATAAGGTTGACTGAAACTGAAGGACTGCGCCTACCTGATGAGCCCCAAGAAGAGCAAAACCGGTCATGGACTGTCGAAGAGTTCTCAGCAACCTTATGAGTAGTGTACTGCGTTACAAATTTCTTTTTTTTTTCGTGTCGTTGTTTCATTAGTGTAAGATCTGTTCACATGACTTCTGTCTGGAATACGATGAGAAACCAAGGGTGTGATAATCGGATTCCGGTTGCAAGGATGTGATCAAATTTACAAATTACTGTGAAATTATTTCGGTTACTTTAGTTTCAGGTAGGTGGCAGGATAAATGTGTTGACCCCGCTGTCTTCCGTACATCTCACGTGAGTGTTCCTAGCCCGTATGACCCATTTAAGTGTAAAATCACTCACTTTTGCGCACTTTAGCACTGTTGGTGACCTCCAACTGTGGACTGACCTAAAAGATGTCAGTGACGTTCTCCTCCGTCTTGAAGCAAAGTTTGACAAAGTTGAAGGATCTTCTGCTAGTCTATGTCACGTCCGTCCAAGGGGAACCGTTGTGACGCAGTGCAAAGGTTTCTAACAACCGTTTTAACGTTTGAAGAACGTATATCTGACACATCCTAAATTAGGTAATTTGTGTGAGGCAAACAAAAAAAACACTTTGGCTCACATTGTAAATTCCGAGCATTCCTTTCCAGCTTAACCGAGTTTTATACGCCTGGTATTATCAGCCTTTCTCACCCCATTCCTTTTCTCCACACTTAGCCGCAACCAGCTATCCTTCTGAAAACGGTCTCGGAGCGTGGATTTTCGAAATTATGTGGACTAGAACACAAAGTGGACAACAATGCTGGGTGAACTGACATGGAGACGGGTAATACCTCGTTTCTCGTAAACCAATGAAGCATAAAGCAATTAGAAGGCAGTCTTCGAACCGGTATTTATTACATCTGTTACTCGCTGTATTCCTCCAGCTCCCCGCCTACACTGACTTCCACGTTTAGCAATGAGGACAAGCAGACAAACCAAGATCTGTCCAATCATTTAAGTCTAGTTACTTTGTCAATATATGCATCATCAGCATAATCGTATCACCGTAGACAACAAGACACCAGTAGTGGAAGCTGGTAATTATTTGCCATACAACGCTGGAGGAAGAGGGCCCTAGTGACTAGTAAATAGGAAGGGGGGATGAGGACTTACAGTAAAAAGCCATGTGTCACTAGAAAAAATGCTCAAGAACAAAGTCTCTGTAAAAAAATCTCCCAGCTGTAACATCCTTCCAGTACCTAGCTATCACGTTGCCCGAAGGAAGCACGAGGGCTGAGATACTGCCAGGTTGCCGAACCCTAGACAGGAGTAGTTGAAGCGCCAAGGTCAAGTTCGAATCGCAAACCTTCCGGCTAGTGAGCTTGTTCCTTAGCCACTGAGCTATCTTGAGCTACCTTCCGAAACCACTGAGATAAACACCTCCTGAGGACAATGCTGGTTTCGTTAGCAGGACTGATCCAAAGTTCTGTGCGAACCTCAACCAAGGAACGATGGCTAAGCGCCAACTAAGCGATCTGGTTTGGGAGTGACAAAAAACATGCCACTGAAATCGGTAACCTGCCACTTCTTGTGAATTGCCAGCAAGAAAAATCACGTGCACTTCACCCAGGAGAACACGAATTTCTCACAGTAGAAGATTTTATTTCGAGTTGTCACGTCATTGCTTGTCCTCCGACAACATTTGGTCCGCAAGTGTTTGAAGCGGGAAAAGACCATCCTCGGCAGAGTATGGTTCATCATACATAATTCACTCTTCAAACAATTTCATCTGATAGGCAATAGCTGCTGCCCGGAAGGATCCGACTCACCATTTAACACTCGCTTACGGACCGCCCCATAACATGGATCCTGCAACTGGTTAACGACTGCCATACTGCGGCGAAAGTGGTGATCAAATACCTGAGAACGTTTGGGGTCTTAAAACTGGAGCAGCTAAGTTTCATAGTCACGCAGTAGGACTACGTTTGTGGTCGTTTCGTAGACACAACCGCCCAACGTCAAATGCGGCAAGAGAAGGCAAATTGAACACTATGCTCAAGTGGGATTCTGTTAACATTATTGACTGACAGGAACACCTACTTTATTATCTGCTTCCCGCCCGCCCGTGACACCTTTGGCGGCATTCATGGTAAACGCGACAGGTGTTTAACTCCGGCGTTGCTATTAGTTTTGATAGAGGAGCATCGGTAAGATATATGCGCATGTGGCAACGAGGAGATACCCACTGCCCGGTGCCTCATTATCATCACCACCAATTGGTTGACTGCTGGCGTTTTCCAACCACCAAAGTGGACGATACCGGCCTCGAAGTGAAATCACGAGTTGGACACCCTTACGTTTGCACCAGTCAAATAACTTGTAGTTCAGGGTGCTGCACCATGGTACGTCTCTTTGACGGTGGCTGACTGATCTTTAATAATCCCAAACAAAACCATCAGTGCTGAACTAGAGCGGCCCCATGAAAACTTGGTCAACAGTTCTGATGTGTACATAACTCTGCGAAATTAGGCGTTGATGACTCGGAGCTCAATTTTGTGTCGTACAGTGCTAACCCAGGAGCAGTGCTGTACGCACAAATGAGGCTTTAGAAGATCAGTGGAAATTCTTCAGTGTTGTATCAACTGATGAGATGTCCTTATCTACTTTTACTTTCCAGGCCTTACATTACCAAGAAATTTCATGAATCAAAATTTTGCAAGAAGGACTTTTTGCGTCAGTCACTGTATTTCCATGTGGAATCCGTGCTAGAACCATCTAGTCACCTTCACTTGGCACAAACAGAAAGCTTATATTCAACACGGAGATAGCAAGCAGTTGTTCATATATTGCATCGAGCATTAATTACTGACTGGACCAGCTTCACAATTTGCTGATAATATCATTTAACTCGAATTGATGAGCAGTCAAGTTAAACACAATACGAACCAAAAGGCTCGTCTTACATCACTGATGTCAGTGAGAGTTTTTGGCTGCTAACTCAGAAGCTTCTGTTGACTTGAATTTGGTTAACTTGAGTCTGATATGTGATGAACTGCATTTTAGTTTCACATACGTAGGTGTGACGCCAGGTAGCATACTCATTAGCCCAGCCGTTGGATCACCGATAGGTGTGCCTTTCCGCACATGCCATGTGTATGTCATAACACTACAACTGTCGTGAAGGTGAACATGTTACTGTGTCTACTGTTACTCGGGCTATCGAATGCACCCTTGCGAGCCAGTTTACACTGTAAATCACAGTGCAAAATATACAGCGGTCAGCCTACTGCCACGGTCATAATTTTCTCTCATTCTCGAGGGAATCGACCCATTTCCCTATTGTCCTTTGACAAAAATGTGGATCATGGTCTATATATGGTTCATTTATGGATTAGCCTGTAATACCTGTTTGCATTTCACATTATTACCACTGCATTGCAGTATTTCAGATTTAGTTCTCCAACTATGAGCAATAAGGGCCAAAATAGCAACCTTCAATGAATCTCATTATTTGAATCATATACTGCTTGATCTTTTCTGTCCGTTTCTTTTCCTCTTCATGTGTTACCTCACCTTCGTTTGATCCATCTGATTGGCTTTAGATCCCTTCATTAGGCAAAGTAAAGTTTCTGCGAAATTCTGCTATGCTAAACTTAGCATACTCTCCTTTAGTCAAAAACTCCAACGCGAGAGGGGCTGGTTTTCATCTCAGTGTCGCTTGCGCTGACAGACAACATTCCAAACTAAGCGCAGCTAGCCAGTTTACAACGACAGTCAGATTATTGGAATAAATGTGTCACCTTCATTATACAGGCCAACGCAACGTGATAACCGGTCTGAAAGTAGACTATACTGCAGCATACTCAAACGCGATTTCCTTACAACATAATTTAACAATCATAATTATACCTGGGCGTTATCAGATAACTTTGGGTTGCAATGGGCGGTACAGTAATCAGCTATGCGCTTGTCATATGATCCCAGAATTTGGCAAACTATCAGGTAGGTCAGATTCCTTAAGATTTTCCCCGAATACCCGAAACCTACTGAGACCCTCAAACTCCAGTAACCGCCTATCAGACAGCCTTGGATCGAAGTCAGACAGTGCCCTTCAAAATATAGCGCGAGACAGCCTTGGATCAAGGTCAAACAGTGTTCTTAAAAATACAACACGAGACCGTTGTACTTGCACGCACTCGCTTGTTTCAATAAAGCTGTTGTGTTCCTTGTGGTCACCAGGCACTAGATCGGGGACAGCAGTCAGATAAAACGCAAACGTTGGTGCGAATGACCATACACTTATGACATAAAGTGATATCTTCAGTCGCCTGTCTCTACTGACTGGAAGCTGATGATCGGATACTATTTCTCGCATCAAGTTAACCAATGGGAGTGGAGTTTTGTCAAGCTAAACAACAAAGCTGTCCTTTTCTTTGAAATTCCATCTTAGGGGCGCGCTCACAGTTTCTCCTAAAACACAATTAAAAGAGGCCGCCTATGAATTTGGTTCATAGCCATCAGCTGGAAGAGGGGCAAGCCTAAATTTTCTCTATTTGAGCAGCCAGCCGTTACTTGTATAACAGTTGTTTTACCTAATTACTGAATGGTCTGCAGTGGCGTTCGGTAACCCCATACCTGTATAATTCACACATCTTTGGGACGCAAGTGAACAGATCTTCATTGGTTGCCAAAAATCCTGCAGCTCTCTCACTGATTGTCATAAACGGCCTTAAAATTAATTGCCCCACGACGTCATTTCGATTGTACTCAGGTAGCTGAATTTAATCAGGGGTCTGGAATTATTACAGCTGAATAAACGACTGAATTCCCGTCGAGCGACTAAGCACAACAGACTTTGATTAAACCTACCCATAATGAATCTGATTCCAAGTTACACCTAATGGTTCTCTGAAATAAACAAAATTCGCGAAAATAGTTCCATGTGTTGGAAGCTTACATGTGAAGCCTGCTGGTAGGCACAGACGTAAGTTGGAACATCCCAACTTGCTCTAGCTAAACAGCCATTCGTTGCCCTATCAAATAATCTCATCGTTTCTCGCTTTCTAAAAAGATGGTCCAGGCTGTTCTAGTAGCCCCCAATTTCAAGGATTTTCCGGCTCCTACTAAGATGCCTCTTTATCTGCCTGCAATGTCTGGTGTAAAGTTTGTGAGGCCAAGATGCTCCTCATTCAGGAGAAACAAACCAGTAGAAGCCGGTAAATACATGAAGGTCCAAAGATGGGAGGAATAAACTGCTCCTCTTCATCTAAGTTAAAATGGAGACCATGTATCTTAGTTCACAAGACATCACATGACACTAGCTACCTAATGTAAACCTGTTAGGTACAACCGGGGCTGTTCTCATTTCTCAACAAATAAAATTTTTACAGGAACCACTGCTTGGTTCCGTTCCGCTGTTACATACAACTGGAGGGATAACAGACACGCCCCCATATCGGAATAGGGACTCTTCTTCTTAGAAGGGTCTGCTTTCACCAGGCTCTATGGACGTATCAACATGAAAGTCACATCTTTGTGGCCATTGGAGAAAGTTATAAAACCCGCTTCTTTTCGTAAAACTCAAGGGCCATTTAGGCTGCAGAAACCAAAACCTTATTCTGCTGCCATAATTTCCATTGTACCCTTGCATTTTGAAAGTCGTCTGCAACACTAACTGTTCCTCAACAAAGTCGGCATATTCGACGACTCCTCTGTTTGCCTGTCCTGTTTGGCCCCGTTTCTGTGTAATCACGTTTAAAGATTTATAAGTTGAAGAAAAGACGCAAAAATGTTAAAGCCCCAAACAGTGAGGAGATGAGTTCCCTACCAAAAAATCTGCTTCGGAATATCTTTGTGTAGCTGTTCCTTAGTGAAATTTTACCAGGCATAATGACCGATTCAGAAATATGCTGTTTGTCAAAACAATGTTTCCCCGTGGTCGAAGAGATTTTAAAATGATGAAAACAAGGGAGCTTTGCTCTCTGTGCTCTGCTCATTGTACTAATAACTGCGAGAAGGGAAGTTAGTTTCACCACCAGGTATTCACATAAATGGTTACAGAATCGGTAAAAAATTCTCAGATTACGGCGTAACGAATAAAGATACACAAGCAGTGACACTTATAGAACAAAACCAAGTGCTTAGTTTGAATGCCACTCACATTCAATACTTGCACATCCGAAGTGTTGTAATGTAGTTGATAAATGTCAAAAGCGAACTTTATCGAGATTACACAAGATCAGCACAGCGCTTCAAACCCCAAAGTTCGACCAATTCTACTCTTCTTTAAAGCCTAATGTTATCGAATGCCCAGACCGTGAACCGCACATTTTCGGAATTTTTTCTGCATCGCTAGACTAGACCTCGAGCCCTATGAGGCAAAAAGCGCCCTTGGGAGTCCTTGCTAACTTTTTGCTCTATCGGAGTAAATATGCTGTTAGCGTACGGCTTTTATTTGCAAGAAATTCGGCTTTCCGGTTGCATGGCATGGTCAATTTTCTTCTTGCGTTCTAGACGACATTCCTATCTTCTAAAAAAAGGTTTTGATGAAATGCTCATTTTGGCAATATTTATCGAAACCTGCTAGTAAATCAGAGGCAGATTAACATGTAATTTGCCCCTCTGCTTGTGTTATGCTTTCTTGTGCTTTATCATCTTAAAAAAAAACAACACCTTTTGAAGATGATTTCTGCAGTGCTGATCACCCTAAGACAGCTCATTACCAAGAGTATTAATAGTACAATTGCCTTAATAAGACTGGAAAAGTAAATCTGAAAAGGAATGTCCTGAAGTCTGGATATGTTTTTATACAAACCTCATTTCCAGAGTCTGGATGAGTTCTGAATTTCATGTAAGCATCATGTATTTGGTGCATTCATTATGGTGTGGCATTTCCACAAAAGACCTTTCGTCTTAGCTGACCAGTGGAACAAATTTTCTTTTTTTGGGCTCACCCGTCGCTATTTTGTTTAAACCTTATAATTTTTCTCCCCCAACGAGAGTGCCCTTTTTGAAGCAGAGTCCTATTTGACACCCTTAAATACCTGCCTATCAGTCTCCAAATGCATATTTTACCTCTATTTCAGATAAAATTTCCGGCTTACAGAGCAATCCTTGTACTTTTTCAGTCATCTTCTAGGTCATTCCTCTGAATTTTCTATCATGGTCATGACTAACAACTGTAAAAAACTCCTTAGCCCAAGTTTTGCGGCCGATTAATGGACTTTCACTTGACCGCCCCGTTAGCTTGACCTGGTATCACACAAAAGTGTGCGAATACCGCAAGTTCAAAAGGCTGGTTGCAGTATCAGAATATATGGTTTCATAGTCCTTCTGGTTCGAAACTTTTTATCAAGGGAGATAGTTTACGACATTTAGAGTACGATGGCATTTTGGAAATTGTGATCCCGCTCAAATTCCGGTTTTTCCAGGAGTGTTTTATGAGAATACCCCCCAAGTACCGAATAATTATCCACTTATGTGGTCAGCTCAGCTATCTGTATGTTAAGTCAATCTGAACATGGTCCAAAATGAACCGTACTCAGCTCAGTAATCGGAACTGCAAGCGGGAAGGAGGCATTCATCAAAAATGCACCAACACTGAAATGCATTTGAAAATGTTTTACACATTTGAAATAGAATGAGAGCAGCTTCAGGTCATAAACCGTGGATGACCGTTTCACTGAACACCTGCCACAATGCCGGACACTCTCTTGCAAAATGCCGTCGTTAATCACACCAGAACGGATCCATGATTTGATTTGACCGACTTTGACCACCCAGAGTACGGTGCGGTTTTCTGTTGCGTAGTCCAAATTAATGTCTCCCGTCTCGGCAAAAAACTCAACAGAAGCAGTGTACAACCAATCGTTTCCACATGCCTTGCCAAACCAGAAAACTACAGTACAACTAGAGCTGGATAGCTTCGTTACTCAACGGCTTTTTAGCCTACTGTCTCTCAGCCTGGCTGTTGTACTTCTCGTGTCTTCAGTCCCACCTCATCTTCCATGAACGGCACTTTAGTGAAAATTGCGTGTTCTATAGTTCCTAGCCTACTTCAGCAACATCAGAGCGTTCGCCGTCAGATCAGCAACTATATTCAGATAAAGCATCCATTGATTAGAAATCATCAAGCTAAGTGAACAAAAAACAACTTGATATGCTGTCAATACCCGAGTTCACGTACCTGAAAAATTAATCCTTTAAACAAAACTATTGATCGAATTGATCAAAACAGTGTTTTCACACTCGTGCTTAAATCTTTTATTGGGGATACTGAGTCCTACCTATATGTGATAGTTTGTGTGAGATTCGCTACAAGAGGGAATCATCTAAATGCGGCGTTTATTCACTACATAGGTGTCACATGCGCAGTAGAAAACACTGTGGCTGAAATGCTTTCATGTTGTTGGTGCATCAGTGGGAACAACTGATGCGTCAGAACGCGCGCAATACGATATGAATGTTGAACATCAAACGAACATCTGTTAAGTACACGTCGAAATTGGTGTTCTGTCACTTCATCTGACCACCTAGAGTAGAAGGAGGTAGCAGGGTATATCATGTATGTGGAATACACCCAGTCCTGCTTCACTCATGTGCCGAGCCTGACTTCAGACCACAGTTTGACTTTGAGAGCAGCTAACAGTAAACCAGCTGTGCGATTGTCGAGTATCGACTTGCGACTAAAGTAATGTGCAAATTGCTGTTGGGAGTTGCTTTCGTTATGACACGCTTCCTTCTTCATCCCGAAGAGTGAGTTGAAACAAGGTCCAACTGGATGCACAGGTTTCACCAAACTTTTTCCTGCTTCGCCAGCACTTCGTCATATCAGTTTTCCAATTTCACCAATGCTATGACGCAACCTCGGAACCATCAACTCAGTTCAGCGGTTCAGCATGTAAATCTGACGGTCTACCGAGTGAAATAAACCGCCGGCCGATATTAATAAAATATCCTATCTTCGGGTCTGACGAACTCCTCATGCAGGCTGGAAACTTCCACAGTGTCTTCCAAAGAGAAGCTTAAAGGAAAATACCACAAAATGGCCTGATTTTGTGCTTCCTCAGTAGTGTCTCTTGGATATGTAACTTCATTTATGAGAGAGTGAAACAAATCAGATTAGATTTATGCGAACAGCTGAAGGGTTCCCACATACGTAATTCAGATTTTCAAGCGCAATAATAATAGAATAATAATAGTAGATTACTAGCAGATATATGTCGTAAATTTTCGTGGTCTTATGTGTGCGTTGATTGCGTGGAATATATCAGATAAGATTTCTTCACCCAAAGCTACCTGACAACCCATCGCAGGTTCCAGCCTTCATAGGGTTCACAAGGTAAGCCTGACCATTGAGTTCCCGTCATCGTCTCTTTTTACTTAGACATTGAACTATACTTAAGTATAGTCGTATACCGATTTTCAAACAAACTCGGTGTTATATCAGTAGATTTTGAGTAAATAAAAATACTCCAACAGTTTGAATATCGTTTCAAATGGAACTTCAGGCGGCCTCCGTGCAGAACCTTCAGGTGAAGATTAATACAGACAAGTGATTCAGCTGACATTCAGTTGAGTCTCCCGTTGACGACAAGTTACTTTACAATCCCACATCCAAAACTATCATTATTCCAGGTCATTAGACATTGACGTCTCTGATCAGGTTGCCCTCGGATTCTCTGAAAAATTTCCTACACAGACTGTTGACCCACTACTCACAACGTTCAGTTTGAGTAGTAACATTCCAATAGGTAGCATTTTCTCCGTTTTGTTTAGATGTTTACCTAACTGGAGTATAAATACACCGGTCGATAGCATATTTCACTCAACAAACGAGCAGTGCTGGAGATAACAGTATATGTGCGTAGAAATAAAAAAACAAGAAGTCATAAGAGACGTTAGTTGCGGTTTCTGTGGATGCCACTGTCTAATGAGCACCTGAAACATTAACCCTCTTCGGCTTTGGTGTGCTGTTTTCACTCACATCAACCACAGTGGCGGAGTAATTAATACGGACCGCTGATCAGTAGGCAAAGGATGGATTACCAACCAACGGTTTCACCATGCAAGTAATGCGAATACAACCGCAACAGAGTAATTGGTAGCGTGTCATGTGTTGCAGATGTAGACTGAGAATGGACAAACTCAACAACAACTATGAATATAACACTGCAATGATAATCCGCATTGTGCGGTGCGTATAAACTTTGTTACCCAGTTTGCTACGGTGAAATAAGTTTATGTGAAACAATGTAGAGTAAGGTCGATGATATATATATATATATATATATATATATATATATATATATATATATCTTGCTTCTGTGGGCGCCTGTTCTCAGGAGAAGTCACGGTATTTAATTTACCATGTGTAGCTAACGACCGATTCCCGTACGGTTTTGGAGCAAGGACTGCTTTTACAACGTCGGTATAAGAATAGTGAAGGACTTATTCGGACTAGTGGAATCGAAACGGCTGGATTTACTACTCGAGTCAAGTGATGGCAAATCGTTACCCGACCCTGAGGATCTTACCACAGAGCTTAGTAAAACGCTACTGTTGAAGAACCTGCGTCTTGCAAGTGTCCGACAAACGTGCATTGGTTGTTTGTTTTGAGCACTTAATAAACAATTTGGTTTGCAAATCTGTAGATCCGGGCTTTGTGCTTCATCGCATCTTAGCGTGCGCTTCAGATGGCAGAATGCTGTGCGGAACGAATGGTTTAAACGAGACGTTCAAATGTGTGAGAATTGTGGCCTCAATTTTTACTTTTAAACAATCGTTCAACGCTAGAAAACTTACTGAGTTCTGAGGCAATCACGTGTGGTCCAACTGAGAAAGTGATATGGCGTATTCAACAGAAGGACTGAACTGTTGTAGACTGTGATGACCAGCAGCCCGGTGAACTACGCCTCGCACAACGTCCACTGAATGGCACCCTTCAACAGCTTAGCGCATAACCCAATGAATAGCAAAGTAATTAACCGCACTCTCAGAATACCTTAACGGAAAGGCTCATGTTCAGTGCTTCCACAACACGCCAGTGCCAGTTTGTCAAAATCTGTATCATCCATAGACAGTGCGCGAAACTCTCCACCTAAGATTGCACACATGCCTTCTTTGTGACTGTTAATCACAAATGGCTCCCTTAAAACCAGCATTCTATTAATGATTCTTGATAAGCAAGGACAGCCATAGAGTTCAGTAAAAAGTTGAACATGGAGGAAAAAATCATGGAAACAACAGAAATCGGCAAATTTTACAAAAAATCGCTGGAATTACTATGAATTCCTAGTCCTTCAGGTGATTCTTGGCTACCTCACATTCCTCAGTCAAGCCAGGCTAGGCAAACCAAATTTACCGTTTATCTGAGCCAAACTAACCTAAATACATGCCGGAAAACATTTAAGAACTCCACGCCATAAATAGAATTCATTGCCGTGTGAGTGAATATGTATGTGAAAAAGCCGCCTGTTTATTATTTCTCGACGGAACACACTAGTGAACAGAAAATTCGGTTGAGGAATACCATAAACGGGGGAGATTCAACTGAGAATCACTTAAGTCTCCTGGTGAAACCAAATCAGCTTAAAAACTTAGGCTGTTAGTTTTGAACGGCAACGGCCGTTAGGTGAACACGAGAGACCTCACCGCTTCCTATTGAAACTCAAATGAAAGTGGGTTGTACGTTCTTGCTCATTTATTTCAGTCTGCTACTTACTATGAGCCTATTTCGATGAGATGATTCCAGGAAACCTGTGCTTTTAGATAGGGGTCATGCAGTATAGTCCAATGAGGTAAAGTAAGGTGTTATGTATACAGTGGTGAGTTTTTAGTTGCAGAGAAATTAGCAAGATGTGACCATTTTATGCACTGATCAAGTGCATAGGAGAGGTCATCCAACAGACCCGGTGTCTGCGTTACCGAGGTTGAAAACCGTGTTGATTAATTTCCCAAGCACTGGTATGAGCTGGGTTCGTCATTCTGGGTACTTCGTTGCAAAATTAACTATGCTACAACAGAAAACAAAACAGTTTGGACACTGTCTTTTTTCCGGAATGTCTTTCGCGAGCATTAGATTATTGAAAACTTTGTAGGCATCGACCTGCAATGACAGATTTCTAGCTAGTAAACTCAACACTGGTTCATCGTGGCAGTACTTGCAGTATTTGTAATAAGGCTTGATAATACAAATATCCGTAACCTAAACGTGTATACCGTCTGGAGAGAGAAGGTTGCGGAAGGCCCTTAGTGAAGCAGCAAAATTGATTAAGCGACTATGTAGGCTATGTAAATCCCAGCAGAAACGTGCGATCCACTTCTAGGTGTATTCCGTTGATTCAAGTCACGCGTGTAATTTTTGGCGGATGGGTGGTATCAAACATATAAGGAAAGTGGTCTGATAGGACACATGATTACAAGTCTTTGCTCAAGAGCTGATGCCGTTTTATCGGGCCAGACAACCAGTACTTTTAAACTGCCGTCCCCTGGTCTTTTTACGCTGCGAATAGTTAATACAAGCCGGATTACCGTGAACTTTCTCATCATGTCACATGGCCGCAGTTTTCGCCAGCATGTGAAAGAATTTGCCTGCGCTAGGCAACCGAGTGGGAAAATCGGAGTGGGCAGACACATGCGTGACATTTATACGACTCTGTCACACGATCAATCGAGGGTATAGTTCAAGTTATCTAGCATGGCCCAAGTGCGCATGTTACAAAGTGCACAACTGTTACAAGGTCCACATTTTAAGGTTACTGTGCTGATGAGTTGTGTATGAAATTTTTAGGGGATCAACGCACAGTAGTCTGGGTTGGAGCGACCACTCACGGCATGTAAGAACTGTGCCGTAAGGACCACAGCTTAATGGCACAGATTAACTGTAGTCGTAGAGTCAGAGCAAGCTTTTAGCGAAGAGGTAAAGCAAGGTAACTAATTGGAATTTGGTCAGTTTTGTTTTCAGAAATGCAAACCACCCTCACTTGAAAACTTCAAGTTGTCCGGATAAGGTGCATCTTTTTGAGAATACAAAGTGAAGGAGCTTCATTTTTGAAATAAATCTGTGGTCTCCACAGGATGGTTCATAATTCCTTAGGATTTAACCTTACGAGAAAGGAACGGCTAGGAGCAGTCAAACAATGCCAGAAATTTTCGTCATGACGATAAATCGTGTTTAAATCACTACTGGTGGCCACTATTTGCAATGTTTATTTGCAATCCTTCGGATCAAAAGCGAAAACCTGTTATATCTGCTGGTTCGCCAATCTATTGTACCTGACTGCTGACCCCGCTCCAGTGCCTAGTGCCGGAAGAAGACACCTAAGGGAACACAACAGCTTTATTCCGAACAAGCGAGTGCAAGAGCGTGAGTGCGTGCGAGTGAGAAAATACAAGCCTCAAGCTATTTTACTGGAGGGACACTGTCTGAACTTGGTCCAACGCTGACTCACACTTTCTGGCTTTGATACAAGGCTGTGACGCGCCGCATATTATCTAGGTTCTTGGAACACCAGGCATTACTGATATCGAAATCATTCTTACGAAGAGTCATCTCTACCGGATCGGTCATCTGAGCCAAATGGCTAAAACGTGCATTCCGAAAAACTATCTACGGCGGACTGCGGAATGAAGATCAAGCTCGTGGACGTCCGAATTCCAGCTGGTACTGCAGTCTCCAGGTGGATCCTAAAACTAGTTAGTTCCGTTTTATTTCATCGTACTACCTAGCATTTGATACATAAACCTGCCCACTTGTGAGAAGCTCTTAGTCTTCAGAAGACGCGAAGCAACTGGATTGGGTTCAATCTCCCAAATGCAACCACTGCAATTTTGACCTGTGCCAAATGCGGGGCACATGCTCCGTTAGCATCAGCCTTACGAGTCACTGGCGCACCCACACTGGCCTATCTGCTAAATGTGAACAAAAAATGAGGTCTGTTCCATTTTCTCATCAGCGTCAGCGTGACAAAATGTTATCCTAGCAACGACAGTAGCAGTAGTCGTCATCATCAGCCCCAGTGTGTCATGGTCATTAATAATACATACTGGTGCTTAACTTCCATACTTTTGTGAAGTTCGGGGTTGTATTTGTGCTGATGTGCTGGTCTGGCACTCAAAATTAGGCGGGAAGGAGAGCGGATTGCACAACCAGTCTATGGCTAAAACGCCTGACCGCCAGGCAGCTGTGCTTGGCTTGATACTACCAAAGTAGCCCAAATTTTAAGGAGCAGTTACCATATTTGTTCCGAATCTCAACTTGAAGGACCAGACGACTGTACCTGTCATACCCCCATCAACTGCTCAACCTGATAAAATGAACTCAGTGGGTGTTGAATGGGCATACTCGTGTGCAGCTCATCTGGTTACTGATGTAGGCAGTCACTTTATGATGAGGCTAATGTAACACTTCCGGTTTGTTCACTAGCATCCTGGGATTAAGTGTAATAGAAAAATTTATCACCTAAAAGCATTGTGAAATCTTTCAGTCCCTGAAAATGAAATTGTCAAGCAACGGGGTAATCTACATTTGAAATTGCATAACATTCAGTATGATTCTGTTTACTAACTATTTTGTAACTTTAACAAAATGGATTGTAAATGGGTTCAACATCAATGCAACAGGGTGCAACATAAGTTTTTCCAGCGAGTTTTTGAATGTTTCGACAGGAATTCTTGGTTGACCACGAATTATGAATTCAACTAGGCTGACAGATTTCAGAGGGACGGAAACCGCCGGTGAAAATAATAGAAAAGGGCGTTGGTTGTTGTATCCTCCATTTGATGCAAACAAACTGAAAGCTTCTCTGATACAGGTTGACATTCCCTTCGACGTGCTCAATAGTGAGCTCGTAATGCATGCCTAGAATGCAAGGTGACACGAATGAACCATGCTCGACTTGAACCAGCGTCGAAATGTTTGTAATCCTAGATAGCTTTGTACAGGCCATTCTCTCATTGCTAGCCTCTAAGCAAGGCACTGTAAGATATATAATGTTAAGAACATTGCAAACATCTTTTCAGAACTTAAGTTTTTGTGGATAGTATTCCTATGGAACCGCGATAATCAGCGACATCAGTAGTTTATCAGTTTTCAAGACATACCTCAGTGAACGGTTCCGCAGCTCATTGTGATATTTACAGATGATGACTTTAATATAAACGAATCAGTTTTCTGGTAGTCTGAACTAAATTCTCAGTCGTAGAAATGGAAACTCCTGGGGGCACTGTTTCACCAAGTATCCTATGGCGAAATCGCCCATTCTATCGTGATTTTCTAGACTACCTACGTTCGAGATTTCCTGGGACGAAATTTGGAATAAGGGACCGGTCAACGTCGGCTAAATCGAGTATGTCATCAAACCACGATTGATTAACCTGCTTCACTCGTCAATAGTCAAAATATTCCTCTGGATATACACCATGTTTTATTCGAGATCGGATTTTTAACTCGTCCAGCAGTGAAGATCTGCCACGGTATCACGCACCTTTTTCAAGTTGCAACGAAGAATCAGCTAGTTTGAAATAAAAACACCTTGATCGCTACCACTTTATGTGATGCGATGGCCTGCCTTGCTGGCTTTATCACCGCTTGTAATGGAGGTGTGTTCAGGTATCCACTGACCAGCTGTTTTCTTAGACGAGCTGAACAAACAGCCTCATACTTTTAGCGTGCCTCTGACCATATCATGACGTTCAAAGTTGGCGACCCTTGGGAGCTTGTACCACAATCTGTCAGCAGCCAAGACAACAAGCACATGCGTCCGTATTGGGGTCATCTGGTGTTGTTACTGTACCTCTTCCGCCTCAGCTGCGGCTTCATTTAGAGGACGAAATCACCATTGAAAATTCCCGTCTCCTCACACTACCAGCACTCTATAAGTAACTCAGGAGGAAGGATAATTCACAGAACAAGTGAAACTTCCAGCTGAGAAGTCTTCACTCGAGAAGTCGGTCAACACCTGACCACGTGGTGTGGATCCTGGAACTGAAGGATGAATGGTGCTATATCCTCAATTTTCACTTAGCAGTCAACGATGTTTCGTTGCTCACACGTATGTGTATCGCATGCTCGTAGATCACCTACTTGTGCATCACTTACTCGACGGAGCATCACTCACCTACGGCGAACGCTGTAGTAAGTCTGAACGGTTTCGGGTGCAGAACCTAATGCCCACCAAACCAGGATATGTGATCGCTTAAAGGCATCATTATCAGCTGGGCACAAGGACACACGTACACGCTTGATCTGGTAAAGAACGAGTTCCGTGTATGACCAAATGCTAAGACAGCCGGAATGAACAGTAAAGTGCCACAACCCGCTAAAACGCGAACCAAGTGGGGAATGATGTAGGTAGCTTTATGATAAACAAGTAACTGACTCTGATGGTAAAACTACCATCATGTCTTGAACGCAACAACAAAGACGCATTCCACCGAACCACACGAGATAACTGACAGTCGCGGGGAGTTACATCATTCCCCGGCATAATTCACCATTGTACCGATTAGTTTCACCGCTGTTTCATTTAATTTCCCCACAGCGTCAGCTGAATTCAATTTGCTCTCGGTATCGGACGTCCACCGGGAACGGCGACAGGCGACCGACAGTCCCACCTCCACTCTCGTCACACTCAACTCGCTCCTCTGATCACGTCTGTGCCGTAGATGTTCGAGAGCAGTAAGGTCAGGAGGTGCACGAATAAGATCTTTGGGAGCTTCGGAAAGTGATTCAGAGGGTTTTCTCACGCAACGTAGGTTGGAAAAGGGCTATTACACAGGAGCCAGATTCTTGGGGTGCAAAATGGACTCTTCAAGCTGTTAAGCTGTTGTGAAAAAATGCAGTTCGCCGACGTATCTACCATATACCCCCAAGTCTTATGAATGGAGATGAGATGTGCCACTTAAAGTGCGAATACAAACAGGTCCTGAGTCACTGCAAGATGCCATATAGGTCAACCTGAATGAGTAATGGCTGTCGTTGGCTCAAACTGTAAAAGTTTGGACTGAAGTGTTTGCGTGAGACTGGATGGAAAATGACTGTAGTTAGAGACGAACAGATTTCAAAATGCTAAAAACTGAGCGACGAACAGACTGAGGCAGTTTTGCAATTTAAAGATGAAAATAGCAGGAAATTTGGAAAGGGGCTCAACAGACTTAACTTCAGTTTAGTCCAGGTCAGGTTTGCAGCCGCAGGCTGTTCAAAGTTGTATATCAGTTTGTGCTGCGGAAACATTAAGGTGCAGAGTTAGTACATTTGTCGTATCGCGTCTTTCTAAGTACCTGGTCGTGTCGATATGGATGATCCCAAGTTGATTCCAACAACTTCCGATGCTTAGATTCCGCTCCGAAGCCCTGACAAAAGTGTCTTGCATGACAAATGTTCATCTAGAATAGTTCTGATCTGAAGAACGAGTGCCGGGTCGCAATTCTTCGTTAACGGACGCTATATGGTCACAACCACAATTTATGAATGCATACGTATATAATGTTTAGTGTTTCATTACATGAAATTTGACAGTATCAAAGAACACATTCCAGTCCATTTTTCAACGAAATTCTGAAGTATGCACATTCAATTAACAAAAATCTCTCAAAAGGAACTTGTGAATTTTATACCGAATGACGGGATGCGTGTACTTTTACCAGTATAACCAACCTCCATGCGATCGGCAACCATTGTTTTAATTTTTCGTTTTGTAGCCTTATATTCGGCGCATACTGCGTAACTGGACGAATAAATTGCACGCCGACATATGAAGTCATATCGATATGGGTAAGTTCAGGATCGTTTTCTTTCTCGTGCAAATCCGTTGTCAAATAAGGCTTTGAAGCGTTTTGAGGAAGGTTGATACGTTTTGAAAAAAACGAATGTCAAGATCATTGGGATGGTATCTTACTCACATCCGGCAATCCTTGTGCTTTCAGCAGCGATGTCTCCTAAATCATGCTTTCTTGTCTGAAATGTACCCCTGAATCGGTCACCCAAAGACTAGGAACATTGTAAACAGGAGTAAAACCTGGTACAATGAACTAACACATTGTCTTTGGTAGAAGCCTTTGTTGTGAAATCTGGCCGTTATATTCAAGTCCGTAGACTACTGTACGGGAGGCCATGCTCCAAAGTTTTTTCACATACATCTATAATCGACTTTGTAAGCAGTATTGGGCATCAAAAGGTCAAAACGGACTTCGATTTCAACGCAATTAGTTATCTTCACCTTATGATTGACTTGGCTTTGCTGATCATCTTTGGTCGTACGTTCCATTCTCTATATATCAACGTTTGACTTGCCCACCTTCAGAACTTTACCCTTCCGTTTTATGGGTCCAGTCCTTGTCTTATGAAGCCTAGTGGATTACTTTTCTAACCCCACTCAGTAACGAGTCCCTGTCCTACACCGTTCAGAATAACTCCATATTAAAATTGCAGTGTCGGCTACTATTATTGTCAGACTACCAGAGGCTTTCCCCTTCGTCAGTAAATCACACCAGCGTCGTTTGCACCCACCCTATCCCTAGTCTCCTCAGTGCTGTTTTTCGAGGAAATTTCGCCTTGGTTGCTTGCTGCCATGGTGACCAGTTGCTTTCCCTTCTGAGGTGCACAATCCACTTCTCGGTGGCGCACAGGCCTGTTCACTCACACTGGATGCATAACCCAGTTACTAAACCATCACTGAGGCCATCAACTAAGCCACCAGACTTTTACTAGCACAGTTTGTGATGACTAGACTGATCGTCCCGGGGCTGACCTCTAACGCCGCACTTTGCACGCTTCTAAAAAACTCGAACCACTAGCACCGTTTTTCGGTCAACCAACCAACATGTTGCATTTCTTCACGGTTGTGCACACTTAGGACAATAAAATATTGCGCACGCATCATCGCATGAGGAACGTCGGTGCTAATTTCGCCCCCGGTATATGGGTGGGTTACAAACAGAAAGCCGGTCTCCTGTATCTCGTGCACGGCAATATATCGGTCAAGCGAGTCAGGGGGCCCCGAACAACACCGCCAAACGACTCGTCTAGGGATCTGGCACAGACTATCTAATCTACCGAAGAGTGCAGACCGTTTGCCACATTTGACGAAGCCTATCCAAACCGGCCAACAGAACAGTCGACAGTTTCCGGTGGAAACGCACAGCTAGGACGGGACGGCGGATATATAGATGTTATCAGTGCTCTCGCAGGAGAGAAGACTTTTACCCAAAATACAAGTACTCACAAGAGAGTGAGTCAATGAGTCTCGTTAGTTTAAAGTTTCAGGATAGACTGTCCACTGAGCCGTAGTATACTCCAACGACAAGCATGGACGTTTCATGGAAATCACAAAGAATAGTCCTGATTTCCCGTTCTTTCAGCATGCCACAAATAAGGTTTCTCAGCTTCAAAGACAGGTTACTTATCCTGGTGAAAAATGGTAGGGCCCAAAAATTTTTCCAAAGAAATTTGACGAACTGTTGATTCCTGTCACTGGGTTGTAACAGGACCTTTGTTATGTAATTTACCGAATAACGTGAAATGTGGAAAATATTCTAGCAGTATGGCTTCCATCATGTTCCTCTGTCTTCAGCCAACGCGTACGACTTTGTCGCAGATCCTCAGAACCAAAGCATAGGCCAAAAGTATAAAAGAGGTGTCGACCAACCGACTGCAATAATTCGTGTCAGATTCTCAGGCGATAATCTTCAAGCTTACCGCCTCAGCACTTTTGGTTGGTGCTGTAGCTTGACCAGATAGGCCTTGGTTTTGGATGGCACAGTGGTAAAATATGCAGGACCTGGATAAGTTTCCACCTTATACAGTGAGCACACGATGTCTAGTTAGAAGTCTTGAGCTCTCAACGTTAATACGAATATAAGCTCTTCCAGCGAGTTTACCTTTTGCAGCAAAACTAACCTGAAAAGCCAAAACTGGACAGCGATTGAAACTGGGGCCGGATACGATCACAGTCTGCCTCCAGTCACATAAGTACAGTAGATCAGAGGTGAAGTCAAGTTTACATTGTCACTCAAATTGTCCTGATTTGTCAAACGTGAGTGCATACTTGGACAGACAGACCTTTGGGTGTGCCTGAGCTGTCGGGAGACCCAGTAGGCGCATAACTTGACAGCTTACCGAGCAGCAGACAACTAGCAGACACTTCAATCAACGTCATATCTCTCAGAAATTATTTCACATGGCTGATGCTTAGCGCGTGATAATCCTTCGATTGGATGGTAAGTGTAACCCTTAGGCTGAAGAAACTACGCGAACGTACAGGACACGTCACGTTGGAATGTGATATGACAATTTTACTGGACCATGCATGTTGTCCAACATTATTCCGCTCCTATTAGGTGGCGTTGGATGAACTTTTGGTCAGCAAGTGACGAATACCAGGAGTACTCAACTGGCATGAAAACGCGACGAGGAACATTAATGATATTACATCACGGGTACCGTCTCATTGAGAGAGATTTCTATGATATTTCCTTAACCGATCTCTTCAGAACTTTTTTTAAAACCACTTTGCCATGCACCGAAGCCTGTCATATGCTGTATCCCATGGGTCAAGGAAAAACTACCACTTATACAGATCTGCGACATTTACATATCTTCAGTAGTTTTGTAAGTAGTGGGGATGGAATTGAAGTTTTACTACGAAATATAACCGCAGGAATTCCCAACACGGCTGAACTAGCTTACTTTAAGATGACAGCTCAATTTCGACAATATGACCTACATTGCGAAGAACAAGTGGCCTAACACGACTAATTTAGTTGAGAGTCATTCGGCTGATGAACTTGGCGATCATCCGTGGTTAATCATTCCCAACCATAGGGAAAACACTATGAATTCTCAATGTGTTGAGCGAGGTTTCTGCAAGAATAAAGCAGTAAAATATTCTATTCATCGATAAATGACGACCCTCAATAAGACACCTCATCTGGTCTCTCAGGGTGGATGAAGCAGGAAGTTTGCATTCTTGACCTGCTAATAATAAGAAATGAAAGCAGATGACGGATTTTTAGGTATTTCCTATAGACAATATCGCAAACATAGTGAAAAAGGCTGTTCAACCTTCCTTCATTTGTTTACTTCCTAATTACTGGACTGTTCCTGAAGCGACTGTCTTAGTGAGCAAGCATTTGTACACCTGAGGATTTTAGTATGCATTCTGCCATTAAACAGATTTTGATACGTAAATAAACGATACCAATTCGCCAAATGCTCGCCATGAATGAATCATCTTATAATAAACTTATCAAATGGCTAGTCACTATTCTCAAACCTGTAAGAGCTGAGCGTACGTAAAGAACTTCGTGGGTACTGCCTTCAGCAGTCTGACATTGGCTAACGTTTTTATGGTCAAGCCTGAACGGTTGGTGGAGACTGGAATTAAGAAACTGCCTTTAGACAGACGATTTTCAGAAGAACTTTACGGTTCACCTATGGCATCATTTGTGAACCTTGTTATAATTTAAGGCATTTCTACATGTGAAAATGAACAGGACGGCTAAATATCATTCCTGGGTAGTTTAATTGAAAGGAACTCGGATTACTGTATGTTCCGGTCAGCTCACCGACGGCCTACATGGCAAATCATAATTGATAGTAATACACTATCAATAATATTGGCACTTAACTGCAAAAATGGGAAAAAAGAAGGGTAGCGTAATAGTGTGAAGAAGTCCCACGTCCCTGGGGGAAACGATCAACAGTAAGACACTCACATTTCTGGACAGCGTTGAAGTAATCACACCTGGGCATCATGTTGAGTTAGGTCACCGTCAGTGGGATTGACCCAGTGTCCTTTGCAAATCTCGCCCAACGCACAAGGACAGGCGAACTCTAGCCAGGTAGCGTGACCTGAGAATGACAGCAAATGTGCCACTGCGTGCCATATACTGCAGGGTTTGCAACCACGCACAAGCAGGATCATGTGGACCGGGAAGGTGCGAAGATCTCACAACACTTAGTTTGAGTGTAGCCTTTCAATTCACTTTGTGATGTCATGACCTATCCCTCACAAACCTTGCGCCAACAGTGATTCCGAACGGAAAACCAAGTTTTCTCGGGTAGACCGTGGTTAGGCAGTCGTAATTTATGCCTCAACCACTTTCGCGTGGTACGTTTAATCTGCTGCGCTATCGATTCAGATTCATTATTGAGTACCCTCTGGCCAAGGATAACTAGAAGGGCCAGTCTATCCTTTGAAGTTTAGAAAAAGTGTCATTGTCGGTCAGCGGTATGAGTGCTCAACCACTTGAAGTAATGTAATGAAATGATCAATGCATCCAACCCTAAACTGTGGGCAATAAGACCGCTTGTCAAAAATCTATTTATTGGCCAACCTGCTGGAAGAGATACTTTGGGTCCTGAATGGTTGCCTTCCGGTAGAGCTCAATGGATCACTCAAGTAGGCCAAACAACATACTACGATAAGGTTCAGTTTATTTAGCGACCGAAGCCCACATGGACGGGTTAACATCTCCGGTTTACAAGCTTTTGCTCCACTCATCACAAACGATCCCTGATCCGTACTTTGCACCACAAGATCAGGAAAATCCGTATCACGATACGTTGGTTGCGGAGCTCCAGTTATTGTAGAACCGATTCATTGAGCGCAGACGAAAGTTATACGGTATAAAAGAATACATAATAACGGCTTCAAAGAAACCCCTCTACATTGAAATACCTGGTACCGATGATAGTGCATCCAGATTTTTGAGACAACAAATGAGGCTTCAAAAGGCACCTTTATTGCTGCCAAAATACGAAAGGTAGCTCGCTCCGGGGCATTGCTACTGCCGTCTATCAGAATACCATATTCAATCGTCAACAAGTCAGTTCACCTGCAGTTGCGGTGGAAAGCAAACTGGGAACAAAAGAATATCCGCTTATCTAATTCTAGGGATGTTAGGCGACTCGCAGATGATGCCAAGGTCAAATCTTCAAACACGAGGCACGCGATCGAGACAAGGAACAAGGTTGAGCTGCAACCAACCTTCGAAATCGTTAAGAGATGTGGCCAATCGGACCGACTCAAATTTATTGAGACACTGTTGATGAGCCGGTGCAAAATCTCATGCGCTCAAAAGGGCATTAGGTTAATCTTCAGATTGTCCTGGTTTTGCTGACTGAATTGCTGAGAAAAAATTCTGCCAATGTTTCACATGAGCTGCGTCAGTTCTTGTAGTTTCCTAAGATAGCTATAGATCATGTTGATTCAGAAGTATGTGGCATTTACCACCGAACTGCCTCTTGAAAACTCCAGGTAACTGACCCCAGCAAATCGTTGCCAGCATAGAACACAGCATTAGTATTGAGAATAGTTAATTAGGGAAAGAATAACTTTATCCTTATTTCGATCAAATGCGCACTGCTGCTGCAAAACACTACGTAACCAGAAGCGAAATTATCCAGACAAAAACAAACCTTTTCTGCCACTACATATACATTCTACCTTGCCTGAGCTCTGAGTTGTTCAAGAAAAGCGAATGATCACGATTTGTCTACACATGTTGTCTAAACCAGTATTGCGCAAACTAAGACAAGCGACTATGGTTAACACGGCGTAACATTGAAAGTAGGAAAACACAGGTATTGGTAGTAGAACAGTTGACCGCTGATCTGTTTGCCAAGATTGACAATTTTCTTGTAAACGTTTCGGCAACAATCGCACCGGCACCAAAATGTGCATAATCAATATCATCAACACACTAATGATGATGCCCCCACGACTGGTGACGAAGAGTTTGCAAGCAGTTTGCCAAGCTCGAAGAACAGATCAACAGCCACCGGATCTACAACCAGTTAACACACCCGAGCTACGAATACTTCGATCTATTGCCAACATACAGGCAGGACTGAGTGATTCTCGTAAATCATATGATCTGTGGAATGCATTGAAATTCTTTAACTCAGTCAATAATGATAGTCACGAGATGCCAAAAAATAGGAGTGCTATCGAAATGGACTTGCTTGTATTACAACCCCATATCCCTCAGGTGAGTGCAAACGGACAAACTAATTCACGACGTCACAGTGTTTTGCCTTGCGTCATCCGAAAATGGCTATTTAATTTGGGATAGGCTTTCTTCAGTAAAACGAAGAAGTGCTCTCATAACAGCAGCGGATGCGCGACCGTTTCCTGTTGACAGAAATCCCGACCAAACTGTATCAACCTCGGGATGGTATGGACTAAGGAGTCGTCTCACCCTGATGCTGAATCTAGATGCTTTACAGAAGCCAACAAATGTTCCCTTCAGAGAGCCAACTGCACTGGAGAGCACTAGAGGTTTATCAAAACCAACGAAATCCTCAACGCTTGGTAACGAGTCACACGTGACATTTTCCAGCCATTCTCGTCACGGGACATCTTTCAGTTTTCAATAACTCCAGTGCATCCGAGTGACGTGGTTACAGCTAACACAAGCATAAGAAATAGGCATTATGTCCGGCTGAAACAACTGTGATCATTCTTGGAGAGTACCCAGTCGTCATCTAACGGAATGATAATTCAACCGTTTCCGATGCTCCAGTCCCATGGAGACTCAACCTTCGTGAGATGCAATGGTCTACGTGTGAGCCTCCGAAACCCAATGAACCAAACTGGAAGATGTTCTTACAGAATCCAGTTCCTCCTACAAGGTTGATCAGTGGACAGAGGTCTGACAAAGTCTCCTAGATCCGCAGCATGAAGTTTGGAAGTGTGACTACCCGTTCCGCTAAACTTAGACTACTCTGGTCAAGCCTTTGAATCAGAGGGTTTGGTAGAGAACCCCAATAGCCCTTCTGCCTAAATTTCAGTACCCTGGCACTATCTCAATTCACATAGACCCCTGAGGTACACGAATAAACTTACCTACACATTGCCGTCGCGCGGTTGTGTCAGTCACTTATTCGCCGCATAGAGCGGGGCGAATGCGAGTACTTTCTCCATATTTCTGCGTTATCTTTTCCCCGTGTCTCCCACTTAATAATCACTCTTCCATGGATCTCGGTTGCGCATACGTCAATCAGACGACCGGAAAATTGACCGATTGCACTCCACCGTTTGTGTCTACCACTTCGAATCAGATATTGAAACAACCACGTTCTCCCGTCTTAAGAGCAGCCCTTGAGGTGCAATCACATAAGTGAGCTGACCAGTTACCTACTCTTGAGCGCACTTTACATACTTCATCCATGGACGTTTGGTGCATTTATGAAGGTCCAATAAAATATAGTAACTAAGCTTATGCACCTTCATTACCTAGACGCCGTCGACTGCGAACTCCAGTGGACTGTAGCGGGGTGGGTACCCAGTACACGCGCAGCTCCCTAATCAATCGAACACTTATAAACAACCAACTCAGTACCTTCCGAATGTACGAAATGGTGTGAATATTAACCGCCCTTATTCGTCTTGTCCACTTATGTATAAACTAGTTAGTAGCACAGAGGCTTTGTTAAATTTAACGAAACGTGTTAAAACCTATCCTATAATGCCCCAAGAGTAGTACACCCTGAGGATATCGACCACAATTGAAGAGATATGACACAGCTGCGGACGGTACCCGAAACTCGGCTTGTGACGTCCCCAACGAAGTGCGCGGAAAAACAACTGGAGCTGAGAACGGTCGCTGTCACTTCTTAACACGAGAAGCTATACTTAACTGGGCCCAGAGTACCAGTCGATTAGACGGTTCGTTAGATGTTAGCTCAAACGAAGACCGTATATGGAGACTGAGGGGAGGTGGAACTGGAAATGGGATAGGTAAGTACGGTGTGAAGTGTGCGAAAGCCAACGTAGCTAATCCAAAAACTGCAACTTTAGTGACTGTTTATCACAAAATGTGATACCAAATCACCTACTGAGGACGCACCATCCCTGCGCAATTTTGGGCCCTCAGTGTAGCATTCTACCGCCTTAACCAATTCTGAAAAGATCTTGTCTCTCTACCAGAGTGTTTCCTACCGATATGTTGAGCACGGTCCAAACCCAGGGAAAGTCACCTTTCCGGTGATACTTGTCCAATGCAATCGGTTTGTGGCAATCCATGTACTCTAGAATTGTCCAGCTACATCTTCCACTGTTGAGTGCACCAGAACAAGCGCGCGCACATATACGACCAAGTTCAATTACATCGACAGCTCCCTGTCCTATTTTAGTGAATATATCACCGAATGCTGTAAAAATATCATTTATCATCCAGCATGTTCGTGCATCTATTAGCAGTTGGACCAACAGCAGGCGACCCGACAAACGGTCTTGTAACAAGGTAAGCCTGCCACACCCTAGAACATCTGTGGCCCGCACAACTCATTTAAAGTGGAACACAAACGTTGACGTGTGTTCGAACCCGTGTGTATTTATCACTTAGGCGACACAATGCAAATGTAAAAAACAATGAGGGACAAGACAGGTCTGATGTGTACACAGTTAGATATATCAGTCAACGAGACAGCAAGCACGCCTCATTAAGATAGGGGACAATCACAAAATGAATCCGGAGGGCCAGAAACACGACGATCTCAAGTCCATGACCAACACAGGAAAATGGGGAACCGATCAAAAGCTAGAATTGATAAGATGAGCGCACCTGTTGCCAATTGGTGAGAAGCGAAATGCCGAGGTCAATTATACCTACATGTGTTTACGTGATGGCAAAAACACACGGGGGTTGAACTAAACAACCTGGATGAACAAGTACCAAACATAGAGGAACGCATGAGTGACACGGTGACGTTGAAATTCAACAACAAAAACAGCAGATTTACGGACCATTAGAATCGGACAAGACATGGAATGTTGTGGCACTGTTAACCACAAGTGAACCAAACACACGACCAAATCAAGGTGAATCACACGAAATTAGTGTTCGATGCCGGGACTCGGAAAGAAGACCGATGAGAACAAAAAGGGACGAATGCTCATGGGCGATTTGGACAACAGGTAAGGATAAGTCAGTTTTCTGCAATCGTGTGGGCCTGTTTCAAGAATGTGAATGTGTGTGTGTGTGTGGAGGTACTGAAGGAGTTATGCGAGGGCCATTGAAGATAAACAGAGGCACCGTTCTCTCAGTGTATCAGCGAAGGTGATGCATACGCACAATAAGTGCGCACCCAAGTGCACAACAGATCACGTGTGGAGTTATCAGGAGGCCCGTCACGAAGCGTCTAACAACAACGACCGCTGCTACCACTGCCGCCCGACGAAGCTGGACCATGGGCACCACCCGCGGGATTGTGGTGAGGACCAAGTTTAATTCCATTAGCCTAAAAATGGAAGCAGTATCAACTAGTAGTAGGAACTAAAACTTGTTCTAAAGGGAAAACCAAAGAGAAAGTGAGCTGTGTCGTAAGAAAAGAGGAGTGTAAATTCGTGTTACCAGTCGTCGCTTCAAGATGAAAAGTGACCAATAGTCACGTCATGAAGAGACCAGTACATATAATGCTACGGTTAAAAGTGTTGACAAACAACTGGCTTTAAAAAACCACACTTGTGTTACAAAAACCCGACCATGAACAGTGATAGAGACCTATCGCTGTTGTCCGGAGGTACCACCACAGTCTATGAGGAGACTTAACTGATCACCGCTGTACAGGCCAAGCTGAGTGATGCCCAGCACTAGCTACCAATACGTGGGTGCCTTGGGTGCGTCTTATGAGTGTTGTGGGTCACCACACCACCCTTTGCGTGCACTGTGGGTTTCAACTGTCCAGTTGTTCCCACTTGGATGTGATAATAGTATGCCACCAGTTAGGCATGCTTATAGCTTTGGAGATACCTCCTCCTCTCCCCCTCTGGTCTTATGCCCTCGAGTTTACACTGGAAACAGAGGGTTCAGGTGGTTGCATGTGCGCCTCAATACAAACTACATGTGGTACTACCCGTTGTCCATCGTCGCAGCTCAACGTGACAAGCCATTCTGGAAAAGAATGCCAATCAATCATAAGCACCGACAAACCGCTGACTGCGAGCTTAGCTGAATGGCCCCATTCAACGGTACCGCTGAGCCATAAGCTCCCAAACATAGCAGTGAGACGTCTCTATTTACCAGTGGTGGTGGTAGTGTGCAAAACGACCTTCATATGGCTCCTAATACACAAAAAATAGACCTGCGCCTTAGTGTCGTAAAAAAGTATCAAACAACAACACCGGTATGACTGATGAGGCGGCGGTGAAATGCTGGGTGAAAACAAGGAGCACTGCTAAACGTTCACTGTCTGGATTTCTTCCCTTGAACAGATACTGGATTTGGCCGACTTCGGGTTGCTGAATTCTTGGCCAATCTCCATACAGACTGCGATCAGAAAATTGAATCAAACAGAATAGCCAGTCAGATGAACGCAATCGAACCTTGTCGCCCAATTGCTGAGTTTTTGGAAAAAACACGAGTTGAAGTGATATATACGCAGGCTGCTTCGTTTGTGATCATGGACTTTTGTCATAACTACACTCACACAATTCCACAATAATTTTCTCACATTCGGTGAGAAATACCTGTAAACAAACTCACGTCAAATGAATGATATGCATCGGCCTTCGGAAGCTGGCAGCGTCACGGTTAAGTGAACAAAGGTTGTTAATTTTGTACGTGTAGAGGTAACTGAATAAAAATGGCCGAAAGATCTGTACGGTTCCAGTTGAATGGAGCTCGCCCAGTTTTCCTTGGCGATGTAGTGACCAAGGCGGACATGGGGCACTGCGTTCGCGAAATCGCACACAACTCGACCATTTTAGCTGGGATTATATCACAGAAACGCATATGAAACAAGACTGATCGCTGAGAAATAACAAGACTCCGACGAGATAAGCAAAGTCCCAAAGTTTTCGGTCTTGCTAACACGCGAGCTGGAGCGAGATGACCGTCGCAAACACGGTATTCAAGTGATCTATTACAGTCAGTGAGTGATTGCTACTGTCACACTTGGCAACATATCACAGCCCAACACAGGCGACGGCACGATCAGTTAGTTCGGGAAATCGAGTAGCTACGTATTGAAGCCGATGCAGGAGCGCCACTGACTGCGTAATTGATCCATGTCTGCCAGTATCTCTAACCTTTGGTAACCTACGTCCCAGGTTCTCCATCCAGAGAACCGGCAGATGTCTACCCGACTGAGTTTGTTGGTTAGTGTTTTCATACGCCATTACCAGGTCATAAATTGAGCACCACTTGCCCGTGTCCACTTAGCAGAGGGCTGGGCGAAAATAGCTCTGCGAGCCAGACAGTCCGCTGGCATGCGGAGTACATGTCCTAAACAGCGTAACCTGTGAAGCGTGAATAAGTCAACCATCGTGGGCGAATTCATTTTTTCCCCAAAATCGTCCGGCGTGCCGCAACACTGCTAATCCGACGCTCTCAACAGACCCCATCAACGTTCCGGAGACACCGATGGTCAAACACTAGGAGCTTTTGTCCACCCTCTGCGCGTACGGGACGAATTTCTGGACCATAAAGAAGTGTGGACCGAACTGTACGTCACAGACGAACTGTTATCCCACCGATACCATAGGTGTAAAAGGTTAGCGAAAGCTGTCACGGCCTTCCCGATTCGGGAAGTAATCTCGTCTCCAGCGGGTCCACCGGAACGTATACAACTGTCCATACAAATGAATTCATCTATCAAATCGATTCATTGGTCTGCAAGCAGAGGTTTCGGTTTGATCCCACCCATTCTTGTAGCAGCATTTAACACGTTGCCGTTGTGAAGCCCATACCAAACTGTGCGGCGAAATTATTTCGGTAATTTAAAATGGCTTGCATTTGAAGGATCTGAACCAAGGATGTGTGTACTCAGAGCTAGTAGGCGAAATCCCCGGTCACATTTTAGTCCTGAGGTTTCAGTGACAGGCAGGGACATTTGGATCAGTACGTCAACCACAAAGTTGAAGGGGAATGGTGAAAAGACAACCCTGTCTTACACCACCGGACGTGGTGAACTTAGGCGGAAGCCTGCTGTGTACTCGTACGTGTCCCCAAGATATCGCATGTATCCTTCGATTGCCCAACCGCCAAAGTTTCTGATCATTGACGGAATCAAAAGCAGCTTTCAGATCAAGAAGAAGGACCAACTGGGACGGTTGAAGGAGTGACGCTATTCACGCGCGTTCATCTCAAGATGCATTCGCACGACGTCCTTCTGCTCTTTTTGAAGACTAGGATCATGGTTGAGACATTCCATTCCTCCGTCGTTAACAAAGGGGTGGTGTCAATGCTCCACTTAAGCTCGTTGGGTTCTTCCGGAGGTTAGTTTAAGTAGGCCAGCTGAACCGTTCTTTAAAATGTTCAATCCATTGCTCAAGAAGAAGTTGCTGCAAACGAATTGCCGTTCCGTCTTTTTCGAAAATTGTTTTGCTGACAGCCGTCTTCTTTTGGTCAATTGATCGAATCGACTGAACTAGAGAATGGTAGTTTCCTGCAGCGAAATTTTCTGCATCTCACCATCTTCACCATCCAGCAGCGTTCTCTGTTGTTCTTCAAGCTCCTGATTACCCTGCATGTGACGGGTCTGCGTACACCACTTTAGTCGCTAGTTGCTGGTATTGCCTTTCTGGCAACCGTAAGACCTGCTGATCTCGACAATATCCACTGCCCATTTAGCCGAGTCGGGTGACTTGAATAGAAAGTTCTAAAAGCTAAAAACATAGCTTTAGCTCCCTCCCATTCAGCCTCCAAGTAATCTTCATCATCAGTATGACTGTGTTTCCAGTAGCTTCCCACCCAGATCAGCTCGATACTGTTGAGCTACTGAAACTCGTTGAAGTTGATAAACGAAAGCGCTCTGCTTCGGCAAGCGTAATGCTAATGGAAATGATAACCCAGCCAGCACAATGGTACGACTGGAATCAAGCTGCGTAACCAGAAGGAACGGAAATCCTTAACTCAGGCTCTCCAACGGAGACTGACAATCACATGATCCAACTGAGGCCACGGCTGGCTCGCGGTTGGTGGCCTCCAAGTAATTCGGTTTGAGTGCTGGTGCTGAAAGTTCATGCTGGCCAGGGACGGATGGCGTTTAGCACACAAGTGAAGAAGTTACAACTCATTATCCGTATGGTGCGCTTCTTCCGGGCTTATTCATCTCGGCTTATTCATATCACCCATCACCCGTCCTTCTTGCTGACTGAGTCAGTCGTGACGGATCTCGATAAGGCCAGTCATCATCATCATCAAAGACAGCAACATCAGTGTTGACACTGATGCTTCACTGCCGTACAACCATAAGGTTCGCCTAATTATATTTAAAGCCCTAGAGTGAAAAGAAGAGAAAAAGAGTGGGTGAGGGAGGGGACCTAGTGCTGGCCTATGTCAAGCGTTCTGAGGTGCCTACACCTCCAAGC
>SJOL01001852.1:36798-47539 GCA_004794785.1 Opisthorchis felineus | reverse complement strand
ATAATGAACGATGCCCATAGCGCGCCACAGTAAAAAAACAGTTACGTTATTCTGTCACCCATGCAAAAAGAAAAGGGTGCCATATCGTGGGCTGAGCAACGATGCTACTGCAATATGCAGTGGGGTAAACAGTCAACAGCATCGTAATTACTGTGTCGTTGGTACTTCGTACTGCAGATCTTGAACAAGGGGTCCTGGCCTCCCACACATCCCGGTTTTGGCATACTGTGACCAATTGGTGCATGACTGTCGTCTTGTCGTAATCTGACGATCAACTAGTGCGCTAAAGCTCATCAAAATGTTTCCCATACTGTGAGGACTGTGGGTATGTACGATAGCTTTAAGGAAAGGCCACTCATGAAGTCCACAGCAAACAATCCTCGTCAAAATCTTAACCTCAGAATCCACAACTATCTCAACCGAGGGTCAGAGACAGTCCACCTCATCACCTGAAAGACCAAGAATCTGACCAATTATCGAACAGGTAAAAAACTCGTATGTTTCAAGGGTTATATAGTATTCTGAACAACGTCAGTTACAAGGCTCGGGCCAACGCACCGATTGTTTTTAAAACGGCCCGATATGCATTTGGGGGAAACTGATGTACAGGAGCAATGGTGATACACTGATGCGGAAACACACGGAAATTTCCGACGAGTAATCTGTTTTTGTTGACGAAACTTGGGAAGCCATCTAATGCCAAATGAAGGAATGTGATTCAGAGAATAGAAGGATAGCGGTATCACATTTAGTTGAAGCGCCACTCCTAGGAGAACGACACTGTTCAACCAGTAGCCGGAAGCCTGCGGGTTTGAATTTACTCAGTAATCCGTGAGGCGCACATTGGTGATGATCCAAAACAAGGGCTAAACATATGCACAGTGCACTTAAGCTTTCCAGGAGGGATCGATTTTACCTTCAGGATGAAATCTCGGACTGCTAGCTGTCCTAAAAATCGCCAACGCATGAAAGAATAATTAGTCTGGTAAGATATACCAGTAACGCCTACGAGGATCTACTCTTACGATTCACAATACAAGCATATTTGGACTCACAATATACGCACAACTACGTCACACAAACTGCGAACACCAAATAAAAACATATAAAATGAACAAAAAGTTAATCTACATCCCTTCATGAATGAAGACTCAGTTACTCTTTAGAAAACCTACATCATTGTTCACATCAAAAACACCTTCTTGTATTTTCTCATGAATGCACTTGGCCGTATCAATGAAGGCCTCTTCCACGTTGGCTGCAGTCTTGGCAGATGTCTCCATGAAAATCAGGCCATGCTCACGAGCAAACGCTTCACCTTCTTCTTTTTGCACATCCCGGCGACTTTCCAGATCACTCTTGTTACCAATTAACATGATAACCATATTTGAACTGCAGTGTTGCCGAGCATCTTCAAGCCAGGAAGTGAGATGCGTGAAAGTCTCTCGTCTAAAGAATGGACAAATGTGAAAAGGAAATACGTACCGAGTGATGTCATAGACCAGAAGGGCACCCGCAGCTCCTCGATAGTAGGATCGAGTGATCGAACGGAATGACTCTTGTCCAGCCTAGAAAATAAGGGGAGGAATTAAAGTTGCCGACAAAGGAGCCACGTACAGTGTCCCAAATTTGCAGCTTGATTTGCTTTCCACCGATGTTGATCATGCGTGCACCGAATTCTACACCGATTGTCAGATCGTGTACAGGCTGGAACCGTTTGTCGGTGAACTGAAGTAGCAGACATGACTTTCCAACACCTGGAGGGTAGAGGGAGAGAAATACTGGAAAATTAACAAGCATCAGGCGGGAAACAGTGGTATGACAGTGGTGATAGACCGAGTTCAACTCACGTACCAATTCATGCAGAACGTGTATCAGAAGAGCATCAAGGAGGGTATGGTCAATCTCCCAAACTTACCCCATAATGGAGAGACAAAAAAAACGTCGATATACTATGAAAAGCTCATTGAATAAGCGATTATTTATGCAGTAGCTCAGCATAAGTCGGCCAATCCGGACAGTGGGAAAGCACCAGAACAGGTCAGACTACTGGAACGCTAGTTGCTACGACAAAAGGTAAGTCAGGCAGAATAACATGAAAGTTACACCCGAGCGGCTGAACTTAGAAGAAATGCCCAACCAACTACGTTCCCGTCAGTGGGGGGGATGGCTCAGTTGTTAGAGCGCGAATTTACTGACCGGAGGGTCCGTGCTTCGAACCGGACCTCTGCCTCTCGACTTCCCTGTCTAGGCTTGGGCAACCTGGCAGTATCCCAGCCCTCGTGCTTCCTTCTGGTGGCATGGCAGTTAGGCACGGAACGGGTGCTATAGCTGAACGAATTTCGACGACCGTCAGTGGAATAAGGTGCAATAGTGAACCCAGATTTATCCTTTCGTATGCGCTGAGAATTGTGGGCGAAAAAAAGATGCAAACACCTTTTTTGGAGAAAAGATTCTGAATGAAAATAGCACGGTGGTGTCAATGTCAATCTGCTTTCATCTTAATCTATCGTTTTTTGTTGTAGAATGACGCAAGACGACACAGGAGCATAATCCACCCCAAATATCGAAGAAAATTGAGAGTATCCGCATCAGACGCAGCGCTACGATACTGGTGGAGCACTTCGGCGAGAACACAAAATTTTATGGTGCATATTTATGGTTCAGGGTGCCCGTCATCGGGGGCGGCCTTCGTCGGCAGAGGAATGATCGGGATCACGTACATATTCGAAAATATGTCAACCAGCGCCAATTTTGAAAAGGCCTATATTCTATACAGCATTGTGGTTGACCAAATTCATGTTCGAATATGTGAGTTGAGCTGCAGCCGAAAGAGTGATATTGGTATATTCCAGTCGGCACGATAGACAGTTGATGCCGGTCAATCCCGTTGACTCATGCGAGGTGAGTGCAGATATTAACGTCCCGTGTGTCACGGTAGGTCTCAACAGACTCAAACACTGCGATACTGTCTTAAACTTCACCTAGAAAACCGTCCCATCACTTCACCGTTTCGGAATAATTCAACAGTGAAATGGATGCACAATGCTGTTGAAGAAGACTGCGTGCCTATTGTCAATTCCGAAAGGCAATCCAGTGCACCTACACGTCACTTCAAACTTGGACTGGCAATGCTACTGCAAATGCGAATCCATATACACAGGCTGGACCAGTGGACATACTGAAACACGAAACGGGTGAGCAAATCAAGGACTGGTTTGAACGGTAGTCCAAGGAGCGCGACAGCAGGATGTTTTGGACACTGACAATGCCGTCTGCTCCTTCAAATATTCTATTCGTTCCCAAACACAACCATATAATTCCGGCCTCAGAAGCTCACGCTAACCAATGATGTAAACCTTATTCACACAGAAATGGTTAACGACGCATCTGCCGCGTTGATTTCGCTTCTATTTTACACCAGACATTTTTAAGCGGTTAAAATTCCTCTTCTATATCGCTCTTATTTCATGCTATCTACTAAGAACGTAATTAGGCATTCCTAATTTATCCTTGTTACGTACAGTCAATACGATTCTCACACAATCGAACACATATCCCTGTTCGATTAAACCCACTTCCTCGCTTTCCTAGCTCTCAACACGTATACAGTGGTCCCCCCATTTGACCAATGAATTAATGAGTAAATTGCAAACTCCATAGCTCAAAGCGATTGAAGAATTTTGGCCCTATTTTTATCTAACTGCCATCACCTTTTCGTCGGAAATCGGAAAATACTAACATTGACATGGAAGTTGACTTCTGTCTAACCATAGACCTGCTAGTTGGATTCGGTAAGCATTACTGCTACTGTCCAATAAGCTTGAAGACTCCCAGCACAAAGGGTCCCACAGCTCCTTCATAATATGGCATATTGTGATACGCATCATGGATCTGAGCGTAACAGTGGTTAGTCTGGTTTCTCTCAGGTGACGTCACGAACACTTCAAGGTATTGTGAGCTCGGATGAGAGGCTGGTAAGCCAGCTCGAGATAGCTCAGTGGTTAAAGGCGAATTTACTTACCAGAAGGTCCGTGATTCGGACCCAACCTCTGCATCTCGAGTGCTCCTGTCTAGGCTTGGGCAACCTGGAAGTATCTCAGCCCTCGTGCTTCGTTCGAGGTGCATAGCAGCTAGGCACCGGAAGGGTGCTACAGCTGAACGATTATTATTTTTATTTTATTATTATTATTAAGCCAGCTGAATTATAAAAGGGTGTTTCTGATCATGACAGCCTACAAGTTTAATCTTTCTATTGAAGTTCCTTGCAGACACAAACTCTACTTTCGAATCGATTACCCGACCTCAGGGTAAATGTGAGCCGACTAGTCCGATTACCTAAGCGTGAGAAACCACTAATATGTAGAAAACTAGAGCCAGTTCCATTCAGTTTCGAACGCTGGGGTGTGAAAATCAGTTATATACCATAAATAGTTCAACATGTGAGTTCCCTCTACTACATGATCGTGGATAATGTTACCACGTGGTGACGAATCTGAAGAAAACCAACCGAACTGTCCGGAAGAAGGTGAAGTAGTGAATGACAAGTAACGACCGAATGGTTTGGGAACTACGAGATTTGCAGAATAACTGCTTCACACAATGAATCCAAGAACAAATTTGGCATTTAGGACTCTGACAGCATTTCATGTGTACTACCCATCAATACGACGGTTATAATTGAAACGATATCAAGTACAAGATAACATAAAATATAAGAAAACAACTGATTTCTTAAAAACTTGAATATCAGACCTAAATTTAACTTGATTGTCACGGCAAACTAAGGATTCCGTCGACCCCCGAAAAGGAACTACTTCAGCCGGGTCTCAAGAGTGGTTCCCATCAGAAGGACCCCTGAATTGCTCACAGCACATATCGTCGTTGTACTAAATTAATAAGTAATAGTCACTCAGCGGTAACACCTTTTTCAGTGCCGAGCTGCCATGCACCCCGAAGGAATCACGAGGGCTGAGATACTGCCAGGTTGGCCAAGCATAGAAAGGAGCAGTCGAGATGCCAGGGTTGAGTTCAAACTACAGACCTTCCGGTCAGTAAGTCCGCGCATTAACCACTGAGCCATCTCCAGCTCATCGTCATTATAATCACTATCATCAGTCACAATAATGTCAGCGAAGAACACTGGAACTCGTGCCGTGACCTAGTACATATGCACAATGACCTCGTTGAAGATAGCACCCAAAGAAACCGACCAAAACTCGCCTTAGAAAGGGATCAACATAAACTTAGGGAATACCGTTTTATAAAAATCCGCGTTTTACCTTCGGCAATAAACCATTCTCCTCCAATAGCTCGCTAAAGTTGAAGCATACTATCCACATACTCTTCACAGGTTCCTACTTCCGAAAAAGATGGGACTTTTTTTCATACTGGGACTGTTCCGTCAATGTCAGCAGAGACAGAAACTACTAACGTAAAAAAGTAAAAACAGAAAGAGTATAGCTTCATGATGTCCGCATACGAGCAATAAACATTGTTCACCGACCCGCTAATTCGTTCACGGTAAATACTTGTGGCTGCTTGAAGACTAACCCGCGGATTTGGAGTGGAGTACAAGCTAAGACTCCCATAGGTTGAATGGTGACGGTATCCTGGATAACAGCATTGCACCTGGACAATGCAAAGGTTGAACAAGAACCGAAGATAGATTCTTCGAGAAAGATCAGCAATCCACGTTCCATCACGTTTACAAACCTCAATATTGAATGATGGCAGGAGGGTAGTGGGTTCGAAACCCTTAGTTCTGTGAGATACGCACTGCTGATGATTCCCAGCAAAGATGAAACAGCAGTACAGTGTTTCCCGAATTTTCATTACAGACTGGCTTTACCGATAGAACGAAATCTTTATTAGTCGTTGTGGTTGCCTGAGACCTGAATGCACAAGTGGGCAGGCTTAGGGCGTGTGAGGCCCGACTAGCTGGTTGAAATGGATTGGACTCGATACGTGTGAACAACGGTGAACAACGGTGAACAACTGTTTCAGCTGTGTGCGAACGTCAGGTTGCCTATATGTAGGACTAACTTCCGAAATAGCCGAAGCTGCTTGGCCCTGTCTCGCAACAGCATACCAACAACAAATAAAACATAACATCGCCATCAGTTTCCGATGGCGTGGATCAATAATTGACAACCACTCGTTTTAGAACATGTGTGGATTCTGACTACGCGTTGTTCCTGAGTCACTCCTTTCTTCGTTTCCCAGGACCGTGTAAGGTGTAGACAAATCGCTTAGCAACTGAGGGACAGGCAGGTCTGGATGTTAGACTAAAGTATCTGAATCGTCTTCTGGAGTCTCTTCCAACTGCTCTCCATCAGATTTGGATTCAGGCTGCAGCGAGATCGCCACCTCTTCGCACAGTGCTGGGACTTTTGTCTGCGGCACTCACTCAAGCGCTGAACACCAGGCCGAAGTGGCATTGCTTGAATCTCGGAGAAACATCCCCGCCGGTCTTGAACATGATTTGGCCCGACGAATTATCAGACGTCAAGTAAAAGTGAGCGTGCACGCCGACCGAGGAGCCTGGTGAACTCGAAAGTTTAATAAAACGGAAGAGTCCCAGAAAGCCGAGAATGCCATACGATTATTCCAGTTGACTCGTGCAACCGATAATCGGAAACCACCTGTGAGCGAAACCATCAAGGATCAGAGTGAAGTGACCATTTTGAATAAAAAAGAACGCTTCGACCGGTGGGCATCATGATCATCAGAGACAACACCAATGTTGACACTGAGTCTCCACTGCCATACAACCAAAGTTTGTCTAATTATATTTAAAGCCTTAGAATGAAAAGGAAAGAGTGAGTGAGAGAGGGGACCTGGTGATGGTCTATTGCAAGCATTCTGAGGAGCCACACCTCCAAAGCTCAGTCAAACAATCTGGAAAGAAACTGACAACACGAACGCCATTGACAGCGATCAGTCGCCATTTCTTTCAACGTCTCCACGAACAACGCTCAAACTCTTCGTAATCTCTTTCACACCCTTCTACCAAGTCATACGTTGTCCACTTCGCGGTTTCCTCCATTCTGAAGGGGATTCGCCAACAAACCCGAGTTCGTATAATTTGGGATCACAAATGCTACAGCTGGCAGACGTAAACCGCAAGTAGCGCCAAGGCGCAACGCCGAGATAACTTTCTTGACAGTACTAGGACCGGATTTTACGTCATAGGTGACCTGAACCCCCGAGATTTGTACCGGAAGTGATTGCAGCTAAAGCGCTCTAATTGAGATGGGGTCTGGACGGGGCAGTAACACCAGCTAGAAGAACCGAACACTTGATAGCAATCAGTTCAAAGACATGGCGTACACCTGCATGCACACAGTCTCTCTTCGATCTCTTTCTCTCTCTCTCTGTCCTGCCGGATTGCACGAGGTGAACAGAATCTGTTGAGAAAGGTTAGGAGTTTTCACCATTGTGTACAATCAACATTTAGGTATAGCTTTCGTTCGGACCATCCACCTCGCCTAAATCAGCTACATGGAGGCCCAACATGAATTAGGTCGTGGCCACGTTTTCGGAAGCACACATTCAAAAGCTGAATTCATAGCGTTTTCATTTGGCTGACCGGTTTGTTTCGCATTCGCAAGTTGTCTAGACAGCTATTGCTGACAGACCACTTTTACCGAATCTTGCAGGCCGTGAAAACCACCGCGGCAACGGTATTGTTATCCGCTGGGACATGGAAACGGACAAGGCATGAACTGACTTCGAATGTGTTCCAAAAGGAGTGGGCCTCAGAGAAAAGATCAACATCTATAGCTAACAGCAATGTGGTCACTCTGGGTGCTCGGTTGTTAAGGCGTCGGAAGGAGCCAGGTAGCGGGAGGCTCATGTTTGTGCTAGCGACAAACATATAGTGGTCACCGTACAGTTGTAAAAAGCGACCGCTGTTGTCAGTTCTCTGAGCATCTGTAGCAAATCTCTGTCTCATGCTTGCTAGTGCCCCCAACGCACATGTACAGAACACCCACAATCTTCGTTTTTTTACTTCGAGAATTCGTTCGATTCCATCGACCCATTAGCCCCTCTAACCGCGCTTCCTCAACAGAGGATGCAGCAGTTTATGAACATAATGCGGCCCTCATACTTACAATTTCGATCATGAGTGTACGGGGAGCACCCTAAAGGCTCTCCTACAAAAAGTGGCGATCGCCAAGGATGTCCACTCTCTATTCTTGTTCAACTTCGTCATCGATGACTAATGATGCGAAGGATGGAGGTCTTCCAAACCCCAGTGTCCAAATTGTTGCTGGTAAGAGCCTTGTCGATCCGGAGGACGCAGAAGACATCGTCCCAATCACAAGTACTGCTGAATAAACTGACCAGCATTGTACCAACCTTCGGTATGCGCGTTGCAAATGCAGAGTACAGTCATGCCTCAGAACATACATTCTCATAGTTGGAAAAGCACTGTAGGTGGTGGGTAGCTGCAACAACTCTGACGGCAGTGTCTGATAATTCACGAGGCCCCCAAGCTTGCTTACTAATTTGCATTACTTCTGGCGTCAAAAGGGTATATCACTAGATCTCATGTGTAACAGGCTACAGTAAGAGCCGTTGTTGTACGGTTTGGAGGCATGTACTCTGCGGAGAGACGATCTGGAGCGTTTTTAGGTTTTTGACGACCGATTCTCGAAAACGTTGCTGGTATCGGATGGCGTCAACGAATTCGCAACGAGGTAATTAGAAAACGGATATTTGTTTGTGCTGCAATTACTTCGGTCGTGAAAAAAATATTCCAGTATGGTGGCTCAACCACGCATCACCCATTGAGACGGGTACTGCTCTCCACGCCTACTTCTGAATGGCAAAAACTAAAAATAAGTAATAATCGTTCAGCTGTAATACCCTTTAGGCGCCTCGCTGCCATGCCACCCGAAGGAAGCACAAGGACTGCCAGGTTGCCCAAGCCTAGACAGAAGTCGAAATGTAGAGGTCGAACCACGGGCCTTCCGGTCAGTAAATTCGCGCTCTAACCACTGAGCCATCTCATCCAAACTGCGAGGTAGACAATGTGTGGCTTGTCAGAAGGGTCGGAGAATTTTTGAAGGGTTTGAGTGTTGTTGCCTTCCAGGACGGGGTCCGGATGATCGTCATACCGTGCACTGTGCCGGATACAATTCGAGAAGTGGCGGCTAATCAGTGTCATCGCCATCATCATCACTGACAGTAATAACACAGAACGCTGATGCTTCACTGGCACAGCCACGTCAGTTCCTTTCCGCAAAAGCCGTATAATGGGCAGGGGCGTCCTATTGTGCGCCTATAGGCATGCCGTTGACATAACATTTACCAGAGTGTGAAGATGTGGACCACACAGCCCCTTGTGTTGTATTCTCGGCCAGAACGGATACATGTCCGAGCTTCGAGCAAATTTGGTATTACTTGGGACTTAGTGTTGGATGCTCAGCATCTTGCAGGGTTACGGACAGTGTTTTCCAATAAAAGTCAACATCAGAAGACGTAATAATGAAATAAAGATAATCACTCAGCTGTAAGACCCTTCGGTGCCATGCCGCCATGCCCCCGGAAGAAACACCAGGACTGAGATACTACCAAGTTACCCAAACATAGACAGCAGCAGTTGAGATATCAGGGTTGGGTTCGAACCGGGGACCTTCCGGTGAGCAAGTTCGTGCCAGTGATTTATCACGAGCTCTGTCAGAAGATTCATTGCCCGACAGTAGGTGGTTTCGGTAGGCTTACTTCACATCAGGAACGGAGAGCTTCTCAATGACTAGGCGAAATGTACGCATCCTCCTGAGAGGCGCAACGAAACGGTAAGGAACAAACGTTCGATTAGAACCCACAAAGATGCTCCAGAATGAGCGGCAATCAGTAATTGCTGCATGCCGCCTATAGCTAATGGTGATGTGGTCTTTCCCTATTGGAGGGGGGGCACCATTTGCCCACCCGGTTTCCGTTGTTCCGAAAGTTAGTACTGAAGAGATGCAGGCTTTGGCCAGCAAACCGGAGCAGAGGTTCCTAGTTGTCCGTGCGCCTGGATAACAGTCCAAGACGACCACCCAATTGAGCCTCAGCAGCTCTAGCTCTACCTACTTGTGCATTCATATCTCCGGCAACCAAGTGTGAGAACTTAGCCCGCTGCAAGGCGCTCAAAGCGTCGTAAAAACTGTGTCCGAGACACAGAGCTATAGACAGCTGGGGCATAAGCGGATACGATGAACAGGTGGGGATCCTCGGCGCGTTTACGGGATACTCTCACAGATTTTGCCAAACGGGCTGCAAAGAAGCGACTGCCAACAGTTAGCTATTCAACCAGAGACCCTTCAGATCGGTGACTTGAAATAATACCAACAACAACAGAATCAAATGCATCGGCTTCTGAAACACTGGAGGTGCGCAACCAGAAGCGAGCGGAAACCGATGGAGCGGTCAATTCAACAAACGGACATGGGTCTCAGATACCCGTTTCAGAGACAGCGCACATTATTAGAAAGCGCATCCAGCGTACATCATCATCATCGACAGCGTGACATCAGTGTTCAACACCGATGCTTCGCTGCCGTACAACCATGATTTACTTGAAAGCCTCATCGTGAAGAAAAGAATAAAGGGGAAGGGACTTATTGCTACCTTACTACAATCATCCCCTCCCTCCAGACACTCATTCAGGCAATCTGGATAGAAACTGACAACAAGATCGCCACTGACATCGGTTGGCAGCCATATCTTGCAGCGTCTCCAACCAGGC
>SJOL01001852.1:0-32163 GCA_004794785.1 Opisthorchis felineus | reverse complement strand
CCTGAAATTCTTAGTCCACAGTAGTCGTATCTCCGACAGAAGTCCGATCGAAAGTCTAACACGTCAGGATTTTTAAGCCACACGCGGCAGGTTCAGTGGATGGGACATATTTCTCTTTTGCGGTTTCTAACGGTATGTGCACTTAGCCGGATTTCGGTGCAGGGAGTTAAAAGTACCGCCCCGATGCGATCCCGGCACACTTTACGTGGATCTAACAAGCATTTCAGTTACACCGAAGTGCAGACAGAACTTTCCCAGCAATATCCCAGTGTAGGCCCATCAATGCCTCATTGAACGGCATTAGCAGGCAAATCCCCGTTATCCTCAAATGATCCCAAAACAGTACTTATGGTCGTTGTCCCGTCAGGATCCTAAATAGACCACTATCTGATCGGACCAAAACAAAACTGCATTCTAGTACGAAAACATAACACTCACATAAGACGTCTAGAGCAGGAATCATTCTCATGGAAAAACAACCATGGGATGATTTAACTTCACCGATTTCGATACCAGCGCCCTTCAAATGGATGACGACGCCTTAAAGCAGTGACCAATGGACCGAAATTCCTCTGTATGACAAAATTTCAGCCCAAGTGCTGCCAAAAGAGGCGCACAAGACGCACGAGTGGTCAAAATAGACCAGATATTACAAAACTAGATATCAAAAAGGACATAGGTGTCCTTTTGTCGACCACAAATCCACTGACTATGAAACACATCTGGAGATCATTGACTTTCCCCTACACTATCGTTGCTTCCAAGAGGATCCGACAATTACAAAAGCATTGTTTGAACAAGGTTCGGTGGATGAGCTTTTTACCGTTATTCCTACTATAGAAGAGGGATACAGTCGGGAGCATTCCAAGTTTAGGACTCTAATTATACAACAAATTTTCATATTTAGAGTAGTGCGTACAAGGAATAGCCATCCTCCGAGCCATCCATCTGCACCTAGGACCTCATACAAATCACTTTTAGGTGCCCTTTTGTGACTCCTCGCCCTGGAAAGCCTATTACCCAACGCTGAGTACCTAAAGAGCGATGCCATCTTTTTTCTTGCTTGCACCTTTCAGGTGAGCCGAAGCCGCTGAACATGTTCAGCGCAGATGGCTCCTAAATGTATCTTCTCCCCTTGGATTCAAACCGTGTCAACGGTGCAGAGCGTTCTGCACGGGTTCTGCACCCGCGCGCGGAAGCCTGCTGACCGGACAAGAACAAATCCGATTCGGGCACGCACTCACGGATTGGTACACAGGATCAAAGCTTTTGATCAAGCTTCCCGGATCGGGTTTGTTCTTGTCGTTCAGTGGCTTTCGTTCACCTGAAAAGCACAAGCGGGAAAAGGATGTAGTACCGCTCTCTAAGTTCTCAGCGCGGGGCAGCACGCTTATCAGCACGAGGACTCATAATGAAGTATCTAAAAGTGTTTTGAACTGGGCACTAGATGCACCGTGTACAACCGTCGCAAAAAGATCATTTCACGCACCAAAAACTAGGAAAAATTGTTGTTTAAAATAGTGTGCGTTCTGAGCTTGAAGACTTTCTTACCATGTTCCCACCGTATATTAGTTGGGTCAATGGTGAAAAGCCTGTTGATCAAACCTTGTTCAGACAGGGTGTAAGTAAGCACTAGGTCCCCTAAGAGGCGACGATACTCCAGGGAAAAGAGGTCAATCACCCAGAGACGCGTTTCATAGTCAGAGGATTTGAAGCCTACAACCATTTTCGTAGCAGCTCGTTAGACACGCTCAATGAGAGTTACCTTCTTCTTGCGCCCTGAGTAGACAACTTGGTTGGCGTACTCAAGAAGCCGTCTGACGTAAGCACCATAGAGTATTTGAAAGTCCATGCGAGACGGCCCAAGTGGTCAGAGCGCGAATTTACTGACCGGAAGGTCCGTGGTTCGAACCCGACCTCTGCCTCTCGACTTCCCCTGTCTAGGCTTGGGCAACCTGGCAGTATCCCAGCCCTCGTGCTTCCTTCGGGTGGCATGGCAGCTAGGCACCGAAAGGGTGTTACAGCTGAACGATTTTTTTTGCGAGTAATACGGGTGAAGGTGCGCCGAATCATTCACAGAACGACGAATGCAGTTTGAGCCTATTTTTAATGGTGCAGTCAGGACATGCTGGGAGAGAGCCAGACACCTAAGTCCTTTTTGGAATCTATCTTCGTAGTGTCTTCTGGTCCAGTCTCACCATTCACGAAAGGCATTCGCTGAGTCTCCTCCGACATATGGACACAATTTTCATCATTCAGAGGAAGGAGCCAATCCAGGGACGACTGCTATGCAGCGTCTACATCCATTTTGAGGGGGCTACCGTTGGAACTCCAGGATTTCAGGGCGTCGGCAAAAAGAAGACATGGAGGGTCGTTGACGTAGATCACAAACAGAAGTGGTCCCAAATCGGGCAAAGGCTTAGGTCGTGCGTATCAGTATGTGAATCCATTAAAGCCCTTCTATAACGTCCAACGGTTCCAAATTTGCATAGACTTCTCCGAGAACTACCCCCAAAATCTTACGTAAACCAAAACACGCCCGAAAAAATAATAAAATCGAGCAGGTAATGACAGGAAACGGTCAAATTCCTACCAGATTTGTAGTAACTGACGTGTTGACTGACAAAAGTTCCGAAATTAAAAACAGTGAAAATTACAGGGTCAACTGACCTGTATCACCTATGATTATGTACTTGAAAAGATAAGCGTAGGACATCGTCCGGGATTTCGCGCCTAAACTCAAGGTCGAATTTCATCTAGAAAAACCTACCACAAATATTGCTCCGATTTGCAAGAAGAATCTCAAAAGTCCGCCCTGTGTGATGAATACGATGGTTTCGTTTGTTTGTTTGAATCAATTGTGATACCGCCCTTTCGCAGTACGTGGCCCGCGCAGTGATGGTGCGTTGGCTCGTCTACCTCCTGGTTTTCTTTCCCTTCCTGAGTGAGTTCATTGAGCGTTGTTTGACGGGACAGCTTAAGTAGAGTATTCTATTGGAACGTTTAGTTTGCTTGGACCATATTGATCCTGACTGATTTACTGAACTACTTATCTTAAATCAGGACAATCCTTTTTGTTCGCGCTGCCTGACAAATGCGTGCCAGCCATTCGTTTTAGGAGAAACGACCGTTGAAACAAATGATTAAATCGTTGCGTTAATATGAGGTCATCAAACCAATTCAGGCAACCCAGACTACAACGGCATTCTCCTGGAATTCATACAATGTTCAAATCGGAATGAATGGTTCCCCTTCACCTTTACAAAACTCGGCACCATCTACTACCGCGGTCACACAAAAAACTCGACGGAACCACGCAGAATTGACCCAGTGCTGGATGTTTCGAGGCGGTTCCACATGGAACTGTACAGTGCGAGTGTATGAAGAACAAATCGCCAACCAGCGTCTGCGACTGAATAAGATGGTTAGATCATGGCCCGAATCCAGTTGCAACCCCCACCTCCATGGGGCTCTATCGACTCACCATCTTACCCAACCCACCCTCCTAACCGTCTTACCATTGTCCCAGCCGGTTTTGTGCTGTTGTCTCCACCCCGTGCAGCCGTCTCACACGTGTACCGAACACGGGTATTGTGAGGCCACCGTACCGCTTTGTCATCTCACCATTCGTTACCAACCCTGGGCTCGAAATGGCTCAATGACCGTGGCGCGAATTTACTGACCAGAAGGTCCGTAATTCGGACCTAACAGTGGCGTCTCGACTAGGCATTATCTGAGCCCTCCTCATCATTATCAGCTGTAAGAAGCCGGGTACTTGTCGTACAATGGTTGTAGCTGCCACAGTTTCGTTCACCGATGATTTGGGGAGGGTAGGTAGCTGCGCATTAAGGGCGGGTGGTATGACAACTAGGGTGTTACGGCCGACGAATACTGTTAACGCGGTGTAGGTATATCTGACACACCTAGAGAGAATTAAACGGGCAGTGGGCGAGTATATTTGGATATTCCAGCTGGCCAAAGCCATTTGATATGATCCTTCCCAACTGAAAGATTTCAATAATTTTCTTTATTATACGGTGAGTCTTTTGTGACAGGATGAGTGAGCATGACGAATGTTCCGACTCTTTTCTGCCCAGGGACGGCAGTTACGAGCTATTTCCGCACATACTGAGGTCCATTCCCGGTTCTAATGGCGAAAAGTTTGACCCCAAAGTCCTCCATATCTAGCTAATCTAGATTCTCAGCTGCCCTCCAGGATAGCAGCACCACCCCAGTGCAAGTTTGTAAAGCTGGCTTTCAGGTTTCCCCACAACAGCCAAACCATTGTATTCGTCACCGCTGCAACAATTGCATGAAACATAGGGTGCTGATGCGGCGTCCCTTAACCGTTGAACTAATTGTTTTATCGAACCGTCGAATGTTCAGAAAGCACCTCAAACACCAATGTTGAAGTGCCTCAATTTTTCGAAGCAGCCAAGTTCCATAATCCTAAGAGACGACTGGATAAATGCTAATTGGTGTATACGAATCTTTGTGCGAAGATTCCTGCCTATGGTCTTCGTAAGTTGCATAAAAGCATATCTTACTATATCCACACGGACGCCAATCTCTTTATGTTGCCTGTTAGAGGGAATGGTAGAGTTCAAGTATCGAAACTCAGTGACGCGTTCAATCTCATCATCTAAGTGCCCTTGGGCTTTTGCTTGCGCGGAGAAGGATTTCAGTTGACTGATGTTAACCCCAAGCCCGTTAAGTCCTGCTTGGTAGCTGACTCGATCACAGAGCTTGTAGATCTACGTCTTCGCCGAGTAAGGCAATGTTGTCGGGGTCTGAAGTCTAAATGCTTGGGCTCCTTAGTATCCCTCCAGTGCCTGCTGCATCACACAATCGTTTACGAAGTTGAGTAACACTGGTAGCAAAGGGCATCCTTGTCTAAAACCGGAGGCGAGGCCAAACCCAGCGGCCTCTTTGTTGTAAACCCGGATTCGCGCCTCCGTTTGCAAGCAATATGTTGACATTGATGAGAGCTGTGCGCTTGACTGGTACACTATCAGCAAGGGGGACAGTCCATAATGACACGCTGAAGAGTCGAACACAGCCGGAGTTAATGAAGCAGGCGACGTTGTGCTGCTGGTATTACCCGGTGTTTCGCACACGCAACTTGTGGCGGAGACCACCTTGGTAGGGTCTTGTTCGAGCATTTCGCATAATCCAGAAGCAAAAGTCTTACCGATACTATCCATGAGACTGATTCTCCGATATTTTTGCATAATGTTCTGTCACCATTAGGGATTGGAAGCAAAATCAAGACACCCTAATCAGAGGGAACATAACTGGAACAAAAGATTGTGTGAAGAGGCAGATGAGGCAATACTCACACCTCAAGGAGATGGAGAGGCAAACTAACCTCTGATTGACTAGGTGGTTTGCAGCTAATGCTGTGGAGCTCCGATACCAATGTTTGTGGGTTTCTCTGACGTTCGGGCAGCTTACCAGCCAGCTGAAGTGTTTCACTCACCATTTCTTCGTCTTCGTTGCGCGAAAGTGGTTGTATAAGCTGACTTTTACCAGCAGTAACATGAATTGCACAAAAGAACTCCGCGGGGTTACCAATGTCGGGGCTTTTCATTTGACTAGTGTAGATTAGGGTCGTTTCTAGAGGTGCTAGTGGCTTTGCGTTGAAGGTTTTTGAAATCAGGAACCCTAGTGAGATACGCTTCAACCTGGAGAAGCACAGTTTTTTTGAAACCCGGTCTTTGTGCCGTCGCGTGATTTACCCAAGATAATACTTGGGAATTTGTTAGGCAGCCTTGATGCCTTTCAGGTGTCGGTGCTTTTGTTGGTACGATAGACAATCTTCTACCATTAATCTTCATCAAGGTTGTTTCATAACGTCGTCGATTTGTTCTGCAGTGTAACCACCGCCGAAATACCGCGTTAGCAAATCCAGTCAGAAGTGCGTACTGGTAATGATGAGGTGGTTCGACGTGGTCTCAGTTTTCATATCCTTCCCCAAGACCGAACTTGCCTAGGATGTTGTGGGTAGAACCGTGTGATCGGCCGACACGAACATTCCAGTCACCTGCGATTAACAGTGCACCGCACTCAGATATCCCATTGATTGTCGTCATCATCAGTGCTTCACCGTCGAACTCATCGTTAGAGCTTTCTCCAAGATATGAGCATGTTGTTATGATTGCTCAAGGGAAAGGTTACCCTGTAGAAACCCCAGTTATCCACTAAGCCGCTGCAGTAGGGTCAGTAGTAGGTGTTCATTCCCTCTACATCGACTCGTATGACGCCTAGTGAGACAAACACATCGGTGGTCGTTAAGACCACCTAATCACCCAGGCAGCTGATGTTTGTTTTGGTAGCCTCAGTTCGCATACTGGTCACGTCTCGGTGGTCGTCGGATACTTCAGTAGCTCAGGTCTTGCGACATTTAAGGAAAAGCCGGTGTATGGGCAAAATACTTTCATCGGGCGCACACTTCAGGTTAGAGCTAATGACACTGATCCTGTATGCCATAACAACGGAGTTCCTCATAGATCGGTACTCAAATTGCGTAACTCATCCACCGACTTGACTGAAACTTCTTGGTCATAGGACGACCTCAGACTGTTGTGTTTGATAAGGAATGGAGCGCGGCAGCATTCAGAGTAAGAATGGGAAAAACCGAGGGCCCAGAAACTAGGCCCAATCATCCAAAACTTTGACACTATGAGCTAAAAAGAGAAAAAGTGATTTAACAGTGAACGAAAAAACGCCTGGAGAAACAGAGCAAGAGTGCAACATTCACCCCTGCTGACATTAATGGTTGTAGAAGTTCGTTTTATAATTGAATAATGTCAAACCTCTGTTGCGCAGGAAATAGAGTAGTTTCCGCTGCGGGGGCGAGCTAGCTCAGTGGTTAGAGCGCGAATTTATTGATCGGAAGGTCCGTGGTTCGAACCCGACCTCTGCCTCTCGACTTCCCTTGTCTAGGCTTGGGCAACCTGGCATTATCCCAGCCCTCATGTTTCCTTCGGGTGGCATGGCAGCTAGGCACCGAAAAGGTGTTACAGCTGCATGATTATTATTTTGTTATTCAGTATGCGCTGTTGTCCGTTGGTTGTTGTACAACCAAGCTGATTGTTGCTCCCCAGGGAAGCACATACGTTGCGCGACAGTGTCGGTGACTACTATTCTTGCGAGGTCGGTAGATGCCATCATACCTGTACTGGGATGATGTTACGTGACCAGTACTTGAGCCCTCCAGGGAGAATTCGAAGGTTCAATTATATCTTCATCCAATAGGCGATTCGACGGTGCCCAGAAACGTTTGGAAGGTTCGGTATCAATGATTCCAACGCGTTGTGGCGTCTGGAGAATTTGGATCTGTGTCGAGACACTTGGGTCGCAGCACCGGTTCCATTGTATCCTTAGACAAGTAAATTGTTACGGATAGAGTATCGGTCCTAATTGAGCGCGAGAACAAGAATGAATAGCGCTTTACTTGTCTAAGAATCGACGTACATAAGCTGAAGGTGAAGCGAAAGCATGGTTAATACGAAACGACAATGTGAGCACAAAGTAAAGTCATGACAGATAACAATCCTCCAGTGTTGTATTTTGTCGTTTTTTCACTTTGCCTCCTCAATGGCGGGTTCTTTTCGCTCGGATTGGGTGTCCTGGAGAAGAACGCCGCCGGTCGATGGTTTTGGCTTCGGGATGCGGCTATGGCATCATCGGAGGCATCCGTTTCAACAATCAAAGGCTCGTTATAATCTGTTGTAATTAGCGTAGCATTTTCTAGTTCGTTTTTTAGGTTCTCGAAGGCTAATTCGACGCTGGCAGGTAGAGGGAGTGTTCTATGTCGTTTCAGAAGAGCTTGATAAACAATCGGTGATTTTTAATTGGACCGCAGTGGCATCGAAGGTGCTCTCTGGTCTTATCCTTCGAAGGTTGACTGAACACAACGAGAGACAGACCCGTCAAAACCAAGTTGGGTTCCGTCTTGCAAGAGGATGCACCGATCACATTTTCACCCTCCGACGGATTCTGGAACAGCGACACTACTTTCAGCAATCACCACTGACTTGAAAGCTGTCTTTGACTCTGTGGACCGTCAGGCACTATGGCTGTATCTATGAAGCAAAGGTGTTTCCCCTGTCTCTTCCAACAATCGATCAACATGCGCAAACTAACCAGCGAACCCTGTGGATGCTATGGCTGCCAGGCCGTTGCCGCGATAATATTCGGATGACATTCTTGCACCCTTTTGAAGCCTGGATTCACGATCAAAACCGGTATTGCTTTCTTTCCAAGTCCTCTGTATTGAAGTCTTCAGATTGCTCACCAGGGCTTCACCACCTTTCAGAAGTGTGGGGTGCAAACCATCGGGACTGAATGCGTTGTCGCGTTGGAGGAATTATACCACGCACGGGCCCCACTTTCTTGTGTATATCACTGGTGGGCACCCTGTGTGCATCATTTGGTTAATAGTGTGGGCGTACTTATGGATGTTGTGAACGTTCAGTATTCTTTCTAAAACTGACCATGATCCTGATTTAGCGCTGTGTTATTGACACTATCTGGCTCCGTAGTAATAGGAAAATTGTTGACTATCGTTAAACTTTTTGTTCATTTTTTATTCGGACGTCCAAATAAGGGTTGTCTAGAAATAAAAACAGTGCTCCCAGTTGGTATTTCCAGTGTAGAAGGAATATTGCACTAGACCCATGTAATTCTGACCGAGAAAATTTTTGTTTCGTAGTGCTGATTTCAATTCACATTTGTCTCGTACCATTCTGGTTTCAGTTTCCGTGTTGACTCAAGATGCCAGTGTGTCCAACGAAGACGATGAACGCGAACTTTCACCACCCTCCACGGGGTCCACCGAAATAGACCCTACCAAAGGATCACCTCATATTCAGGCTGTCGTGGCTCTGACAAGCCCTCCGTATGGGCTGTATACGGAGCAGCGTGATATCAGTTTCCCCGCGAACAAGCGTTCGTCACTGGTTGCTGCTTTGATTAACACTCATGAAGGGACCACTCTACCTCGGTTCACCTTGGATTTACTGGAAGGTTCCCTACATTATCCGGGCTATTACAGCTACCATATACAGAACTTCACGCGGGTGCGACTACAGAACACTCTGGAACCTGGTCAAGAGGTAGTTTGTGTTTTTAAAATCTACTTTCTATAGGGTTCTCTGTCTTACAGTTTCAAACCCGCTGCTGAACTTGCCGGGCGTTCGTTTGACCTCTGTGTTAGAGTGTATTATCACGATGAGAATGGGATCTATTACGTCCATCCGCTGTTCAACCAAACTGTAAATGTAAGTTCCGCGTGATTAGCTTGGCTCTCACCTAATGCTGTCACGTATTTACTTGCTTTTGTAAGGTTTTCGGTCCAATGTGTGGCACACCTCAAACTGTACTGTTTTTCCACCTTGCTTTTGTACTTTTACTAAGGTTGCTTTGATGTAGTCTATTTTGCGAAGTGTCCCTCCCCCACAAAAACGTGGAATCGTACGAGTTTTGGACCACTTTCGCTCCTGTTCAACCCTACAACTATTGGGGTATTCTTGATGTCAGCCTACATCTCAATTCCTATAGACCCTAAATCGAAAGATGACTCAGTGGTTAGAGCGCTAATTTACTGATCGGAAGGTCCGTATTCGAACCCAACCTCTACCCCTCAACTTCCCCTGTCTAGGCTTGGGCACCCTGGCAGTATCCCAGCCCTCGTGCTTCCTTTGAGTGGCATAGCAGCTGGGCACGCAAAGGGTGTTAGAGCTGAACGATTTGAGACCCTAAATCCCACCACATTGTTTACATCGTCTATGATATTTGACCCGATTCCGCTACACTCTGGGTGCTGCAGTGCTCAGAAAAACGTGTTGCAACAAATACTTTCTTTACGGTTGATTTTGTTGTTATTGTTATTAACTCCGGAGAATTGGTCCACACCTTTGGATCCCTGCCTTCTGTAAAGAGTCAACCTCTCCTGATAGCCGTTTTCTATCGGTCCCCCAGTGGTCATTAGGATGGGATTATATTGTTACTACTAAATATCGGTCAGTCGGCAGCATGACATCAGTATTCAACACCGATGCTTCGCTGCCGTACAACCATGATTTACTTGAAAGCCTCATCGTGAAGAAAAGAATAAAGGGGAAGGGACTTATTGCTACCTTACTACAATCATTCCCTCCCTCCAGACACTCATTCAGGCAATCTGGATAGAAACTGACAACAAGATCGCCACTGACATCGGTTGGCAGCCATATCTTGCAGCGTCTCCAACCAGGCACAGTGAGGATCACGCGGTCCCCAACCTGGAAGGCGAGTAGCACCGACAGCACCCAAGCGTTTCGTAATTTCCTTCATACCCCTCTGCCAGGTTAAGGGTTGGCCACCTCTCTGCTTCCGCCACTCTGAATTGGGCATGGAAAACAGCACTCTCTTCGGCAAACGATGATTAGGCATACGCAACACGTGTCCCAACCAACGCAGCTTCTGGTGCTGGACACACTCTTCAATGGAAGTACCCGTTGCACAACCAAAAACTCGCTTTCTAACTGCCTCGTTACGGATTCGCCGACACCAACCCACACGAGCTATGGTTCTGAGACAACGATTGTCAAACACCTGAAGACGCCTCAGTTCCGCTGCTCGAAGAGGCCAGGTCTCACAGCCATACAACAAAACAGCCCGCACTGTAGCTTGATACACACGTCCCTTGAGTTTCAGGGATACACCACTTTGACGCCATAGGTGCCTCAAATTAGCAAACGCGACCCGTGCCTTGCAGATTCGTGCATTGACCTCGTCTGTCACACTACCATCAGAACTAATACAACTACCCAGGTACGTAAAACGCTCCACAACTTCCAGTGCCTCTCCCTGGATTGTAAGTGGCGTGTTCAGTGACTGCATGTCCAGCAGCATGACCTTACACTTTGTGGGTGCAAAGTGCATACCAAAGGACGGGATGACTTTGGTCAGTTCATCCAAAAACACCTGCGCCCTCTCCTCCTCTTCGAAGATGAGAACGATGTCGTCTGCATATTCCAGATCGACAAGGTTTTCGTCACAGGCTATCTGAACACCGGGGTTTTGGAGACCTTCCAGCGTTCGTCTCATTATCTCATCGATCACGAAATTAAATAGGAAAGGAGAGAGTGGGCATCCCTGACGGACACCGCTTTGTGTACGGAAGCTTTTGGAGAGCTCGCCGTATACTCTCACACGTCCGGAAGTCCGAGAATACAAAGAGCTTATTATGTTCACAAACTTCCGGGGCATTCCTTGGTGGGCAAGCGTGTCAAGAAGAACAGACCGGTCAACCGAGTCGAATGCGCCTTGGAAATCCAGGAATACTAGAATCGTGGGTCGCTTATACGTATGGCGTTGTTCTAGCACCTGACGAAGTGTGAAGATTTGGTCAACGCAACCCCTACCAGGCCGGAATCCCGCTTGCTGCTCTCGAGTCAGTGTTTCACGAGCCACCGTAAGGCGACGAAGCACGAGTGACGCCAACAGTCTCGTTACGACCGGGGTCAAGCTGATCCCCCTGTGGTTGCCACACTCACTACGAGGCCCTTTTTTGAAAATGGGCACTATCACCGACTCTCCCCAGTTGTCTGGGACAGACTCCTTTTCCCAAATGCAAGCGAACAGATCAGACAAGCGCTGACTGAGGACTTCACCCCCATCTTTGAACAATGCGGGTGGGAGGTCATCCGGACCAGAGGCTCGGTGGCGCTTGAGAGAACATATGCAGTCATAAATCTCCGATGCCGTAGGCGGTTCCACGTTCACCGTCCAAGGTTCTACGTCACCTGTGGGATCCAGATGAGTGCCAGCTGGTGGCCATGACAATTGTTGTTCGAAGTATTCGGCCCACCGATCGAGGCGTTCTTCTTTATTCGATATGGTCACTCCATTCCGATCCTTGATGGTTTCGCTCACAGGTGGTTTCCGGGGACCGGTCGCACGGATCAACTGAAATAATCTTCGGGCATTACCGGCTTTCTGAGCCTCTTCCATTTCCTTGGCTTTCTGTGTCCACCACACTTCACGGTCGGCTTGCACGCTCGCCTTCACTTGACGTCTGATACTTCGTCGTGTCAAGTTATGTTCGGGGCCGGCTGGGATATTTCTCCGAGATTTAAGGAGTGCCACCGTTCGGTCGGATATCCAGTGCTTGAGTGAGCCTCGTGGTGCCGTACCACAGGCAGAATTCCCAGCACTATGCAAAGAAGTGGCAATCTCGTCCCAGTATGAGTTCGCATCTGATGGTGGAGCATTTGGAAGAGATTCTAGGAGACGATTCTGGTAAGTTCGTCTAACATCCGGGTCTGCCAGTCTTTCAGTTGCCAAGCGATTTGTCCGCACCTTACGCGGCCCTGGAAAACGTAGGGAGAAGCGACTCCGGACGAGTGCGTGGTCAGAATCCACAAATGTGTTCCAAAACGACCGACAGTCAGTTATTGATCCACGCCATCGGTAACTGATGGCAATGTGATCGATTTGAGTTTGTGGCCGGCATGCCGTTGGAGGACACCATGTGGCCAGACGACTTCGGCTATTTCGGAAGTTGGTACTGCATAAAAACAGCCTGCGATCAGCACACAGCTGGAGCAATCGTTCCCCATTGTCCGTACGTACCGAGTCCAATCCATGTCGACCTCCTAATTGAGTCTCAGATACGCTAAGCCTGCCCACTTGTGCATTCAGATCTCCGGCAACCACCACGATATCTGAGCTTTTAGCTCGCCGCAGCAGGACATTCAGGGCGTCGTAAAACCTGTCTTTGACGGCGTCGGAGCTACAGTCAGTTGGGGCATAAGCAGACACGATAAACAGACATCTCTCAACTTCCCGCTTGTGAGACTCCTTCACAGACGTTGCCAGACGAACCGCACAGAGGCGACTATCAACAGGTATCCAGTCAAGCAAGGATGCTTCCGCCCGCTGACTCAGAACGATACCAACCCCTGCACATCCCGCCGCAGCAGCCTCTGGATCACCAGAGGTGCGTAGCCGGAAGCGAGTGGAGAGTGATGGGGCGGTTAGCTCAATCACTGTGCTTGCATCTTGAATTCTTGTTTCTGAGACACAGCACACATCAATGCCAAGCGAGTCCAGTGTGAGAGCAAGAGCAGCTTGTTGTCCTGCTTGCTTCAGAGTGCGGACATTGAAGGCGGCCAGATAGACTGGGTGTCGAGGCTTGAAGATTGTTTTGGAGATACCTGAGGATGTCGGCGCCATGTGACGAGCAGATGCTGCACGCAAAACCGATGCAAGACGAACGGAGTCATCAGTCCTAAGTGCTGGGCCTACAAGAGTAGAGTTATTAATGGGGTAGGGAGAGGGGGAAGAAAAAGTATGTGAAATAGAAAGAAGGGAGGCGTCAGCAGTAGCCTGTTTTCGCTTACCCGCCCTGCTGTATGCAGCAAGTAAGGCGACCCGGCTGATGGCACCACGCGACGGCCGATGTGGCATGAGTTTATTTGTATATGTGCGATTCATGGTTGTACGTGGGCTGGGATACTGTCAGGGCGCCCACAACTAGACAGGAGGACGATTAGGGTCCTCAACCAAAGCCTTTGGCTCAAGAGCCTAACCGCAAGGCAGCGATTATTGGCGGGAAATGCAAATGCATTACCATTTCTACGGAACAAGTCGCCACATGTTCCAACCCCTAACCAGGAGACTGTGTTCTTCAGACCTCCAACATTGACCAATCTGGTATGAGAGACTCTGAGTGTCGCGGGGACACCCCCCAGTATAGCTCAATGGGTCGCTGAGGTGCGCAAACCATCACACCACGGTAAGGTCCAGTCTCTCCATGTATTGTGTAAAAAATGTCAAGTATATACACTATTCGATAGGATGCTTAAGCTTTTTCAGGGTAGTTCAGTCACCGTTTCGTAACCCCCAAAATGCATTGGCAGTCTCACCTGTTAGTATTTACTGAGATTTTGTTTCAAACGGGCCTAATCGCGCATTCCGACTTGACACGTTCCATATGCTACGTCGTCACGTCAGCTAAAGACTGCAGACTTGTTCAACTTGTGCTAAATTCACCCAATACCCGTTTCTAGACAGTTTCCGTTACCTCCCGAACGTACTGTCTTATGCGCCGCTACCTCTGTATGCGGTCTATTGGCACTGACTGCCTAAATCCGAAACCCTACTACCTCACTGCTCCTACCGATTGCGTTGTTGATTGTACGTTCTGCTTAATTCATGATGTTTATTAACCCATTTGCTCACAGAACCAGTTATCAATACTGCATCTACTGCCCTCATCCGTCCGTTCCCACTACCTAATAAATAAATACGTAAAATTGTTAGGGAAGCACCTATTGGCATCTACCTAAGGGCAAACTGTAGAGTGGTTTGAACCCAACCTCAGCATCTCGAGTGCTCCTATCTAGGCTTGGACTACCTGGCAGTATCCCAGCCCTCCTTCCGTTGGCGTGGAAGCTAGCTACCGAAAGAGTGCTACAGCTGGACAATTTTTGTTCAAGATTGATGGTACTGCGGCAACCCAAATACTCCTAGAATTAGTGCCAAAAAAGGCAACTTGGTTGATTCCTTACGTTTTTCTACCCAGCACCATATGTCTGCAAAAACAATGAAGAACTCATTTTTTTCATAATATTTCCGAACACAAGCAGTTTGGTTGTTTTTGTTGTCATACTTTGGATGAACGTCATTTTTTTCGGTGATTTTTTCTGGATTGGAAAGAACGAAACACATCGAAGTGTTTCCTCGGGTATCGTCAACCTTTCCATGTCTCTAGTTACCGTATTACTTACGCACCCACCCGTGACCAAATTTCCAAGTAATAAATATGCTATCGACTTCTGCATGACACCTCAGGGACGCCAGCCATTGCTCCCCAACTGTTTATCTTTGCATTCGACGCCCCCTGTGAGCGCAAGCGTGGCAGCCGGAATCGTTGTACGAGGTTTGTTGATGTTTATGAACATGTGCTGGGTCTCACCACTAGAATCCTACTGAATATCCACAGTTCAGATAGGTTCTCTTGGAATATTGTGCTTTTGACAATGGATGTAGTCAGGGTCGTAGGAAGCGAGTCAAATACACAACCGTATGGACAGTCTGATCGAAATTCACCCAGAGTCCACTACTTGTTCCGCCCTGATCGCTATTTAATTTCCAAATTGCATCGTACGTTTAGGGTAAGTGTACTCACCTTACGTTTTCTGTAGACACTACTGTCGAGTCATTTTCATCTCACTGACTGGCTCGACTGTTTTTGCATTCACTGTGCAAGATTGGGGTCACTCAAAGTTTATTTGTTTAATCGCTAACACCATTTCAGCATACTAATGAGTGCTTTATTTCACTCACCTTTAGTTATTAGTATGAAATTTGCATCTACGCCTATTGTTTTTCTCCTACTTTGGTCTCTCTCTGTTAGTTGTACGAGGTGGAAGAAGGAATCGATACAGAACTGCTTTTCCTCGGGGTTCTCGTCGTGGCTGTTGGAATTGTGCTGTTGGTTGGCATTTGGCACTGGTGCAGTTCTAAAGCTGCTCGACGACTCACACACCATAAAGTAGCGAAAGTCGATGAAACAATCGGTGACAAGGCGATGGAAAACGAATATATGGCTATCTTAGATGGCAAGAAGATAACAAAAACAGGTAACTTTGAGCGGGTCCCATTTAGTTCCATATCCCGTATAACATATAAACAGTGACAGTATTTCCCTGTTGCCTGGACTGAATACGAGGTTGGGTCTACTTCCCTGGTCAAAATGCTGAAGCGCTTAGAGTAGCGAAGGTCCAGTACAGACTGTTATTGCTGTATTTTATTCATTGTGTATGTTGGATTTGGTGCCACTTATGTATAGAATAAGTTTGTGGGCCCGAGTCGCCACCTCAGTCTAGATATCACATATCTCATGTGGTAATGCGGAATATTTTGCTGCGAACCTGCCTCAGCTGCGCCGTATTTAAGTATTCGGCAACCTGCAGTCCAAAACGTCAGATGACCTGCCATAAAGACAAGTTAACTACAATTGTTGGGTGTAGTGATTCATTACATGTTTGTTTCCTCCGTGTGGTAAGGCTGAATTTGGAAACTAAAAATATGTCCTTGTGTTTACTGGTATCCAATGTGCAACTGTCCAGTGGTAAGAAGAAGGCTTTCATCATAGGGGTATCTAGGTAGTCGGACGGATGGCTGTGACGATTAATCTATCTTTGAGGACCAAATTACGGGGAAATCGGTACGGTTCTTCCATATCCGTATGAATGCTCACATCGACTTGTAGTTGGACTGTGGCTAATTGCTTGCTGGACCCAAACTATAGATTACCCAAATGAACTTGTACAAATTCCATTTGTAAGGATTTATTTATAGATATTATTTGATGTGTTTACTTACCCTCTCAGCAAGAGTGTGAGTGGTCGCTAGAAGGTTACTTATTTATCAGTAGTTATTTTATCAAATTTTTTTCGTGGTTTACAATGACACATTCTGAACTGAAAATCATCTTTATTGTGCAGCTGTTAGCCCACTTTATGGTGTCTGCTACTTAGCGGACAAGTTGCAGCTCAACTTGGTGTTAACGGGAGACAACTGAGTGTCCCGTTTATAATATCCTTCGAATGAGTGTGGATTACACGAAATCGGCTCCACGTCTCATTCAGACGATATTCACAATACAAAACTACTTACAATTTGATGCACACTCTTCAAAGTTTACTACAGGTTTCGATTTCTTTAAGACACTTCAGGTGGCCCTAGTCCTCGGGTTTGCATTAGCCTCAGAAGAAGTGTTCTATCAAGAGAAAGACTTTGACATCTTGAATATCGTCCCTACCGAAACACGAGGCCGTCTTTTCGCAGCACATTTAGTTGATGAATATCATAGGCGAGTGTACAACTTGGTGGTGCGCTGTCAATGAGTGTGTATCAATCCTACGCCTAGCGTAAAGTTTCACTCGTTTTTCACTACATACGGAAGTAACATCAACAGATTCTAATTGAGGAATGTTCTAGAGAGCGTAACCGCGGTTACGTTTTCCTCATAACTGTGCACATGTGAACGATTGCGCGAACATCGTTGAGTTTTGTTACGAGGCCTCCCTGGTGCTCACCGAGCAGAAGGGACTGTCTTGGTCCCCACTTTGCGCTTACCAAGTATACAGAACTGAAATGCCTGTTGACGATCTTCCAGTTCCCTCAAATCGATTGTATCTTTCGTCTGGACCGTATCAATGGATGTATGGTCACCCACAAGCCCTTCATGTGGATATTTTTTGTTCGCGTGGTTCGAATCCATTCGGTCAGCTTAACTGGTAGGGACTCACTAAAAGCAGCTGTTCCCAAACCACCGGTTCATTTCCGATTTGCCATCGCCTTTTGGTTATTTTCCTTGCATTGAAAATTTCGTTGCCAAGTTCCTAATTGGTCTATCGATTTATTTTGCAGAGCGTGCAGCCCAAGGACTAACTCGGCGTCATGGCAAACGTTGAACATCTTCAAGGTGTTTGTGTGCTTAACGGATTTGGCAAACTCTTCTAGTTGTTTTTTCCTTGTCTTTCGATGGTTTGTTTCACTGTACATTCTTTGATTCGTTTAGCGCAGTATCCCCAAAATGCTTTTTCTACCGTAAATATATGCTCTGGTCTTGAGGTCCCACACGGTTTATCCTGTCCGGTTGACCGCCGTTCCAGTTTATTACTGGACACTGGCTTTGCATGAATCGTCCAGCTTTTAGGCCATTTCGGTGCCCAGCTGCCATGCCATCCGAAGGAAACACGAGGACTGAGATACTGCCAGGTTGCCCAAACCTAGACAGTAGTCGTAATGCCGGGGTTTGTTTCGAACCACAGACCTTTCGGTTAGTAATTTTGCGCCTTAACCACTGAACTTTCTCAGGCTCGACTTAATTTATAACATAACGAAAAGCTTTTTCGGTTTCCATTCATGTAAGATGCCGAGTTAATTGATGGCTGAGAGTCCTGTGACATCACTGAATTCGCATGTAGCTGTTGCTGCTCACTAACGGGTAGTATGTAGGATCCCGACCGTCAAAAATCAATTGATGCCGCCCCAGTTCTATTTAGCATAATCTGTGCGCCTACTTAAACACTTGGGTAATTCTTTTGCTCGACTTGGCTAGTGGCGTGAGATAACCGCAATTATTCTTGCATTCCTCGACGCACAACGGAATCTAGTTAGCCTTGATGGTTAGTTGATCATTCCGCCGAGTCCATCTTATTGTGGGAGTTAATATGACCGTTTGGGAACTTTGGTTGTGTTGCGGATGCAACAGCACTTTACCCCTCCCCCGGGGGTTGCTACCTATGCTGATGTTTTAGCCTCTCGGTTTAGATATTGTGGGTGCTGACAATCACTCTGGGTTTAATTCATGTACGTTCCATTGAATGAGGTGCTTGTTAATGATATAACCTGGCTTGTTCGACCGAATAAACCAACTAAGAAATACTCGGTCATACAGGTCTCAGTTTTTTTATTGTTGCGAGGGCCGTCGTATCTAGACGATCAAGTAATGTTGGAGAGGTGCTTCATGCACTGCAAAGCCGTGGTCAGTTGACCAGTCTCGGTTTCTTATCGAATATAAAATTTTGGAAAACAGCTCACAAGTTTTGTGGACATTTATTCGTTTTATTTTTAATAGGAGCAATTCTTCGGGGGAGTTATCTTGATACCTACGTTTGTTAGTCAGTAACGTCTTTTTTTATCTGTTTTCGGACTAGGCTAAAGTGCCCTGCTGCTTGCACTAAGTTGCGGATGTTAGGATCAACATCGTATCACATTGGGAGAACCTATGGCTAGCTGGCTGCGCTATCTGGATTATGGGCACGCGTTGGCTTGTTTTTAATCAGCAAGTAGATTGGTTAAATTGGAAGATAACGAGCGAGTCACGGTTTTTCTGACCTAAAACTGAATCTTTGCTAATATTGAGAGAACCACCGGTTCATTCGCTGAGCTGGGAAATCCGGTTGCAAACGTTTCATCAGTGAAGGTAACATTGTCAGTGAGTTCCTATGTAGCTTGCAGATGCGTTAATAATCCGATTTGTGGGCGAAATGATTTCCACTGATATTGCCCAAGGTCTTGGATTTTGCCGTTGGATATCGAGTTTGTATTAAACCATGGGGTTGTGCGGTCCGTTCCACCTATGCCAATCCGTAAAATAATGTTCGCTGTTTGATCAAGTGCAGTCTCCGGAAAGGCTGCTTTCCAACTCTAGAGAGTATGCTTTCGTTGCGTGGCGGCTCGTTCCATTTGCCCTGCCGCTTAAGACAACTGACTCGACTCCCATCATAGAGTATAGAAAACCAAAACTTGGGAACCCTTAACGAGGTGAGCCGCGTGGAGGAAACTAACGCACCGATTGTCCCCCAAACGCCCAGGCAGTTTGCTTGGGAACTGTTTCCAACTTCAACGTCATTACCGTTATTACTCGATATTTTGTTGGGCTCACAGTGCGATGGACAATAGCTGGCTTAACATTTTTCCTTGCATAAGTTGCTCATCCCAGAAAATTCCAATGGGCGATTTGCCAGTTCGAAACAACATCCCAACTTGCTAAAAAAACTAGAGGAAATCTACACCAAGTATCCCAAGCGACAAAAGTCATTTCTATGGTGCGGTAGACGTAGTTGGAAATTTGGGGAGATTTTCGTGCGCTTTTAGATGGAATGGAAAGAGAATTTTAGATTTGATAAAGGTTCATCCAGTCTGTTGTCAACCCCCTGAACACAGCAGTCTCTCAGAAGCACGAATTTTCCTTTGTTCATCATTGTCACTGAATTTCCTCAAAAGTCTCGCGAAGTATTATGGAAACTGTTTATGTAGGTGTGGTCGGATCCTGAAAAGAAGGCTTTTCCTCCATATCCGGGGCTCATCAGGCGGGCATACGGTGATCGGTCTGGTTGGTTGGTTACTTTTGGTTGCTGCCCTCTGAAGCACGCCGCCAAGTGGCATGCAGCTGTGTTGACCAGATCACTTTTGAACACATCGAGGATTTATGATGTTTGATGTAGGAGGCGCTATTTTCTTCGGGACTTGTGGGCGTCCGCCACAATTGTGGGGATTCCAGGACGCTTGTGCGTCGGTCTCGTGAGTTCTCTGCAAGACTCCTGTGGAACACACCGAACTAATGAATTAAAGGATGTCACATAGAGCAGTCCCAGTCTCCTTCGTATCGCTTAAATTCTCCAAGTCGACAAATCCTCCGGCAACTTCACACGCACAGGAAGCCGACCATCGCAATATGCCGTGGAACTGCCCGGCTTTCGGAGTGGGCCGTCGGCGTGGATTGTCCTTACCTCAAAAGTCTACAGTGCTGGTGCAATACCGGTAAGTCTCTCCAGCCGCTTTGGACGTTGGAAATGATTCACTTAACATGGTCGATTATTTCAAAAACTTTGGCAGTAGTATATCACCTAATGGATACCGCTTCCAAGATGCCTGCTGGTTAGCAGAAAAATGCGTTCGTTTTAAACACCCATGGAAGGGACGCGGTTAGCCTGACATTAAGACAATGGCGGTGTGGTTTGAGTGGTGCTTCATGCAAGGGCTAACCGGTTTCAGGCGCACCTCTAACATTGGTGTGAGCCATACCGGGGTCCAACAAGGCGTCCTGCACAACAGCGAAAAGACGGACGAATGTGACCGAAAAATACAGCCTAACCAGCCGCCCAGACGTGCCATCAGCTGCGACGGGCACGGAACGGAGGGGTGCAATGAACGAACTGGAAGTAGAACGTAACCACGGATGACGAGGGTATTACAACTCCTGGGCCGGAGTCTAGAGGGAAATGTGTTTTTGATCGATGTAGTCGAAAGTCACCCTCAGTAGATATTCTGTTGCTGTTTCTATTCAAGCATTAATGTAAACTTGACTTGCGTCATTCATTACTTTTTATAAGACACACTCTGGCACACTTTCTATCGACTTTCGTGTTTAGAACAAATATTTCTAACTGGTAAGTACACTTATAATTAGGAATAAAACGTGGTACCGAGTGTAGTGGAACCACAAATGGTCAGTGAGATAACAACTACCAAAAAGGAGCAAACGCGTATGTCACATGCTTCAGTCGACTCATAATTAATATTGTAAAAACTTGATTCTTCAAACGTCTGGCCTTCATCCCCCCCCCAAAAAAAAAACATGACTACGACGAAGCTGAGATTACCTTCTTTCAGTGCGATTCATGAATCGAACCCAGAAAACTGACCACTGGTAAATTGAAACTGGAAATCTGGTGGTACGTCTGGTCCGGTTACAACGTAATCCGATTCATGGACTACGGGTCCTGGAATTCAAACGGGGAAACGTGCCGCGATTTAACTACCAGTATAGTGTCCAGGAAATCGCCCCTGTTACTCATCCGGACTTCACTTTGGGATCGGCTTATCAGTTGCAGCTTAGTGCCAGGATGAAAAGTACCTGAAACTGATTTGTTGTATTATCACCACAATTTCCACTCCGTGCGTTTAATGCATTTTTGCGTTCCCCTATGTCGCCTATTCTCAAGACGACTAAAACCTGGTTTTCAGGTTCAGTCTAACGATTCGGTGATGAAGTCCGCTGCAGCCAACCGCATTCCATCTTCACGACACATTCAGCTGTTCACGTTAGGTAGATTCATCCTCCCCATATCTGACATCTGTAACCGTCATCCATTATTCCCCTCTTTCACAGGGCTGATGATCAGAAAATCGATGGATATTGAATGAGGCAGTATATTCAGGTTTCTTATTCATCAAATATAAATAAATAAAATAGATGTCAATAATACTAAAAGAGCAAGCGTGGAAAATACATATTTGGCGAACGGACGAATCGATGAGATCGATGGACCCAAAAGGGGGATAAGTTAAAGGTCGGACAGTAAAACTTGGTTGAAGAACGAGGTGAACGTTGGACATCATAGTAAACATGGTGGTTTTCATTAGTTCCGCTTCTTTCTGCACAGCACTTGTCTGTACAGCGCAGGAATCCACCAAAATACTGAGTGAAGTCGCTCAGTAAAAGCATGAAATCCGGTGTACATTTTCACGGGCACGAGTCGGGCACATGGTCGAGCTAGTTGACCCAATAAGTAGATGAAAGCCTAAAGGCAAACGGGAATATCATATCTGTAAAACGCTCAGATAATGGGACCGAGTCAGTATACAATCACAATCACCCAACACATATTGTCTGAAGCGCTATATCTCAAAGTGGTGTTCACTGAATTACGCCCTTCGAAGCTGCTAACCATTGTTAGAATCTGAGGTGACTACAACACGGCTAAAGAGCGATCAGTGGGGGGACGAGATGGCTCAGTGGTTAGAGCGCGAGTTTACTGACCAGAAGTTCCGTGGTTCGAACCCGAACTCTGCGTCTCGACTGCTCCTGTCTAGGCTTGGACAACCCGGCAGTATCCCAGCCCTCGTGCTTCCTTCGGGTGGGATAGCAGCTAGGCGCCGAAGGGTGTTACAGCTGAACGATTATCTTTAAGAGTGATCAGCGGGTCGTGTGCAAATGAGGTTATGAATATTGACGTATCAATCGAGCTTGAAACAAACTTAGAATGGCATGTGTGGTAGACTCCTCGAGACAAAACTAAAAACACATATATATGGAGACGAACCAAACTCCTTCAAGCGAGCTTTTTCTAACAATGTATGAACGTCCTTTTCAGAGGCAGAACAAACAACCACAGGTCGGTAACAAAATGCCGGGTTCAAGCAGGACCTAGAACATATTTTCGAATAACTTGATGGGGAATACTAGAATTTAAGGATACTTTAAGAAATCGCAAATAAACTGGCTTCCGGAATTAGTTCCTCACTTGTTGGGTGTACAATTTAGTTTTCAGCCTGACAGGATACCTGTCTGCAAATAATCGTCCAATAGCTCGCCAACCACAGAAAACTGGGTTCAGTGTACGAAGGGTTGTCCAACTGGTACGTGAAGTATGTGTCAACAAATGAGATAATGAGCAATCTCGGGGAACCGCCGTCGTAATATCAATTAAAAACCCGAAACCATAGATACATCTTCACACCAGTTATCAACTGAGATTTCGTCCTGTAAGAGAAACCAATCAATGCTGAAAAGACGAGAAGCACCACACAGCTATTTCATCCTCAATGAGATACACACTGATGATTGCCAATAAGGATGAAACAGCTGCACAGTGCTGCTCGGCCTTTCAGCATAGATTAGCTTCACGAAGTTTCAAATCTCACACTCATCATTAACATCATCATCAGAGATATCAACATCAGTATTGACACTGAGGCTTCACTGCCCGTACAACCACAAAGCTTGCCTAATTATATTTAAATCTTAGAATGATAAGAAAAGAGTGGGTGAGGGAGGGGGAGTGTTGATGGTCTACCGCCTACACCTCCAAGCGCTCAATCAGACAATCTGGAAAGAAACTGATAACACGAACGCTACTGACATCGACCAGCCGCTGTTTCTTGCAGCGTCCCCAACCAAGCGCAGAATGGGGTCACAGGAACCTCATCCTCGAAAAAGTACTGCATTAACAACACCCAAGCCCTTCGTGATCTCTTCCACACCCTTCCGCAAAGTCATACGCTGTCCACCTCGCGGGTTCCGCCATTCTGAAGGAGGTACAGAGAACAACACTTGTCTCGGTAGACGGTGTTTCGCCATGCGTAGCACATGACCGAGCCACCGTAGTTGATGGTGCTGGATGTAGCCAACAGAAGTACCCGCTGCACGACCAAATACCCGTTTTCTAATCGCCCCGTTACGAATTCGTTGGCGACATCCGACACCAGCAAAGCTGCCGAGGCATCGGTGGTAAAAAACCTGAAGACGCCTCACATCACCGGTCCTCAGAGGCCATGTTTCGAAACCATACAACGATACAGCCCTTACTGTAGCCTGGTACACGCGACCCTTAAGACCCAGTGATATGCCTTTTTGATGCCACAAGTGACGCAAACGTGATTCGAGCCTTTGAAATTCGTGCACCGACTTCATCAGACACACTTCCGTCAGAGCTAATACAACTACCGAGGTGTGAAATTCTCCACAACCTCCAATGATTCTCCTTGAACTGTACGAGATATGTCCAGAGACTGTGCGTTCTGAAGCATGATTTCGCATTTTGAAGGTGCTAGGCGCATGCCGAAAGATGGTTTGATGGTAGCCAGTTTATTCAACAGAACTCGTGCTGCGCCTTCGTCTTAAAAGATGAGGACAACGTTGCCTGCGTACTTCAGTTTGACAAGGTTCTCACCAGCAAAGGTTTTAACGCCGGGGTTTTGAAGACCTTCCAGCGTTCGACTTAATATTCCATCAATGACAAAGTTGAACCAGAATGGAGAGAATGGACATCCTTGTCGGACATCGCTTTTTGGAGAGCTCCATACACACTCGTACGCTCAGAAGTAGGGATATACGGGGAGCGGATCGTCCACAAACTTCTGGGCCATACCCTGCTGAGGAAGTATGTTCAGCAGCACTGACCGGTCGACGATCGAGCCCACCCTTGATCATCACCATCATCATCATTATCAGCTGTAAGAACCTCGTACATGTCGTACAGTGGTTGTTGCTGCCACAGTTTCGTTCACCGGCGATTTGGGGAGGTGGGGTAGATAGCTGCGCATTGGAGGCACCCTTGTAATCACGGGACACCAAGACTGTGGGTCGTCTGTACATATGAGGTTGCTCTAACGCATGACGGAGTGCGAAGATGTGGTCGACGAAGCCTCTACCCGGTCAAAATCCCACTTGATGCTCACGGGTCAAGAATTAGCGTGCCACCGTAAGACATCGAAGGATCAGTGATGCCAGAAGCCTTGTTACAATGCGGGTCAAACTAACACCTTTGTGAGTACCACATTCACTGCGAGTACCCCTTTTGAAAATGGGTACTATGATCGGCCCACTCGAATTATCTGGAACGGTCTCCTTCTCCCAGATGAACCCAAATAAGCTAGACAGGCACTGGCTGAGAAAGCCGTCCTTGAACAGAGCAGGTGGAAGGTCATCAGGGCCAGGAGCGAGATGACGCTTGAGTAGAGATATGTACTCGGACACTTCTGAAGCTGAGGGGGATTCACAGTCTACCTTTCTGTTGAAGGCCGACAGTCCGGATTGGAGGTAGCAAGTGGCCAACTGAATTGTTGTTCGAAGTATTGTGCCAAGTAGTGCAAACGTTCTCCCTTGTTGGATATGAGGGAGCCACTCTGGTCCCAGATAATTTCGCTGACAAGAGGCTTCCGAGGACCAGTCGAACGAATCAAGCGGAACAGCCTTCGGACGTTTCCAGCATTTTTGCCTCTTCCATTTCTTTAGCCTTTCGGATCCACAGGCTTCGTGATCTCCATGGACACCCAGCTTTACCTGGCGTTGGGTGGAGTTGTGGTTGCGGTCAGGAGGAATCTGTCGCCGGGCCCTCATCAAAGCCATGGTCCTATTAGAGATCCAATATTTGGATGAGGTTGGCTGGGTTGTACCGCAAACGGAAGTTCCAGCTCTGAGTAGCACTGGGTTTCTGTTCCCAGCGGCCGTTAATATCCAACACAGGACAATCCGCCAGGTGTTCGAGGAGCCGGTTCTGGAAGTTCCGTTTGACTTCTGAATCCACTAGCTTCTCAATGGCTAAGCGAGGTATGCGCGTTTTGCGTAGACCTGAAAAGCAGCAGCGTATAAATGCATAGTCGGAGTCATAGCAGCTGTCTTTGGCAGATTCAGAGCTACAGTCCGTTGGGCTGTGAGCAGACAGAATAAACGGTGCGATAGACCTCACTTTCTCGAGATCCTCTCACAGACGCTGCCAAAGGAACCGCGCAAAGGCGACTATTAGTGGGTGTCCAGTCAAGTAGAGACGCTACCGCTCGGTACCTCAATACAATATCCGCCCCAGCATATCCAGCTGCAGCAGCCTCTGCATCACCAGAGGTGCGCAGCCGGAACCTGGAAGCGAGCGAGGGGGCAGTCAGATCAATTACAGTACTTCCGTCCTGTATCCTTGTTTCTGACAGACAGCATACATCAATACAGATCGAATCCAGCGTACGAGCAAGAGCCACCTGTTGACCTGCCTGCTTCTGTGTACTAACGTTAAAAGTAGCCAAGTAGACCAGCTTTCGGGGCTTGAAAACAGATTTCGAAGTGTTTAAGGTTGTCACTGAAGTCGGACGTACAGAAGCTGCAGCTGAGTACGATGCACGGTGAACAAAGCGGTCAGACCTAGTGCTGGGACCTGCGGGAAGAGTATTCAAACTTGGGTGGGCTAGGATGGAAGAGGGGAAACTATAAGTAGCTCAGAGGAAGAATAACTTCACAAGACGAGTGAGACTTCCAACTGAGTAGTCACTCGGGGAGCCAGTCAACAAACCACACCAGCCACCTGGTGTGGTTTCCATGTCTAAGTACGAGTTAATCACACTGCTGATCAGCCGCTCGTGGCCGAACGGTTGTGTTCAAGCTACTATCCGGAAGGTCGCGGGTTCGAAACTCCCTGCAATTTCGTGAGATGCGTACTGCTGATGATTCACAATAAAAATGAGACAGCCATACAGTGCTTCTCGACTTTTCAGCATACACTGACTTCAATTAATGGGAAGAAATCTCAGCTGAAAATTACCAAATCTCCCCACACTACCAGCAAAACCTTGAGCTTGATCAGTGGAGGTGATAACATATGCCGGACCTTTTTCGGTACTGAGGCCAGATAGTAATGAGCCCATAAAACAGTATCTCTTGGACGGTTGACTGCAATCGCTGTTTATTCTGCATCACCCGCAAAATGTGGGAATCTGATTGGCACAACCAGGTTGGTCTAATGCCTTGGGAACATTTGGGTGGGCTGAGTTCACCTAGGATCTCCTCCACGCTCTATGTATCCGCATCGGATTTGTGAGGTAAGAACGACTTAGACGAAAACCATACTGCGTTTGAGAAAACTTTTCTTTCCCATACAGCTTTACTACTTCATCGATGACAATACATTCTATTAACTTGAAAAGGAAAGGCCAGTTGGTGGCTGACAGGGCTGAAGCAACTTCCTTCCTTAAGCAACTGTGTCAGTAGGCCTCGTTTCCGCAGCGCTGCTACTGCTCCTCTTTTGAATAGTACCCTGTCGCTGGTGGTTAATAGTAGACCACCAGCTGTCTGGCTTTTACTTCAGCGAACAGATTACTCCTGTGGCGAGCTTCCAGAGACCACTGATATCTCACCTCTTTGAGCCGCGGTGTAAGAAGAGCACCGAGCTTTCGACTGATGTTCAGGCCATTTGTTAGCTGGACAACCGTCAAGCGACAGCGGCAGTGATCCGGCATGTAATAAGATCCTATAGCTTCGCCCAGTTGAGTTGATTTGACCCATATTCCAATAGATTCACACTGAAATGAATGGGCTAGATAACACACGTCACGTCAAGTCACATGATCCCTGCCAGAAATGGACTCTCCACCAGCTTATACAGGAAAAATTCGGGATAACTTAGTGGTTAAGGCCCTAATTTACTGACCAGAAGGTCCGTGTTTCAAACTCGACCCCGGTATCTCGACTGCTCCTGTCTAGGCTTATGTAATTTGACAGTATCTCGGCCGTTGTGCATCATTCAGGTGGCATGGTAGCTAGGCACTGTGTTACAGCTGAAGAAATATTTTTTATTGGGAAACAATACGTGGGTCATGCAGCCGGGCAACCGCAGTCCCGACATGTTCGAGGAACCTGCCACCGTTTGACGGCACTCCTGCCGTCTGATTAGCCCACGTGCTTACATAGCTGACGGACTGGCGCGAGATTTACCAGGGTGGATCGTAAAGGTATGGGGGTGACAGTAAGCGTGAAGACGAGCCACTATTGCCCGAACGAGCATAACGCAGGTGTTCAAACACACCGCGAAATACAGGCTACAATGGCCTGGCGAGCAATCCACACTCCGAGCGCTAAATTAGGGGGACGGAGCCACAACCAACCATTCTTTCAATTTTGACAGCTAAGGGAGACTACGGCCAGCAATATTCTGAGTTTTACTCGCCAAACTGAGCAGACAGATTATCAGATGGTGGCTGACCTACAACGGGTGGGACATTTTTGCTGTATTCTGGAAGGCTTGTTTATTGGTACTTCCATGAAATAAGACGGTATGACCACGTGACATGTTTTGAGGGGGGTGGCGGAGTTATCCCGGTAAAAATGGAGTTACTGTCTCTCAATACTGCTATCCGTCGAGTCTAAGTGGTACATCTAAATGTTAGCTTGATAAACCAACTCACCGTGAAGAAGCCCTTGTATCTCAATCCAGGAGTCAAAATGCAAACGACGGTTAAGATGTAAAGCAGAAGAAGATCGCTGATATGCCTGCCGACGAAGATCCCGATCAGTAACAGGGGGAGAGAGGTAAATAGATAGGCGATAGGATGCTTTGCGCGCAGTTCTTGAAGAAATGTGAAAAAGTTTATCACCAAATAGCGGGCATGGACCAGACGGCGACAAAATTCTCGGTATCGTTTTTGTGCTTCCAATGGATGCATTTCGGGGGCGACCCTGAGGTGAGATGAGTGTAGTGAGTAGTATGGTAATGAACCTTACCTGGCAGATAGAGTGGGTCCAATGAAATCAACAATACTCATAGTCAGGCCAAACCATCCTAGCATGGTCAACACAGCCGGATGGAACATGCCAAGGAGTAGGAAAATGATGGAAACAATTAACAATAGCGACACCAACAACCGAGGACTTTCCCAATTCAATAAACCTTCGATCTTTAAAATCACCCCCGTCCAGTCACTCAAATCATTGGCCAGAAGGTTAACGTCACGCTCTTCCTCAAAATTATGGCGCTGTTGGGCGAGCATATTACGTGACCGCCTAAAACAGGATAACTTCTATTATTCGTCTGTTTCAAGCTCCCGGAGCTGCACTATCATCACAAATGGCGGTCCAGTGCCAGGTAAACAACAAACGCACAAAAACAACAAAGCTATTTCAATCAGGTGAAAAACGCTTGGAACCGATTGAGTAGTCATCGTTTTCGGAAAATTTTGGTAATAATCGGAAGATTTATTGCTTCGCAACGTTTCGCTTCTGACGCAAAAGCTTCGTCAGGCCAAGTGACTAGGTTACGAAGTTGGTCGAGATTTAACGCGGAAGGAGAACCAATCAGCTAATTCAGGCTAAATCTCTGTTAGGTGTCAGCCGAGGGATTTTGTGTTAGGGTGGGTGACCAAGTGTTAGGCTGATGGGGAAACCTACATGGATTTGGGTCAAGCCTAGGGTCTAGTTCTTCTGGTTTGGTTCACGTGATGATCCCTCTTCAACGTCGTTTGAACTTTCCGTCCGTCTGTGTGGATGAGCTAGTGCTACGGTAGTGATGTAAGAGAGAGGGATTCTGTGAACTTTGGTCGGGTTGGGATTTCCACCCCCCTGTTTTTGCTAATGATTCTACGTGCATTAACAACCATACAGTCACGTGTTAACTCGGCTTATCTAAGACTGCTCCAGTTCCACACCCTCGATTGTGCTCACGCTAAGATGCTTGATAATTTTCACCGCCTCGGCTATCAGCAGCTGTGGTGGGAATCGCAATCCCCGTCTTAAAACTTCCACATTCTCCAGATCTATTCTATGTCCTGTGTCTAAGGCATGTACCGCCATCGCTGTCTTTGACAAGCGTTTGGTATTCTTCCGCATTCCTTAGTGGTTTGTTCATCCTCCTTTTGTGCTCAACGATTCTGGTGTTCAATTCCCTGGCAGTTTGTCCTATGTAAACCTTAGCGCAATCGTTGCAGTTAATTTTATACACACAGTCCCTAATCCTTTCAAACGGGAGGGGATCTTTCAACTGCACCAAACCTGAGCGTAGCGTTTTTTCCTTCTGGAAAACTTGTTCACCCACCCTAACACACAAAACTCCTCGGCCGACACCTAACAGAGATTTAGCCTGACTTAGCTGATTGGTTCTCCTTCCGTGTTAAATCTCGGACAACCTCGTAACCCAGTCACCGGGCCTGACGAAGCTTTTGCGTCAGAAGCGAAACGTTGCGAAGCAATAAATCTACCGATTGTTACCAAAACTTTCCGAAAACAAAGATATATATTTAAAAACTTCATAGTGAAGGGGAGAAACAAAGTGAAAAGGAAAGGGACTTATTAGTCTATCACAAGGACTCTGTGATGTTCAGATTCATCAGATAACCTGGATCGAATGTCATTTACAATGGCTGACATCCATATTTTGCAATGTTACTGACGGAACGCAGGAAAGATCATGATGAACCTATCCAAGGGGAGTTGTATCACAGTGCCGAATTTTGTTTATGCGTCATATACTTTTGCCACATAAGGCGTCACGCACTTCATGGTTTGCGCCAATATGACAGCTTCAACATAACCCTTTTCGGTAGAGGTGAATCCACCTGGAAATCGTGTGGGCAACATGAGACGGCCGCTAGTCCTTCCACCTAATCAAATCGGTCAGGTCCCGGGCTCCGTGTATCACTGAAACAATCTTTGAGCCATATGGGACACGTATATCTGTCCCGAAGGGATTGAACCTTACCGTGGTGTGAAGTTTTGCGTGTCTACGTAACCCATTGAGCTATACTGTGGTGGGGGGGGGTCCGTGCGACATCCGCAGAGTCTCATACCAGGTTGGTCAATGATTAGGGTTTCCTGATCCTCCAATTTGAGTGTTGGAAAGTGTGGCGACTTATCCTTTAAAAAATGTAATGCACTAGCATTTCCCACCAAACAACGCTGCCTCTAGGTCAGGCTTTTGAGCCACGCCGAGGACCCTAATCGTCCTCGTCTAGGTCCGGGCTTCGTGACAATATCGCATCCCACGTACAACCCTGATTTCTACAACAATACTGTCGTGCGTACCGCAGCGAACCATCAGTGTCGAGCACCGATGTTTTGCTACCAATGATCATGATCATCAACATTCACCGCACTGATGATGTCGCGACAACTGACGATACTTCTGCAAGCAAGTTGCCAAGATAAGCTAATAGATTAGCAGTTACCCAATCTGCAGCCAATTGCCGCACCTGACCTATCAATATTTCGACGCCACTATGTACTTGGTGTCAGAGGACTGTTTCCTCGTACAACCCTCTTCACCAATCCATGTCGGATATAGAAAACCCAGTGGTGGTAGGTCCATGACTTGGCAAAGAAGCATGAAATTCTTTGCCAGTCAACGCAGTCGTTTTGTAAACTGCCGTCAATCTGGACGCTGGTCCGAAATAAGCCAATGGTTGGTGTCCCCCACAAATATGACTACATCACACAGTCAACGGCGATCCTGCATCTAGGCTATCACCTTCATGGTGTGGCTCTCATCCCTACCGTACAGATAAACAGAACATGTCAATGAAGTGAGTGGATCACCGCCTCTAACACGTGGCATTCATTCCATTATTCTTTTAAGCTATAGCAGCTCAAACCAGTGTAGTTCGGCACATCATTTGTAGCTGAAAAGCCGAACTGAACTGTTCTGACCATCAAAACAGGCCTGAGAATAGACTGCTTAAATCACAGTCTCATTTCGGTAGCGCCCAAAGCTTTGATGATTCATCCTCCGCAGGTGGACAGACACACGGACTTGTGAGATAGCAGCAGCACGCCGGTTTTCGTTGCGGGAGGGGTTGCGTTGACTAAATCCCCACACTGCGGCAAGTACTGGAACATTACCATGCTCATTAACGCCCCACCGTCGCTGACCATCTGGACATCTGAGTTGCAATCGACTACGGAGATGGGAGAGTGTTGTGCGATTGTCTGGTCCAGAGAGGTGTGCCAGTGAAGTTCATGAACACTATGAGAGCATCATCATCATCATCGACAACATGACATCAGTGTTCAACACTGATGCTTCACTGCCGTACTTTTTGTACGGTGGCCACAGCTGTTTTCATTCACCGATGAATTATGGAGGTAGGGATAGAAAGCTACGCACTGGAGGCGGCAACTGATATAACCAATGAGCCAATACAGGGGTGTCAGGGGAATTTTCACTGGGGAGATGGGGAAGGGGGACCTATGCACTGAAAGCAACAACTGGGATGCATGCGCACTATTGAATGTGAGACTGGGCCATGTCTGTCAATGACTCTAAACGTTGTGTACCGTCTCGGAGTCCCCATCCAGAGGGACGGCAATTACTAGCGCAGCTAAGTTCGCTGATATTGGCC
>SJOL01001845.1:80405-116903 GCA_004794785.1 Opisthorchis felineus | reverse complement strand
AGAGAACAAGGGGGATCCATAAAGTTTCTTGTCTTTGTTCTCCTTTGGCGCATGCGGGTTTTCTATTTTTGTGTCTTCATTTTACTTGGGGATAAAGTTGAGACTACACAACTTCTAAACGTCTTTTGTTATAGCCCTTTGGAAATTTCGTCTGTCAACGGAAGCACACGGATTCTAGCGTCCCATCACAATGCCTCTTCCAGAGCCCATTCCAACTGAATTTGATTATTCTGCTATTCCGCCTGAGCCTGGTTACTTTCGAAGCATTCAAGACGTTAACAATGCTGTCCAGCGTGTGATATGGAAGCTTGCACAAGATCAAGAATATACCGGTATTGGCCGTATTCAAGACATGTTGTTCAGGGTAACCACCTTCGAACTGTACTTAACAATTCTATGTAGTTGTATCCTGCTGCCTACGCCTTCCTGAGGGCCAACGGACAGAGTCCAGATCATATACCTGTTTTGCAGGAACACCGGCGCTGTATCCAACGGGTGAACACTCAGCTTTGGGCTTTCGCAACGACTCACAGTGTTGTTACTTTGGCAGATATGCAAGATCTCGTCCTGGTATGTTTTTATTCGAACTTGCATTAAACACGAGTTAAAGAGGAACAAGGAGAGTGTTTGACTAGGTATTGACTTTGTTCACCTACCGCTTAAATCTCCCTGTTGGATTTTTCACACAGTTGTGGTGCCGTTAGTTTTGTCCTTACTCAACAATTTCTCGGCTTGAAACATATCGACTAATGCTTTTCCCAAGCCGAGTACGGCGCAGGTTTCCCTTTCAATTTGACCGTGATTTGGTTTTTGAATGGTCAGTCCAAAGTGTTTTTTTTCTATCCACTGGTGCAGTTAAATGTTGAACATTTTCACATCGAGCTTGAGATGGCTCAATGGTTAAGGCGCGAACTTACTGTCCGAAAGGTCCGTAGCTAGAAGCCAACCCCACCATCTCAACCGCTTCTGGCTAGGCTTGGGCAACTTGATAGTATCTCAGCCTTCGTGCTTTCTTCAGGGTAGACGGCAAATCGGCACCGAAAGGGTGTTGCAGCCGAGCGATTATTATTATTTTCACATCTCGTATTTCAGCGAACTGCGTTACGCTTTATTGTGCGTTCACAAATGCCCCAAACTAAGCAACCAGTATGATAACTTGTGAGTCAAATTCAGTTCGGTTTTTCGGCTCACAAACTCAACGTCGAAACGCAGCTGCTACAGCTTCGTTCACCGAGGATAAGGAGATTAGGGGAATGGAAGCCATGCATTGGCTCATTCAATCCATTAGCGTCGATTGTTTCTATTTTTGAAAGGTGTGGCAGAGATTGAGGGCTATGTAGTGAAGGTTATAGCTTTTGTGGAGGAGCGCCATTGGCTTCGTGACACAGCCGTATCTGTCAGGGTCACTAACCATTTGTTTTTCCCCGCGCCGGGGGTGGGGTCCGCATCCAGGGAAAACAACAATTACCATCGTGACTGAGTTGACTAGTAATGGTTTCGGTGCTTCGTTGCCAAGTCCTGGACATTCCGCCTCTGGGTCGTCTCTATCCGATAAAAGGCTGGGTGAAGAGGGTTCCACGAGGCCAACGGTCCTCTGGCATACGAAACACATGGCCTGACCAGCGTAACCTGCGGAGTGTGACCTGCTGATCTGTCGAGAGAGAGAGAGAGTGAACTTTTCTGAAAATTATCTGACCCACCTGAGCATTACTGATCTGATATCCCCACCAGGCTCGTGCAGTGCTTCGGTGGGACCGATGATCAAATACAGCGAGTCTTCGGGATTTCTCCACACGCAGTGGCCACGTCTGTAGTCTATGGAGTAGGAGAGCTCGGACCGCGGCATTGTACACTCTACCCTCGACAGTCAAGTTGATATCACGTTGGAGGTTGGTAGCTTGTGAATCGGGAAGTGTTTTGTTAAAGCGTATGAAAAGGATTAAATGGATGTGCAGTTTGTTAGATCAAGGATGAAATCTTCGTACATCGTCCAAATTAAACTACGATGTCATCACTTCCACTGTCGCGACTGACCTGTCTTAGAAGTCTGCGTATTTTCCCTTAGCTTAGTTCGTTTCCTATGTTTGACTTGTCGCTGTACTGAGTAGCTTTAGCTTAGTGCATGAGAACTCGAGATAGCATGGTGGTCAGCTAACGAACTTACTAGCCGGAAGATCCAACTTCGGCATCTCGGCTGTTTCTATCTAGGCTTGGGCAACCTGGCAGTATCTCAGGCATCATATTTCTTCCAGGTTGCTTTGCAGCTATACACCGAGGACGTGTCACAACTGGATTATTATTCAGTGTGTGAAAAATCCTCAGCAGAAGTCAGGTTCATTCGAGTAGTTGGTTTCGTTCTAACAGCCTGTGGATTAAAGTCTAAGTTCCTAACCGGACGGTCTGTGATTTACGAGTACCATTAGCCCATCTAATCAATCAATATCCGCTAACTCGCTTCCTTCTGCATGAGTGGTAGTTGCGCTCAGAGAAGGCTCCACAGCTGAGGGATTTATTTTTGTTGTTGAGAACACGCCTGGTCATTGTCTATTTCGATAGGTTTGGTAAACGATTTCTTGCCTGAGTTTGACCTCAACTGCATAGGTCTCTGTATAAATCTGTCAGAATGGAGCGTTGAATCGACAGTCTTTAATATCTGTTCAGCCACTTCGTTAGGTAACTTAGCTCACAAGTGGCTTATTGCGTAGACTGGTTCCCGGTCTTACCGGAGTATCTGAAGGGTATTAGCGGATGGTTTTTTATGTTACGAATCCCTTGTATATTTCAATGGGCGGCGGGACCGGTTGTCTGCCCCGCTTCTTGGGAGTGGTCAGGTATCCCGTGCTGATTTAAGTTGCAAAATCAAACAGCTGATTTTTGGCGGTCATCATGTCATTTGTGTAAACGGATCAGGCCATATACTTAGGATATTTGGGCCTAAGTTATTTGTAGCCGTATGGAATCTTACAAAGCCTCATTTTTATATGGTGGATGCTTGTGGACATATTCGTTTTAGTTCAGTGTCATAATCTGCACTGTTGCCAATCTATCTCTTGTTAATTTCAGCGGGAATTCCCAGAACATGCTCAACTTGGCCCTATATTCGCTTTCCCTGCTGCACTAGAAATTTGTCGCACTTCATGTTTCCATCCTCGAGTCGTAGCTTGTTTTGCGGGATCTGGCGAACCGGCTTGCTTGCGTATGACACACGAAGAAGTCCTTCAAGAATTGATGGAATGTGTTTGTCGGAATAGATTTCGTCGTCCAGCGGAAACGGCCCATCGGTGGTGGGATTCGGTATTTGCACACCACCTGCTTCTCCGACTGGGCGATCCCTCTATGCCGCGACAGCTGGATCGTAATAACATTTTCAATTACTCCCTTGATGCTCTGGCGCCTTATGGGATTCGTATCAACGGATTCGGTGATTTAATTAAGGCGAGTTGTTTGTCAGAATTTCGCTTGTTTGGAGTTTTATTCAGGTTACAGCCTTCATTATTGTAAGCGGACTCTATCTGCTTTTGTCCATCTCCCATATTTCTGCCAGTCTGTGAGTGACAACCTCCGTCCAGAGAATCTTAGCAAGGCCAGTTCGATTGCCCAAGAGTGTCTCAACACAGACGTGAGAAGAATGTATACAACGTTTGCTGAAGAGTTTTTCGATTGTGACAATATAAGTGAGTGACTTCCATATTATTGACTTGTGTTCGTTTTGTTCTCAGCTGTGAATGTTTTCTCATTTAATTTTTACAATCATTTGCATACCAATTTGGTTTTGACGGGAGACTCACATGGAATCCAGCTGAATCTCTCGTCTATGATGTTCTTAATTAACTGAATGTGCTGCACCAGACCGCCCCATGCTTCAGTTGGTACGATATTGGAGTTACTTCGATACATTGTATAGATGTAATACACTGCTTAAGAACATCGGAAAAGAGGAAATCAGCTGGGTCCCAGGTGAGTCTCCCGTCAAAACCAAATTGGCATTCAACTGAATGTATAAATCGAATTTAGTGCAATTTGGGTTCAAGCAAAACATAAAGTTAACGGAAACTCGGGGGCTGCACCTACCTGATGAGCCCCAAGAAGGGCGAAAGCGGTCTTTAGCTGTCGAAGAGTTTTCAGCAGCCTTATAAGTAGTGTATTGTGGCTTCTCATTTTATTCGCGGAGAACTCCCATCCAACTCTTTTCGTGTAACCGCAACAATTCCGTTAAAATGGATAAGCAACAGAAAAGCTAGTGTATAAACAATGCGTGATCACCCACCTTGATCAAGTAGGGGTGGGTGGTATATATCTAGGATGTCGGAGACCCTGCGCGCTAACGTACGATCTCTCCAGATGTGGACGAACGGAGCAAAACGAGTGGTTATGCTAAATCACTATCCATAACTAATCTGTAACACTATCAGTCCTGTAGCTAGTCGTCACCATGCTTCACAGAATCTCTTCGGGGTTTCTTTTATCTGCACTGCACCCACCGCCCAGTCGGTTGTCACCGAACCCACACGACAACCAGTGAAGACCAGCGTGGTGGGTGCTGGGACTGCTCATTGGGTTGAGTTTCTCGTCATCAGCGATCTGATGAGAGTAACCGTCTACCGTATCAGTAATATAATTACGGAGGTTGCTTTGTGTTGGCTTATCACTAGTGGGATTATGATCGATATTTCGCGGGTTGACAATCACAGTCGACAGCTTGCTTGTCCCATTCGACCATTCCAACACATAACGGCTTCAACTAGAAGTACCAAATTCCTAAGGAAGAAATTTTGGTAACGAAGTGGAATAGGATTTGTGGTGAAAATGCTGACGACTGCAGGACGGATACATTGAGAGAAACTGTCCTATATCTTGATAGTCTTTCTCAAGGAGCAGATGACTAATAAAACATGTACAGCGCGCTGAGCCTATAGCTGGTCAGTCTGCCGTCATGTAGATGTCGACTGGTGTGAAGGTGCGTATATCCTGGAACTTATGTCGGTGTGTGTATGTTGCGTTGTTTGTATATTTGATTGTGGATAGCTAGGTAACTTACGGTCTGTTCTTTTTGTCCCGTGACTGTATGGCGAAGTAGATTTTAAATGACATTCTAGTTATTTTGACCTGCTTTTGACAAAATGTAGTTCGATGCAGACCGATTTGCCTGAAAAGTCGTTGTGGTAGGAACAGCTGCAGAATGAAAGTCTGTCAATTCGGATGGTGTTAAGTGGATACCATGTGGATACCGTAATCTATTGCATCAGGATGACCGGACATCCGAAGAGCAAAGTGCGGGATATCTGGCTTCGTCCCGAACCGTTTGAGATGAATGACCGAAATGAGGTCTTGTATGTGTGTTTCGGAGCCGTATCATACATTGGTAGGAAGAAAGAATAAGGGCTGAGCAAGAGCTGCCTGTTGTCCAATTTGACACAGAGTACGGACGTTGGAAGCAGTGATGTAGAGTAGATCCCTTGGAGTTAATAAGAGTTTATTTTGATTTATATTACTGGACAGAAGTTTTGACACAGAGCAATGATTAGGTGACTGATAACTAAGTGAATCAGAACGACTTGGGTGAAGGCTACGTTGGGAGAGCTGTAAAAATGATGAGAGACCCTTACCCTAGCCTCTGACTCAAAAGTTTGAACGGCGATGTGGCCGTTGTTATCGTTTTCCTGACGGACCCTTCTCGGAGCCAGTGACTCAATAATTCTGACCCATTTGGCTGCAGGGGGCCTGGCCCGGCCCGAGGGTGCAGGATGTAATGCACAGCCGTCTCCTAATGCGGCTGTGCATAGCAGCTGTTTCCCGAACAGCACCAGATTCTTTGGTTTTAAAAGTATTTTGACTATGTTGAGTAATCTGCCGCTTGCCATGACCTACCGTTGAGCGATCTGAGTGTGCTGTTTTTAGGGTCGACATTTTCTAACCCGTCCTTCCTCGGGGAAAGACAGCATCGCTTCTATCATGAATACGGTTATGTTGGTGGCCTGAAGGAAAAATCTTGGTGCCTTCACACAATACAATTTCTCGTGGTACGGAGACTCACTGTTCGCCCTCGAGGTGCTCCTCGTTGACCTTTCCCGTGTGGTTGAACCCTAGGGAACTCAGTTTCAGTTTTTGTAGCTCGCTTAATCATTGTAGCATTGAGGCCCGATGACAAGGTGACGGCTTTGGATAGGTTAATTACTTGTATCTAATGCTTGTCTACCTCTTTGTCTCATCATCTCATGCTGTTTTAATGGGTGTTTTCTTACTTTTAATTACTTTACCAAGTCCAGTGAGGCTGACTTCCCACCATTGACTGAGTGGTTTCTCCTTGCTGGGTTACGACTACTCCGGTGACTGCTCTCCCGAATGAACCTCTTGAGTTCCAATTATTCCACTTCTTTACTTCTAGTCATTCAGCTCAATCCCGATTTCCCCCTCTACTCCCTACTGATCTGTTCCCTCCTTTCCTTCTTTCGGAACTGCTACGTTTCGAACCACTTCTTTCACTCTGCTTCACCTCCCTTGACTTCCAATTACTTAGGTTTCGGATTAGCGTTTACTTGTCCAAGCCTGTCTGATTCTACAACTCCTGCGTTCACCCGTTCTTTATGTGTTCTCAGTGCCTTGATGACCTTTTATTGTCCCTTTGTTTCTGCTGTCGCAACCTTTGCACAGAGTCCTTCTTCCGTCCCCTTTATCCACCCGAGTAGACGATAGGCATAATAGGATGTCAACTGTGTCCATGTTTTCACCGCATAAGATTGTTTACTACACCTATTTCGTATTCGCAACACTCGCTAGGAAACACAATGTCAGATTTTGTCCTCGACCCAGTAACCCGAGTGACGTCTACCGTCAGCATCCTACGGGCGTTACCAAACCACTCTAAAGACCTTTGATTCAGTCACTCATGGGGTTTGAGATTTGAATTTACAGACTTTTTACCTGTGGTTCCCAAATATTTCAAAGGTGCGTTTCGGGCTCAAAAGTCGGCTAAGGTTCTCCAGCATCTGGGCGAGTGCGCTTCTAGACTGTACGAAGCGTTGAACAACTGGGCTACCACACGCGGATTGACCTGGCCACCAGGACATCTGAATTCCTTGGTTTCATTTGGACAATTTTTACAGCAAACGTCGAGAACTGGGGTGAGTCTGAAACATCCTCTTGCATGACGTAGTTTTTCCCGAAAACTTTAACCTACCCTACATCAACTATTGAAAAGAGAGGATGTTTCGTTCAGTTCCTGCAACCGAGTCGTTTGTCCGTCGGAATTAGTACTTTGTTCTACTGGGTAGACAATGGCGAAAGATCACGCTTGAGTCATGCATCCACTTGATTACCTTAGGATTCCTTTCCAAGCTCTTCTTGGTAGAATGATCTAACACATTGGCTTCACCATTCGCTTTCCAGCCTTTTCGAAGTCTGCTTCAGATGGTGATCGTCGTATCTAACCGCTCACCTGCCTCATTGGAAAGCTTGGTGGAGGCTGTTCTCAATAAGGTTTTCGAATCCGGACCAGGTCCTGTTGTCGATCTCACAGATACACCCGAAGCTCCAGCTGTTGTGGAAGATGATGGAAGTAAGCTATATGACGACGGTCTTTGTGTTTTTAGTTTTCTGTCCGTTGAACAGCAATAGTGGCGTACACAAACTGTCCACATTGTTGTTCACAGTTTTCTCAGGTTCGCAAGTGTTTTCACTTCAGAATTCAAATGGACTTTCCCATTGCAGATCTAATGAGGCCATAAATAGTGGCCAACTTCTCTGAAACCCCACTAATCGAGGTTTAGATGAGTTAGCTGTAAGCTTTGGTCCTGGTACCATCCAATCCTCTTTGGGCTTGTCCGATCAGTCGCTGTTAAACGAGATGGGGGTACACAGGCCGCTAGAAAGTTTTCGGCTTGAATCTTCTGCTTACATTTCACGTGTTTTTGATGTATCCGATCTTGGATTGTGGGATATAGAGTGAACAATGGGGAACTGACGAACTGCCTACATCGAAACTGTGCAGGTATAAGTTGATAGTCTAGGTCGTATGAATCGTTCTTGTCCTGTTTGTTGTGCTTAGCTTTGGTGATATCACTTCGATCGGTGGCGAAAATTCCACAACAAACTGCCAATTTAAGTGAACCGAACAACAACCGCTTTTAAAAAAGTATTTTGATTGCTCCACTCAAAGCTCGGACTGTGGTTCGATAAGAATACGAAGTCCTAGTGTCAATACTATGGTGATTCGGATGGTGGTGCGATTATCTTCGTTATCTCGAGTATTCTTCCGCTGCGTCACCTATGTGACCTTTACAAACGTTACGTCAGTCATTGTCCATTCTCCATATGGTCACTTTTAGGTACTGCTGTTTCTTGAGGCTTTGCAATCAACGGACCTAACGAATCTGCCTGTAATAATAACGTAACGATAATAAATTTATCGAGCAAGTTGGGATATTTGTGTCCACCTTCCAGAATCAGGCCGCGCCCTGTTAAACGGATAGCGAGAAAATAATGACTAAATAATCGTTCTGCTGTAACACCGTTTCAGTGCCTAGCTGTCACGCTACCTGAAGGAAGCACGAGGGCTGATGTCAGATTGCGTAAGCCTAGACAGGAGCAGCCGAGATGCCTGGGTTGGGTTCAAACCACGGATCTTCCGGTCGGTAAGTTCGCGCATTAACCACTGAGCTATCGTTTCGCAATATTCACAGTTGAACTCTAGACTGCTCCCTGCTGTTATTTGTCGTAGCTTTTCTGGTCCTACTCAGCACTCTTGGTCTACCAATTGCACCCCTCCCCAGTTACAGACATTACTTTGACCGACGTTGTTAATCAATTGAAGGCCTTATTGGAACAGTCTGAAACGAGCGGGAGTGATGCTGGCGGAACCTATCAAGATGAAGGTCTTTGGAAGTTGCTGGCGAACCTGGAATCTCGCTTACTAGAATCGCATAATAAGTCCAATAAATCTCCGGAAACTCTCTTGGCATTACTTGCCAAAGCTGCCGAGCAAGGAATCGAGGATTTACCGAAGGTGACTTGTTTTGTCAGTATTTCTTGTTCTAACTGATTGCGCGGAGAGGCAAGTTACCTTGATGACATGAATAAGCTGAGTTAAGCCAAGGATGCAAATGACGTCTACTTTCTCATATGGACCTTGGTTGAATAGTGTTTTGGTGCAGATGATAGCGGAATATGAGGTCTCTGCAGCACTCGCCTAGTCGAGTATTAGGCGTTATCGTTATTCGGACATTGATTATTCTATGTGAATGATATTTAGAGCTAGCTCATCGTTTCTTCTAGACTAGACCTCTTGTGTTTCCGCGATCCATTGTCAGGCGAGGCCTTCAATCACTGGTTGATGCTCACCGTGACATAATTTTTCATACGCTCATGTAGCATTTCCTAAGAACCCAGGTTACAACCTGAGGCCAGCGCACTGAGGTTAGACTACTTTGTATAGTTTTTCTCAGACTAGCCTGAAGTTGTATTACATTGACAATAATGGTGGTTCAAGTGGCCCTCATCATGTGCCGTCAGGGTATTCAGGTAAGCTGATTTAGTTTATTTGAGTCCAGTCACTTTGTCATCCAAGTTGTTGCTAGCTTTCCTTTCAGATGACTCTAATGGTTTGCTGACCTACTCAACGTACGTGGTTAGCTCAATGTATCGACACCGAACCTGCATAAAACGGTAGAATAGATGAGTCGTCAGATAGAGGTTGATAACAATTTGTGAATATGACCTTCGGTCAGAATCACTGCAGTACGCTTCATTTCTTTCCGGCTTCAGAGCGGAGGATTGAACAGATGCATTGTTTTAATGTTAACAGCCCTATATTGGTGGTTCTCGGCTAGCTTCCTCGAAGTTGATAGATTGGCCGAACACCTTCCGGTACATTGTTCGTGTGGTCTTCATCGCTGTGGCACAATACGATGGTACGATACACGGCAATTTTTGCATTCGGAAGATTTTGATTCCGTTACGGACAGATCGGTAGAAACCGGGCGTTCTAGGAACATACTTGCGCTCAAACGGGACACGCTGCTAGACCGTGTGAGATTTGGCGTCGTCACCAAGGGAGACAACTACAAACTTGGTCGTCTGCTATCGAATCGAGCTTCCTCTGATCCAGCTGCGGTGTCCGACGTTGGTCACCGTCTGTGGAGATCCTCCCGAGTACGAAGAGCTGCGGTATAAGGTAGTGATAGAGCTGGCTTGTCCTCCGGTAGGAGTTTACCGAAACAAAGTCAGTAAACACTGCTACTTCAGAATATCCTAGTATTCAACACTGGACAACATGTGGACTATTGAGTCATGCAGCATTGGGTTGGATAGGCAGCGTTTTGACTTGGATAGGTTAACATCCTGGTGGTGCTCCGCCCCGCATTTTGAAACGCCTCCATGTATACAAGCTAAGTAAAACGGATGTTCCAACAGTTCAGTTTTTCGCTGAAAAAAAACGTGCACCGAAGCACAGCGGTTCCAATTGCTGCACTTTCGTTCATCAAGAGTGATGGAAATAAGGGATCGAGACCCAAGAGTCGGAGCCATTTACTCTCTCAGTTCATGGACGTCAAATGGTTCTGTTTGTCCGGTATGGTATGAATCAGGTGGGAACACATTATCCTCTTCAGACGTGATACTTCAGGTGCTTCAGGCGTGCGCTGGTGGAGTACTGGTAACACACTCTTCTCGCATGCCAGATGTCCGGAGTTCAAACTCTGGCATGGTCAGGAATTTGAATTGCTGATGAGTTATAGTAAGAGTGGAACTCGAGTTCAGTGCTTCTCCCCTTTGGTGTGGATTCAGAGGGATGATTGCACCGGAACAGGAGGAGGACCGTTCAAGCGAGAGTGATGTGAGTGTGAATTCTACAAATCCCGTACCACCGTCCACTAATTTGGTTTTAACGGTTTTAACTGAATCCCAGCTGAATCCCTGATTTCGAGGTAGCTTATGTACGCTTCTAGATAACAGCGCATGTGATATTATCACTAACGTGTTCGGAACCTTCTTCTGCATCCTAGGTGTTATATCTTCACAAAAGTGCAACGACCCAACTGCGCGATCCAAGCACGGAGCAACTAGAAGGCACAACTGGTGGGCAGACTGTCGTATCCCCAAGTCTACCGGATCCATTCGCAATCCGTCAGTTCATAGCAAAGTTGACGTGGGTAAAGTCCCGTTCAATCGAGGTAAGTATGTTGCTACAAGCGAAGCAATTTGTTTGTCACTTAGGTGAGCCATTTGATTGAACTGCTTCCGCAATATGACTTACGATTCATATATTTTTACTTGCAGTATGTTCACTTTGAGTCAGCTCAGAACTATTTCGTATGTGTCCATTGTCTGACGTTTTTTGGTGCTTTCCATTCGTTGCAGGATGTTTGTCAACTCGTGAGTTCGCATTTCCAAGTCGCTCGTACAGATAACCTAGAACAGATAGTTCGTTCTCTTACGATGGAAGTCTCTGAGCAAGAACAGTACATCCAAGAACCTGTTATATATCAGTAAGTGTTTCCTTTTTGCAAATTTAAGCTGTTTTCTCTTTGATTAACTCTCGATAAGCCAACTACAACAAGAGCAAAAAAGTATCACTTGCTTGTTTTTCCCCAAAATAGATTTACCTTGTAGATTTACCTTGCTGTCAGGGATGAGTGGTGGGTTACTAATCGCTGGGATGATTCGTCACTTAACAGTCACTTAACAGAAATATAGGCCTATCATCCAATTCAGGTTGTGGAGGAACTGGTTTTTTTTATGAAAATTCTTGTTTTGACTTGAAAACTGGATTCAAGTGGCTGGATCAGGGTACGCAAGCCTGTATAAAACGTTCCTGAATGCATACTTCTGACCTGATCGTTCTGCTCCCTAATCCTGACTCCGGTCGTCTGATATCTGTATTAGCTTAGAATTAAAATTGTGAGCGAGAGCGTGGTTATTGCATTACTGTGACCGGCTTGTCGTGAAGGGCCTAATCGCAGTGCGAATTCCTGTGACGCATAGCGCACGACGTAACCAGGCGGGAACTGGATTTTTCACACAATAGATGCACTATTTTTGTCTAACTAGGTAATCTTTTGGTTCAAGACTTAAAAGTATAAATATTGTGGCGGATACATTCACCTGCTTGTTTGACTAAAATGCTCCAGATGCACTGGCTCAGTCATGTGCTTCATGTCACGTGATCGATCGCCACGCCTAACCTTGTTTAGTGAATCACGTAAGCTAGCACATGGTGATGAGCGTATCACCTGGAGGGTGGAAAGCATCTCAATGGACTTGAGCTATCCGCGAGCTTAGGGCGTCAGAAGTTGAGGAAGCCCGCTGACGTCCTAATGTCACACTGCCAGTGGCGCTGTTGAATGTATTCACTTCTTCAGATCACTGACACTTCCTTTTTTTATCTTTCAAGACCTTCGACCCCCATCTTTGTCTCCTATTAAATTCTTCCGTAGTGTGGAGCACACTTTATTTCGAACCAGCCAAAAACACCGCACACCTCAATATCCCAGATTTCCCGTTAAAGAGGCACAACCTACGGGACCGACTCACGCGTCACACAAAATCCCAAATAATAGCTGTAATTTACCAGTCGGGATTTCTGAAACGGTAAAACCAAAAGCATAATTCTCGAATATCTTGAAAACGGAAACTCTTTAATTTCGGTATTATTAATTTGGATCATTTATTTTTTCTCGAGCCCCAGAACATGACTATGTACGGACCAGCACGCAACTGTGCCTGTCCGTGATGAGTTTAGACCCATTTTGTGGAAACCTTTCTGCAACCCAGCCATCCACCCGGATGTGTTAGTATCTTGCTGGGTATTCGTCACTGACACTGTCTGCCAAAAAGTGCACATGGTCTGCTCACTTACTGGTCTACTATCAGTTGATTGTTCTAGCCGGATTTGCACGAATTTCCAATCGGATTTATTCCTTGGTTTCTTCGCCAAAGGTTTGTATCAATATTGCAATGCCATTTGATGTATACCTCTAAATTAGGGTCCATAGGACATACGGCAATGGGTTCTGCATGTGCCTTAGACACTACTAGCCGCAAGTAGGACAGTCACATTGCCACGCTGTATGGATCGGTCGTCTGCCCACTTGGGTTTACCTATCTTTCAAGTACTATCCACGTACCGTGTAACACAACAACGTGCAGGTGTCACATGGGTCTGCAAGATCCAGTCGTCCTATTTGATCGCATTGCACAGGCAACTCCGCTTTGGCGGTGATGAAAAATGAAGCTAAGTGCCGACACGAAATCCCACAGTAACCTGGGCTGAAATGACCTATTGAGGCATCCGAGGACCCACTTTGATGTGTCCGCAGGATCGCAATTTAGACGTGCAAGCTTTCTGGTTTGAGACGATTTCAGCAACTCTTCCGTGGTGATGTTTGTTAAAGTGCCTGAAAAAATATCGTTTCAAATCATGATACGAACGTGTTGCCAACCTGGACGCTCATATTGCCATTTTTATGGCGAGAAATATACCCACGTGAGGCCGGGCCACACTGGCATTTTTGTCAACCAAACCGCATTTGTGCTGGCTTCCTACTGCGTCTGTTGGTGCTTTTCCCTTCATTCGTCTTTTTTAGTCAGCATCTTGGATCTCCGCTAGTGATGGCATCGAAACAGTTCCCGTCAACAGAGAACTCACAGGCCTCTTCAGCAATTTCATGGTCAGTCGACACATCGGTGTTATTCACCCGGCGCGATGGTGTTCTGGAATTTCTGGCCGCCTGTCCTACATTAGTGGATTTGGCTATTTGGAGTCAGTGGTATATGCCGGGGATGCTATTCGAAAGGTGGGGTGATCTGGAACAGTTTCTTGTGGACTGTGGACAGCAAAAAGGTAAAATCCTCATACCCAAATTTTGTCATTTTCACTGTCTTGCAACATCGTGTTTTCTTTTCGATCCCCTAGCGGGTCTGCCCTATTGCTGAGTTTTTAACAGCACACTATCTTGTTGAGCCGTTGCTGCAAGAAGTTTGCATGCCTTCTGTAAGGAGTGCTTCTTTGAAAGCTGTATTCGTACTAGGAGGATACAGTTTTTAAATCGTTCAGTTTTGATATCGTTTTGGTATGTGGCTAGAGTAATCCCGTACCGTGAAGAAGCACTTCCACCGAGAAAGAAATTTTGGTGGTGTGAAATGTTTTTCTACTCCAACCCTTCAGAACTGAAAAGTAAGCACTTTCTGGTCCTACGGATTTCCGATTTACTCCGGAACAGTAGATGATATAATGAAAATGCCTGTACCAGTGATCCCCATTTACAATTCGACCGTCACGTTGAAACACTACTGGTATGCTATCCCGCCTTATCAGTAGGAACCTCTTTACTGAACTAGAATCAGCTTGGCCAATCATTTGGCCAAGGACTTCTGGGCTGCATTATTCGTTGGCACATATCACTGTTGTGTACTGATTGAGGGCAATGCACAGAGAGTATAGGATATAGCGGTACACGATAACTGGATGTTTATCGAATTCCCAACAGCTGGAATTGTTTTCTTTTTAGTTCAGGTGGCACAAGAATCCATTGTTAGTCGCGACCTTGGCAACTATTGGTTACTTGGGTGCGTTCACTGGTCCAGCACAACAGGGAAAAGTAAATCAAACAGGAAAGCACGACCACCCAGTCAAATTCGGGATTAGCTAGCGACGTCGACTGACGGTGGGCTAATCAAATCAAAGAAATAAAACCACTAAAAATAGCAGTCGCTCTAACAACTAATGAAAACGGAGACCAAGGCCCAAGAAGCTACTCAACGGACCAGTCGAATGAGCGAAATAGAGACCACGACGCAAAACAAATTGCAAACGGACGAATAATACTACGAGGAAGATGCGAACTAACCAGCCAATCACATCAGTTGAGATCAGGTGTTCTTTAAAACTACATAAGAGCAAGGAAATAGGGAGGAAGTATCCACTCAGCTGTCCACTGACGACGTCTGCTCGATTAGTAATGGATCGCTTACAAACCAATTACGAAGCTCGGCGAACCGGTCAATCAGTAGTCGTGATCTAAATGATAAGAGCTGACTATCATCGCGCATTAGTATGTTTCAGTCACATATATGTGGTTATGGAATAACTGTAGTGAACTCAGGACGAAGCAAGATATTTCATCGCACAATCACAAAAGTTACTTGAAAGAATCGGACACAATCAATGCTTTATCAGTCCAGTGCAAATGGGCTGTGATGCAATTCTTTCCAGTCACCTATCTTACTAGGAAGCGTCCCTTGAAAGGTGTCCTCTCGAGGGGGAAGTACGAGAGCTAAAATGCAGCTGAGTTCCTTGAGCCCTAACATGCACCATTAGGATGTCAGGGTGTTGTATCGTGGGTGGCCGTCTATTGGTTACGCCAGAACTGAACCTGCCGCAATAAGGAGAAGACAGAGAACCCGGGACATGGCTGTATTGTCAGGACAAACATACAGAGCTTCTGCCTAAATATATAGGACGGCTTAATGACCAATTATGGTCATTCGCTTGTTCGTTCTCTCCAGCCATTGGCGACGTGCCTGCCGTGAACAGTTTCACATCCACTCCATGCTCCTAAGCCGTGTTTGGTAAGCTCTGCCAACGCACCTGCTATCGGAAACGTGTGGTACTGATGGTGAACTTGGGAGGCGTAGTTCTCTGCACGTGTACTTTTCGTGTCTGGACGGTTCCTGACACAGGGTTAGGTGGAACAATGAGCCTCCTGGTTAGGAATCCGCACCCTGAAGTCTGCGTCGCCGATTACCACAGGAACAAAATTATCCGTAGGCTTCAGAATGGGTTGCAGAATCGGGTCGCCACGTCAACAGCAGTCCTGTAGGGAATAAATTACAAACAACGAATGTTCCAGCGTTTTCTTTTTGTGAGAATCACCACGTGCATGGCGCTGTCAACATCCACGAGAGATGCCCATTGCGGGGGATTGTAAGAGGTCACGCTCTTTCCATTATTATACTTTCTGATCACACCGGCGCATTCAGCATGTAATTGTGCTCTTTCAACGATATATCTTTTTAATTTGATGTTTTTGTTTCCACTGTTTTTATTGGCGAGTGTCTGTCGGTGAATTCAGATGCTTTCATATGAATAAAGTTCCCCATGTGTGATCCGCGGTCATACTCAAACGCATCAGCCTGCGGTGAAGTTCGACCAGGACGGTACACGGTTTGTTGATGATTAACCTGCGCCACCACTCGTATTTTGGGGAGCCTCAGTTCTCCGGGTACGTCTTAGGGGCGTTTATCACTTTCCTTCTGTCTTTACGTTTCTCATGCACCTCTTTTCATTTCATTTCAGTCTGTGAAAAGTACAACATACTGGCACTTCGTCTTCTTGGAGGGGGAGGACTTCTCCGATTGACGACTCAGTTCTCTCCAACTATGCTTCAAGCCAAGTTTCTGAATTGGACGGAAGACCGCTGCGCACAATCCACTCGGGATCTGTGTGACCTCTTGCTTGGGTGCACCTTGAGGATAAACCGTTCCGACATAACAAAGGTCAGAGTGTCCCTGGTTGGACAATTATCGAAACCCCCCGGTAAGTAGGATATCATGGTGCCTTTGATAGACTTGATATAGAAGCCAGCAAGCTTCTTTGCACAAATAACCCATAAATATTACAGTTAAACGTACTTTTTAAGGTAAATACTTTTTCGTTTCCTTCATGATTCCCCCTCCTGAGGCTCAGATGACTGTTTTTTGAGGACCACTGGGTTGTGAAAATGCCTTTCGCCTAGTTATCTTTAAGAATCTACTTCTGGTCATACAAGGCAGTAGCAGCAGGGATAAAAACGAAATAGTTTTTCGCTTAGGACTACCTTTCGATCCTCGAATGATTACCTTCAGTGACTAATTGTCCTAAACTGGTTGATGACATGTCACATATTGGGCAATAATACTTTGAACTTGTGTGTTCCATGTTTGTGCCTCAGAGCTGGTTGGGTTGACCGAACTCTAAGTTTGAGGTTGATCCTCTTTTGTTAGTGTTGGTCTTGGTTTATGAGGCCCCAGTTGTCTTGCTCTTATCTGCATAAGTTTCTGTGATCGACCGTACCTCTTGGGGCGTGATTCGTAATGACAACCCATAAGCACATTCTTCGAAACGCCTGCTAATTATGTTCGTCGTTGCGACCACCGTCATGTGTTTGAACAAACGACCAGAGTAACCAAACCGACCTGATTTGTCATGGTGTGCACATTCGTATCTGTGTTTCGGAATGGATTTTGAAGTACCTTTTGAACCTCGAGAATTTAGTTGGTCCCAACCCAATTTCACTCTTTTCCCACCAGGCTCCGTGAAGTGGCTCAGCTTGGTCTACGACATTCTGTTGTTTTGTCCCCTGGAATTGCTTGGTGTTTTGTTCGCCTCTGTGAGTCTCACCTGTACAACACTTTTCACCGTTGGATTACCATGTTTTATCCTCAGGCTCCAATTAATGATACTGAAGTTGAGTGACCTAATTCTGGACTATTTTACGTTATCGTGTTTATTTCAAGTGCTTTTGCTTGGACATCTAACACTAAGTCGCGTAGTTTTTTTTCTGGAATGGGTACATCTTTTAGCGCTGTCTTTTTCCTCTATCCAGTTTTTCCGACCTACACTGCTCACACTCCAACGCCCGCCAGTAGCGTTAGTTGAAAATTGAAAGGAATATATTTGTCCCATTCTAGAGAGACCATACTGTGGAGTTAGCCAAAAAATGGCTCTGTTTTATGGGGTGACCTCTTCCCAGAGCGACTGAACTATCCTCCAGTGGTCCAACCAAAAGTGTTTTTAATTGCTGTCTCTCCAGGAGAGAAGGCCACTTCTCCACGGTTTCGCGAGTTGTTAATGTAGTGAGAATGTCTTTTCTCTGTAATCAGAGTATCACTGTTCGGTCTGTGGTAGACATTCTCTACGAGTGAATCCATGGTAAAGTTAGGCTTGGCCTGGCTACGTTGCTCAAACCATTTTGACAAGGGATTGTTTGCCTCAAATCCCATATTCTCGATCTCAACCGTCCATGTGTTTTGGGGTGCGTTCACTCATTCTTCGTAAGCATTTTTGCACTAGCGGTTTTTTACACATGTATTATTCTATAATACCTGCCGAGCGCCTTGGGCGTGCTCTTGGAAACGTTTTCACGCTTTCAACCATGGCAGCCCACTAGACTGACACTCATTATTTTATCGCTCCAGCCTTTTGAATAGTTTTGCAAACCAACCTTGCAACTTTCCTTCACTACTCTTTGGTTCCGTGTCATTGTGCGCTTTGTCGAACTTACTCGGTAAGCGTTATATTTTTTTTTACAGATTTTAGTTCCATGTTTGGACGAAGCTGGTCTACGAAGCAAAAACTCTTGGGCGAACGACCTTTCCGATGTGGTTTCTCCGGGTCCAATGCCGAAAACCACCGGATTCATACGACACCTGTTAGATCTTGTTGACCTCGAGCACTCAGATAATCAACGTTGCACACTGACTTGTGCCCTGGGAAGCTTGGGTCTGCAACTTGGTTGGCCGAGCTTTGTGACTTACTTCGAGGAGGAACGTCTGAAGCAGCGTTCCACTTACACCTCATCTTCACTGTTGGGCGGCACTGTGCAGCCAGCCGGCGGAGTCCCGCGACTTGCAAACATTCAGCACCCCTTGGTATGTCTTCTTCAATTAGCCATTGTACCAACCTATCTCTGACTTTTTAATTATGCATTCTGATAGCTCTATAAAAGTTCGATATAATTTTGGTCCTTCGGTTCTGAGACACTGAACTTCAATCCTATTTCCGCCCCTCAACCCTTGTTTTTTACTTACGGGAACGTCTCCGATTTACTAAAGTTTCTTTGCCCGTCGCAGAAGGATTGATTAAAGCAACCTGAGCAACATTACAAGAAGAATGAAGATATTGTCTTCCATTCCATGCCTATGAACCTGCATGTCCGTCGCTGAGCGGGTAGTTGCATCATCTGTTTGAGCCTGTGGATTTCGTCCTTCAAAAGAGCAGTAGGCAATCTCTCTGAAGAGACCTGATGGACTCGCTATTCCGGGGAATATAACAAAGCACGATGAAGTGGCCCTGAATCCAGGTTGTCTCTCTTTTGGAGTAATTTTGTTCATGATGGCATACCCACATTCTTCAAACTGTAATACTTGCAGACAAGTAACGTTTTCCTTAGCTGTAACAGGTGCATCTACTTGCGATCCCAAACTGAATTTCCCGTACAGGTTGTGTGTCCATGCACTTAAAATGAGTATATTAGCTGTGCGATCTCATGGCCAGAACCTCTACAAATGTTCTGCTCGTGTGAGTTCAGGCTTAACCGCAGCACGCAAACAGTTTGAGAGTCTAAAAATGCCACTAGATCATTGCAGAAAAAGTGGTGCCGGGTCTCTTTTAGGCTTTTACAATTACTTAACATTCTATGAAGCGTTCCACGATTGGTTTTCGGGTCTTGTCCTCTGCTCTCTATGGGTTAAATGGCAGTTGTTCCTACATACATACATTTATCTAACTAGTTGTCATAACTATTCTTCCATCGTTACGGACTCTCGTACTCCTATTCACAGGCGCTGTCACCCACCTCTGTGGAAACGGATGGCATTCATCGCGATCTGTCCACTTCCATTCCAAATATTAGTGATCAGCCTACGACCGTCGTAGACCGAGAAACCTTCATCACAGAACTCAGGCGTCGTGAATTCGGATGCGGCGCAGAGTTGACCCAAGAAGCAGCCGATCTTGTCCGGGTCAGTAGTAGTGTATATTGCTTTCTCTATTGGTATTTAGTAAAACTTCCCGGCTCTAAGTGTGAACTAGGTTGTTTGTTACACAGCTGATTGATAGGCTGCCAAGTTTTTTATGTGAACTACTTGTGACTGTCTGCTTGCTGGCTATCATTTTGCAGAGGTCCGGAATGAGGAGCATTGGTTGTAAGCAGTGTGGTTTGTGCATACGTATACTCTTTCTTGTGTGAGTTAAAACTGTTTTTGGGCCACAAGTCATTTCTGTAGCTAAAATGTGAACCTAACAACTCATGTAAACATTGATGGGTTTTGACTCACTAGCTAAACATTCTTGTTTGATATACCCTGATTGAAAAACTGAACTGAACTGGTAACTGCGTTGTTTTCAGTCGCAGGCACAACTGGGCTGCCATGATTGAATAACAGAAAAAGCTTACCTTAGGGCTACTTATGTTCTGCGGTTCACTGTCACTTTTGTTTCACCACTGACTCTTTGAAGATAGACAGCTAGTCGAGTATATTTATCCTGGAACAAACTGCGTTCAATCGGAAGCCCCTCGTGCTCACGCAGCGGTCACATTGGAGATGATGAGAAACGGTATTTTAGGACAAATCCAATCGAAGTGCAACTTATTGGTCAAACAGCTGATGTTGTGCGATCAAATTCCTTGTTGCTTCTACAGATAGTATTGGCTGTCCCCATGCGGGACAAGCATGTTGGTCAGTTCAGACAAAAGCGTCCATTGTGTGCCGGTGAATAAGCCGTGTCATTCTCACGTTGTATGCTAACGAACGCACTCAAAGTACTGGTATGACCGAAGGTATGCACTTTTCAGAACCTCTGGAAAAGGTTGGTGCAAAGCTTTCCCGTTTGACGTGAGCCAGCTGGACTGTTCATTTTCAACACACTCAAACAAGATTTGTTCAAAGACACTGAAGTCTTCAGTGATGTCTCTTCAATGATTTTCTCATCCGTTTAGATCGAACTAGCTAAGTTACTTTAAGCTGGCAGACTGGAACTACCGCCTATTCACATCGCGATTCCGTTTGCAATCGCTCTCGTTTGCATGTCCTTGATTTGATTCCTTCGGCTCAAGCTAGATCTGAGGTCAACTCGTAAACTAGCAGCTTGAAGGTTCGCGGTTTGTGTCCACCAATAGCTTTTCGACTGCTTTTTTCCTATTTTGCGCTTCTTGGCTCTAGCCCATCCCTCATAATTCTTTCCGATATCATGGCTGATACACATCTAAAGGATACCAGAGCTGAACAACTTGTTTTTGATACTTTTCGTTCCACCTTCCTCTACATTATCAATACGCAGCGCGTTGAAGGCAAGCTTTCCCGAAGCCTTTTACAACTCTCCGAAGATTTATATGGTCTTCCTGGACATTTTCTGTTGGAACTGATCCAGAATGCAGATGACAACGAGTATGCTCCATCCACAAAACCCACTTTAGAGTTCTGCATAGCACAGCAGACGAACGACACTATAGGGCCGGCAGCAGCCCTGTTAGTTATGAACAACGAAGCGGCTGGTTTCACCGAAGCCGACATGTCCTCCCTGTGCGATGTTGGTATCAGTACAAAAGTACAACAGCGAGGAATAAAGACAGGCGAGTTTTCATTATTGTGTTCCGAGCCTCTCATACGTTGGTGTCTTCTTAGTATGCAATTGCCTAGAGTTCCTGTTCAGATCTTTTGAATGGAGGTGCTGGTTTTTTGTTATTTTTCATTTGACTTTTAAGTTAGCGTGAAATCGATCTGTTCATGCCATTCCCTCAAAAGTTAAAAAGCTCCCCTACTAGAGTACGATATAATCCTCGTTGAAGATCCTTGTTTTAGGGGTTCGAGCTCCTCTCTATTCCCGCTTAGTCCAAATAGTTGTCCGCCGCTAAATGACCAGATTTTTCCCGAATCGTTCAAGGAGGTTTCAATTCTTTCATTTCCTTACCTTCTAGGTCGTAAGGGGATCGGCTTCAAATCTGTTTTCAATGTGACTGACGCGCCGGAAGTCCATTCGAACGGTTTCCACGTCCGGTTTCATCGTCAGTCACGTGGTGACGCTGACCAAGTCAATGCAGCTAACGCACTCCTTTTGGTCCCTGAATGGTGCACCGCTACGGCTACCCCTTACAGTATCCACGAGCCCTCCCGTTGGCCGATTCCGGTTTCAGTTCCTGCTTGGTGCAAGACTTTGTTTGTTCTCCCCATCATTTCGAAGTCGACGGCCATGGCTATGAATTTTGGCTCCATTCTCCAACTTGCTTATGATACGCTCGCGCCTTACTTGATGTTGTTTTTAAGGCGTCTTCAGTGTTTAACTTTGTCCTATGGCCCAGACTGCAAAGCAGACCAAGAGGTAAGGTGAATGATGTTTTGCGTTGATCAGCTTTTTTGTGCTTTCTATTTGAGTGATCTTTCCAGAGGCCCGTCGAACTGGATGGAAAGGGTTGTTGCGTTGTTGAGTGGTATTGAGAACAACTAGATCAGTTGGAGTTAGTAAAAATCGATGGTCAAACTTTCCTTGTTTTTTTGGTTTCTTGGAATACGGAGAGTGCTTTAGAATCACACTTTTGAGTGACTGGCTATAGCTGAAACTTTAGAACTCGCAATTTTTTTACGGTAGAGGGGTTTGCGGTATGTGTTCCATTATGAGACCGGAAGGCTTTCAATTTCCCTTGACCTTACTATGTATCATGGTAATAACGGGAACTTTCTCAACTCCTTCATTTTGCTTACTGACAGCCAGCACGACGAAAACTGCTCGTTCTTCTACGTGACTCCACGACGTTACCTTCTACCGGGATATCAAAAACTGCCGAAATTATCTCCGTGACTATGACTAGAGGTGGTGAGAGCGAGGATCAACTGTCAGCGGAGGCTGGTGAATCGTCGTCGTCCACTATAACGCACAGGTGGTTTTGCTTCAAAGAAACGCTGCGAGTCAACGAAGAAAACTTGCCCAAGGTAGAATTCTTTCACTCTCTCCCTGCGCTTAATCTGTATCTTAAGGTATCGCGAGATTGACTTTACGGAGCCCAATTTCGGTGTGAATCGCATATTCGATACTACTGCTTGATCATACTGTCTGTCTTGTTGTTCGCAATTGACACGTAGCAATAGTTTGGGTTAGTGAAGTCGGGATTTGATCTGTTTGATCAGACCTGTTGGTCGAGCTGGGTAAACATTTCATCACTAGGCGAGGTGACATCATCAGGGCGTTGTTGGTACTGTTGATGTCACCTTGCCTGCTACTGGGAGATCTACAGCAGAATTACCCAGCTCAACAACATATCATTGGCCATCTTCACGGCATAAGTTACCAACGCTCCTCTAAGTAACAGACTGGGATGAATGACGAAGTCTCTGTCAAATATATATATATATATATATATATATATATTTCAAAGGGGCGATGAGACGAGTCATTGCTGTCGTGGAAGCTGAATTTTGACCAATATCCTTTGCTTTTTAAAATTGTGCTCTGGACGAGGATTCCTTTGTCCAAGCTCCAGATGCCTTCTATAATGAGTTTTTATTTAGGTGCTGACCTCATCAAATAACATGGAAAGAAAACCGTAAGCCTGAACACCTTTCTAAAATAACTTATTGCCTTTATGGGTTACCATTATAGTTCAGAGTACGAATCCGGTACTAAATGGAACAGGTTACTTTTTTCCGCCAAATTACCCGAATGCGTTCACTTGTCGTAGGTGTACCATCCAGAATTAAAAACTCCGACCTTGGCTTCTCAGCTAGGGTGCCTGTTTGGAAAATGTTAGCTTGGATGCCAATTATTTCATTCGGTCAATCCAACCACAAGATTATGGCCAAGACTCCCACACTGCAATCCCTGGCGACAGGAATCATCCAGTGCCTGGAACTGACGTTGTAGGGTATTTACATATGCCCAGAAGTGCACCAACATGTGGTCGGGGTTATTTCTTCATGGAACACGTACTGGTTTCAATGATTGAGACCTAAACGAAATCGTGTTGAACGTACTTCTGGCCATATTAACCTTGGGATACCGCCCCATGAGATTAGCTTAAATAGTGCAACCTCCTTCAAGTTTAAGACGCATACCATGTGGTGAAAAAATACATCAGTGGGAAGCTGATTTATCTAGTTCTACTGAGTATGAGCTTTAAGCTGTAGACGGGTTCCATTTACCCTCTGGCGAGCTCGCGTACTGATGACGGGGCAAGTTGCGTAGAAGTCAGCGAGAAACTAGACCGGTGCGCTGGGGTGAAGGGCGAAAATTAGCCTCCTTGGCAAACCAAGTGAGATCACATATCGAAGGCGCTTGGTGATCTTCACCTGTTTGTTTCCTTAACATTCTGCCATATTTAAATGCGGATGATCTACAAGCATCTTCTAATTCATCGTATAAGGCGACTGATAACAAATTTACTTGATCGTCTTTCTGTTACTAGACGATCACAGTATCCAGTGGAATGAACCCGTAATGTGTTTAGCCACTGAGATTCTTTCATTTGCGTCTGCTTGTGACTGAAAATCCTCTATGACCACTTACTTTTCGGTTTTGCTTGGGATTTCAGCATGCTCCAACGCAGACAGAAGTTGCTTTGGCCGTCTCACTAACGGACTCCGAACCACTGCCACAGTGTCCGGTGTTTGCGTATCTGCCTGTTCGTGCAGCAGGGTTCTCATTCTACATTAATGGTAAGTGCCTTATCTCTTTGGCTACTTCGCCGCACAGTCAGAAAGATCTCTGCTTTTATCCGACCAACTGTTCATTGAATTCTGATGTTTCTTTTCTGTTATCCAATTGTAGCTGATTTCGACTTGACCTCCTCTAGAGAGGATGTGGATGGTACTAGCATTTGGAATCAGTGGCTGGTCAGCCGAATTCCCACCGTATGGAGTCACATGATTGAATATGTGCTTCAGGTGAGTTTTACGTGCTTCACACTTCGAAAGAAACGCTTCAGGAGTGCACTGCTTTAACGTATTTAAAGAGGGCTGTGTAGACAAGAACACCCCAATATGTAGCTTTCATCAGTAGGTATGACTGCGCTTGTTTTTCAGAGGGGATTCTGCGGAAAAGTCTCCGGTCGGTCTGAGTTTTAGGTGACTGTCGTTTCGCTCGTAACACATCTTCTGTAGTATTTATCCTTAAACAGAATGTGTCCTCATCAGTACCCAGATTGAGATGACGGTTATCATGATGTTCTGGATAGGCTTCACTCGTGGAATCGGAAGGGGCTTCTTGTAGACCGTGTATAAGACAGACTTGGTACCATTTCTTCAAGCTCCGATGGAGATGCGCCATACCCGTGAACTGTTGTCTCGAATATGGTGCTATCCTATGCGACGACCTAGCTCAGTTGTTCATGATTTGCTTATGCCCAACGCATCTAAACGATGAATGATGATGATGAAATGGCTGATAGTGTCGTTATTGTCTGGTGGATAAGGTCGAGTACGTTACTTGCATGGAAGGCTTCTAGTTCCTCTTTCAGAAAAGTGAAGAGCTGACGTGTGATGAGTAGGAAACAACCCATCCTATTTTTGCCCGACCTGATACTGTTCAATGGATATCTTGGCTTTCCTTTTGGAGGAAATCCCTGGGTTTTCGTGTTGTTACTTCCTGTTGACATTGTCTGACTGATTTGTTGGTGATGCAAGTACCTCAGTGTTTATACTAGGCTGGCAATGGACTTTTTTCTCTAGATAGCTGTTCGGTGTCACTGTCAGCACCACAGTTGTAATCCACCATGTTGAACTGTGACAGTACTTTTTATATCGATAGTTCTGTTGTGTCGTGCTTGAGTCTTCTTTTGTTCCAAAAAAATCTTTTGTGTGATTACAGTTGCCCGAAGATGCACTTGGAGGATGCGGCCTAAATCGACATGCGCTTCTATGTCGCTTTCTGGTCTCACTCCCGTTCGATCTAAATGAACCTCTTACCAGATCATCTTCGCAAACGCTGGCCGGTTCAACAAACCACGGTGGCTTGTTTCTTGGGCTTCCAGCGCAATTGCGTTCACGATTGAGTCAGTTGCCGTGGTTGCCTGCTGCTCAGCGGGACGAAACGGTGGATGTGAGCTGCTCATACGTGACGGCTGGCCGACTGCTTCTCTCCACCTTCGACTCCAACTCGGACAGTCGGCCAGCAGCATGTGGTGGCACGCTTGGAGAGGCTGCATCAGTAAGAGTGAGCACGCTTACATCACTTATAGTCTTCCTTCACCCAAATTGAAAGTAAACCAACCTATTTTACCGTAATGCAGCAATTATTAGTGGTGTCTAAATCATCGGGCGAACCGGAGGTAAAAATATGCTGTTTACACTACCACAGAAATCTTTCTGTTGTATACTTTGATCTTCTTTCATTGTGTTTAATTACATCTTCCATTTTGAGCGAATAATTTTATGGGATCTGTCTAGTACAGCCAAGATGTTCACTGGTCCGTGCACTTGTTTGGGTTTTCTGCATGGTTTTCTCATTTTCTCAAAATAACTCATATCTCGTGTGCCTGATGTCACCTTGCAACTGTAGACCATCCGAATATCTGGTCAGCCGCTGGTTCATCACTTCTTTAATTGTTCTATTCTCCGAACCTGTTTTGTTCCTCCATGAATCCTGGATGATTGTTTCATAGGACAACGGGCTTACGGGGCCCTTCGCAAAGGGCACTGTAAGGATACTGTGCTCTAGGGTACAATACTAAGGGACGCAGAAGATACGTTGTCTTCTAAACTCGAGATAGCTCAATGATTGCGGCACGAACCTACTCAACTGAAGGTCCGTGATTAAAACCCAACCCTGTCTAGGCTTGGGCAACCTGGCAGCATTTCAGCCCTCGTGCTTCCTCCGGGTGGTATGATAGCTAGGCACCGAAAGGGTGTTGCAGCTAGACGTTTATTATTATTTACTATCTACGTTGTCTTCAAATTCAAATAGTGCTGCGTTCTAGCAACTCTTCAATATCAGGCCGCGCAGTCGACGGATAATTTGCTTCCATCCATCTGGAACTTGCGCCAAGTGCCCTTCAAACTCATTCGATACTGCATCACCACAATCCTCACTGAAACTAGTTTGTCGTTGCACAAGAGCGACCACATTATGGGTAAAAGTCTGTTCCAGACTGTTGATTACCAATCCAACTTCAGTTCTGGTATATGGCATCAGGCATCTTGTACTTACTATTCACATTATTATCCTCATCATCGACTTCATTGGTAAATACCAGCGTCCAGGTGCCATGTTGAGACATTGTGTATTCATTTCTACCGGGTTGATACTGGTCAGGTCTGTCTGAGAAGTACCTGATGTTAGAAGCGCATGAGGCTACTTCTACAGCACAGTACTCGGAGGTTCATTAATCCAGAGTGGAACTCTTAAAGGATACGGTGGTCAGCATAGTTAGGAGCTTCTTTTGGATGAGCTTGTTGAGTGGTTATGGTTACGTTGGTGAGCAACTTGCGAATTACTGCGAATTTTTTGTATCCTTTAACTTACTAGAGCTTATTTCGTTGTTTCGTCGTTGGATGACAACAGAATATTAAAGACCATTGCCATCTCCTTCGCTTCGTAAAAGTTTTAGGGTCTGGTCAACCAGATCTACTCTCGTTGTTCCATTGACTGTTTTGAATGTGTGCGTCAGCGAACACTAAATATTCCTCTCTGTGTGACTCAATAGCCAAGTTCGGAAGACTGTTGCGGTCGTTCGCTGCCAGGATAAAATGACTGACATTAGTTTTGTTCCAAAGTTTCCTAAACCTTCCATTTGTGGACCCGTTTTGCTAAGTCTGCACTGAAATTATTTGTCCGCAGCAGGTTGCCTTCAATTTTTCTCCTCAAAATACACCTGGAATCACTTGTTGCGTTCTTAACATTGATGTTCCGAAACAATGCTCTAGAGCCGTTCGAAATGGTACGAATGCTGTCTGACTTGCATTCTACCTGCGGTATCCGAACTTACGTGTTTTTTTTGGGTCATTCATTTATCGGACTTAAAAATACATCAATAAACTACTTGTTTTTTCCAGTCTGGTTCATCAGCTCACATGATGCGCCTACTAATGAATCGCCTGGATATGTATGAACCTCATCCCGACTTACTTGGTACTGAACCACCAACCGAAGAGATAGTTGCTGGGGCTTCGCCGGAGGCTCTGGATGACTCCAGCCTATTAGCCTGGCAGACTCGCCTGTTGAATTCGCGAAGCCGGTGCAATGCGCTCCTCTGGCTTGGAGTGCAAACCATTTCTGTGGATTCGTTGCTGGAATTGGTCTCAAATCTTTCAGCTGGTGAGCCGCTTTCTTTTCTCGTCGATTTATGCCCATTTCCCCACTACAGATATTCTTGCAATCTGATTTTATTGGATTTCCTCCCCAGTAAAAGTGCTCATGTAGCTCTCCTTCCTTAGATCTGACCGGTTAATGTCCTGTTACCACACATTGAATAATAAGACGAAAGGGTTGAAATATAAAGCGTGGCTTTGGCTTTTAAAAGTTGCCTTCACGAACGTTGTAGTCACGTGTTGTGAAACAAAAGACCGCACAACATGCACTTTCACCTCACTCTAGCTTGTAGACGAGTAACTCTAATACTGCTGATTAATGCCAGAAAGTCGCCAGTTGAGCTTCCAAATTCCCGTCGTTTTTTGGAACTTATGCGAACGGTCGAAAATATTCGGGAAAACCCGATAGTTCGAGAAGTCCGAGTCTGGTTGCCGTCAAAATTAATTAAAACTTAAGAAGTGGTCAGGATCATCTATCGAACAAAAAATGATGTCCCTTCATGTGCGGCTTACCACATCGCTTTATCGTCCTTCTTTACGGATTTTGTTAAGTTGAAATTGAAAACCACTTTGGTGTAAATTGAATGACCCGTTTTCTGGGGCTCCTAGTGTTAACCCGGATTTCATAAATGGCTATTCTTTAGCCACGCACTTTGCGTCTGTCCACTTTGCATAAACCGGCGCATATTTGTTGAAATCCAGTCGTATTCAGTGGCATTTTCATCCTCTACAGTGCATCAACCTGGTTCTCGTTTTCGTCACTTCACTTTTCCCCTTTTTTCGTACAGAAGAGCTTTCGCGCCCTGGACTTCTCGGCGTCCTGTTGATGAATTTCGAATCGTGTTTGTCCGCTCAATCTCCACGACAGGCCGGTTCCCAGATGGCGCCAAATGCCAACACCATGTTAAAACGTCGACTTTTGGCTGCGCTACGTCACCTAGCTATTTTCCCATTGACTAACAGGCAGTTGGTCCGATGCGGTGATTCAAGGAACCATGGAGTTATGAAGAATTGTCAGTTGCCAGTGTTATTACCGCCTGCCCCGTCCCAAGTGAAAGGAGCCGTTGACTTGAAATATGGTAAGCTGTTATGAATGACAGAACAGCTTCTCAGATAATTGAGGCTATAAAGTATCACGTTTTTGCAACATTCCCATAAAACTTTTGTTTACATACGTTCGCAGATGACTATATCTTACTGATCAGTAAACTGGGACCACTTGTCAATCCGCTGTCCTTCCACACCGGGCCTGACCCTGAAGGTGAACCGTGTTTCAGCTTGCCCAATTTACTTACTCTGGACTCACCGCAAGGCATTGGCTTGCGTGTCGCCCTTCCTGAGGTGGTTCTTTCTGACTGGATCCTTCCTGGCCTCGCAGCCTACACTGACTTGCCCGCCACGTCGGCCTCAGACGCCGAACTGATTAACTGGGTAGTCCTCATCGGGCAGTTATATGTGTCTTGTGGATGCCTGTGCGAAAACGCGGTGTATTCTGGTCTTCCTACAAGGTTTCCGATAGCAACTGCAACCAAAGTACAGCAGATGCATGTCTTGCCTGCGTTGTCAACTCTTCCCGGCCTCAGACGCTCATGTCCCGTTTTCCTACCACCCACCTCTTTCACGATTCGTCCGAATTTCGTCACCGGAACACTAGAGGAGCTAGAAACTAGGCTTTTCCGATTTTTCCTCGACCAACTGGACGAATCTGACCCTGTACAACTGGTTGCGGCTACATACTTTGAAAACCTCTCTTCATCCGGTACTGAATTCGGATATCGATGGTTCCGGCTTTTCTCTGAAGCAGGTAAGCTTCAGATTTACAGTTTTTTGTATCTCTTCTGATTCAAGTTATATAACAGCTCACGAACGTATTTCACTAGGATGTTTTCGAACGGATCGTGAAGACATTCCGGATGGTTTTTTCGGCGGCTGGAATCATGTAGCTCGTGAGAAGCTTTGACCCAAAACACTGTCGAGACCATGCACCGTCAGGATTTTCGTTCTGTCATAACGCTCCTTTTCTTCTTATGCCAGTGTTTATCTTTTTCTCCATAATTTTCATGTGTCCTCTTACGACTCAGTGCCCTGCCCATTTGTTTTTTCTTCACCTTAGGATCATGTACACTTCTGTCGGTCCATTCATCACGTTACTTTGTTTCGAGCTGCGAGTTGCTCACGAGTAGAAAATCGTCTGAGGCGTTGGCCACCGACGCTAGTGTACTTCCTCTTCCTCCTTATCATCGTTTGAGAAAAGATCTATCTGAAGCGCTGATCAGGGAAGGCCTTCCCCAGACTGATTTGGTGGAAAATCCGACAACGGATGAATGGTGGATTGTTGAGGATTTTGTCTCTCCTGGAGTGGAACTTTTACTTAGCTGGATTACCCGTTTGACCGATCGTCAGGTCGCCGCTGAGGCAGCTTATCAGTTGTCGTGTCTGCTACATGATAATTGGTCATCGTTTGAAAAGTGAGTGTGCTACGCTGGTCCGATTGGTGGACTTCTGTAAGGCTTGTTTGCGTATGGACGCCTAACTTTTAGCTTGCTCGAGCGTTAGTTCATAGCACTCATTTCTGCTCGTGTGTGGGTTGCTTGGTGGCAGTCCAGGCTCGTGTCTAGACTGTTGATTGTAATCACCATTTCTGTTTGGAACTCTCCCTTGTGAAGTCTATTTTTTGACTGATACTGCTCTCAAACGAGGAAGTGAAGGCGGTCCGTTAGAAAACAGGTTTTCGTGTTTTTAATGACGTCTTTTTGTGATGTCTTTTCCTACTTCGTCATCGACAGCGTACAATACGCCTGGTATTCGAAGTATTCAGCAGAATCACAAGTCAACTTCTCTCCGACTATTTCACTGCAACGTACCCCTGGAGTTTGGGCCCGTTCATTTGGTCACGCCTCTTGGCTTCACCAACTCCGGCAGAAATCCTGGTTACCAGTGGAGAAATCTGTCACAGAGAATGGTGGGATTGACATGGTTGCTCCTGCTGGGGAACTTTGTGTTTATTCTCCAGGTGCTTTTGCAGACCTTCGAGCTGGACGGTTGAATTTAGTCAAATTGTTGCTACACGCTTGTCATATTTGGGCCCCGGGACCTTATATCGTCAGAGATCCACCTTTTCTGCCATTCACGACAGCTTTGGGGCTCGTCAGCGATTTGACTCGAACCACATTCGAGGTACTGTGTTCGGTTGGTTTCCTATCATTATACTTGTTACGTTCGTTGGGTCGCGACGATCCTAATAAAGTGATTTCCATAACGCGCCCCTCCACCGTGACGTCTTTTGGTATCTTTCATCAAATTCTCACTGTAGCACTTAGAGCATGATCTCCATCGTTTCTATAGCTGGGCTGATTTTCTGAACTAAACAATGGAGTGGCTGATGGCGCATGATTACACTAAAATGTATGGACAAGTCCTGCGTCGCTGCACCTTCTGTAGCTTCTATATATTTGGAGTCACTTTTTTGACCGATTCCTCTAGGACGGTGCCCTATTTATCTTCTCCGGTTATTCCCTCCTGAAGAGAGATTACCACTGCTTTCGCTCCCTCGGGGTATGTCTACTTTCTAGGAGTCGCACCGCAGATTGTGACTGACAGGGAACACGTGTTGTGGACTCGGAATGGGAAGAGATCTTCATCGGTAGGATCTCTATGAACTGCGTGATGTACTTTTGGCTCTTATTCGCAAACTGCTGGTTAGCAGAGAAGGTGTGCTTTTGACTAACCCAATCCAGTCTTACGAAGATGACCTGGTGCTGTTGTATCCTGCATTAGTGTCCTTCCCATGATTTATACCATCAGATGTACCGACAACCTCCATACAATGCCGCTTTTGTAGGGGTCATTGACAGAACGTGTGCGCCTTTGAGCGTTCCTCCTGCGGTGCATCGGTAGGAACGAAAGTTGTTCAAAAAACGGGGAAACTCAAACTTTTTTTTGGCTCAGTGGGGTCGCCAAAGTTAATTCATGCAGTTGTCACCCCAAAGCATTTCTTGGGTGAAGGTGTTTCGGTATCAGAATGTTGTCCTTTGTCAAGCACTGGCTAAATCAAAACGTACACTTCTGGTCAAATCACGAGCTATCCAAAACTGGTTAGCAGTACGTGGTTCTGAGGTTAGCAGCTTGCATCTCCTAGCTAGATTATCACGTGATCAATCTCTTCTCAGCGGATGAATCATCAGGACGAAATAACTCGTGTGGTTGAACTTTCCAAGATCCGATAGGATTTGTCGGTGTGAAGTCAAGGGGTGCCAAGGGGCTTTACATTCTGTGGTACCAGACTTGGGGTACTGCATAGTATCAAGTCAGCACCCCCAGATCGGAGATTGTATACCCTTCACCTGCCCTTCGGTCGAACAAGCACATCTTACCTTCTGTGCTTTAGTCCAGCCTTCCACAGACCAATGATTATCACGGCATTCGTTGACGCATCTCATTAAGTCTCTCGTCTTATGCATTTTGTATGTATCGCATTGTTGACAGCCTGTTTAGAGTTGATGTCAACATCTTTTCCATTCACAGCATTTGATGGATATTCTTGCATCCCAAGCTGAAGCTCAATCACTTGCCGTCATATCTCAACTAACCCCTGAGCTTATGGTGCAGCTCTATCGTCTTGCTCTCAACTGTCTCTTAAGCGCTGGTTCAGCTCAGCGGACTGCTAGACAACCTCTTGATGTTGACTGGCTCCGGAAAGTATTTGCGACGCCCGGTCGTCCCTGTTTACTTGTCACATGTTGTAACCAGTTTGAGATCGACCGCTCGGGCAAGCGATCAAGACTGGATAATTCGAACGGTGTCGGTGCCGCGGTAGCGGGGGTGGCAAGTATTTGTCCGATATGTTCTTGTCTGGCACTGGATAATTCCACTAGGAAACGTCATTTGGTACCTACTGTAAGCTCTCTTCAGGAACATCTCGCTTACCACTTCGTGGAACCTGGACTAGTCGCCTGGGATTCAGCCAAGCTTCCCCAACCTGATCTTTGTGGTTCGAATAAAGTCACAGATGATGACGAGGATGCAGAATTTGATAGCATACAAGACCAATGTTTCGTTTCATCACGGTACGTTGCACAAGCAGCCGCTTTACCTCGGCCAGATTCAACAACAAAGGCGCGTGTCTTTTCATTGTCACGTTGTTACGGCCCATCATGTCGGACATTTTTTGTGGACTACCTTGGGGTAAGCTTATCAAAAACCTTTCCATGTATGTTGGTTTCAGTTCTGTTTACCCATTGTCGATCCTTTGTCGGATTGAAGATTGTTTCTGAACAGGGATGAGTACCAGCACCATAAAATGGTCTCTGCTTTGCCTCTAACGGGTATGCCTGTACCTATCATGAAATATTCCAAGGTAACAGAAGTTTACCAAAGGACTGGAATAGGGTACATAGTTACACTCTGTTACGTTTGGCCGTATTTTTTTAAACTAAATGCCGTTGTTTGTTACTCGGCTCCGTGAGTTATAATATTCTTATCCCAAACACTAAATATGTGTTCATTGCAAAAGAACTAGATGTTCCAATACTTAATTTGCGGTCCAAGTTTTCTTACCAAGACGGCTAGGATGATTGGGTGCCTCGGCCCGGTTCTCCGTGATTCCTCGAAACACCGTTAACTGCTGTTGTCTCGCCAATAATTACGTAGCATTGACTGTGATAAACTTAGATGATGACGGTGGAATGCAGCATGGAGCAGCATCTTGTTTCACGATTACGTGTTAGGTCCATCTTTTTATGGGACTGTTTGATAGCAAAGCTGACCAGTCACCAGGTTTTAGTTTCATCTGCTTAGGGGAAATACTTAAACATATTAATATTTCCTATCAGTTACTTACCGGTACAGTCGAGCTAGGGTTGTGAGCTTTGTTCATCGTAGTGCATCTCTCTCTCTTCAGATTGCTTCTACTTCCTCTGTTGGTGAAGTTCTGACTTTGCGTCCGGAGTTCAACGAACTTGACGGCAATCTGAGCTCAGCCGCACGCTACAGACAGTGGTTAAGCTTCGGGCGCCGCTTGGGTCAGTGGTACGCTCTGCTACATTATTGCCTTCTCGAGGATGGCGTTTTGCAACCCGTCAGTTCGATCGGGACCAACCGTCGGGGGCATGAGGTTGAAGCAGTCACTGATAACTCTGATGAACAAGTTCAGGCTGTGATGTGCGCATTGAGCCGATTTCCATTGTTATTCGGAGCTGATGGCCAGTGGTGGAGCCCAGCTGATGTAAGTTAGATCCTGTTTTCCCTGTTTTTGGCTTTCATTCAAACGAGGTAACGGTTTTTTTAACCTTTCAACCAGGAGTGTCGGTTATTACAACGTTTCGATCATTTAGTTCATTACCACTGAATCACACTTTGACGATTGTTCAGTCAGTCAGCATAAGAAAATATTACTGTTCCTTCAAGGAGACCAGCTGTCAAAACAGCCTTTCTGGAAGAGAGCAATAGTCGGGGTCATAAATGTTTTTCTGCTAATCGACCACTTCCCCAAACCTTTAGGTGTCAAAATCTGGAGATATAAGTTCCGAATGAAAGTGTTCCTATTTGGAAGGTAGCTGGCTCTAACTTTTGAAAGCTTGTGGTTCGTTTCGGGGTGGGGATATGATGTTTTACCAAGCATTTAGGTCATAGAATTTGTGGATTAGACCACATTGGTTACTTACAGCAGAGACGTTTGCTTGTTCTGGAGGATTTTTCGTGTGACGCACGAGAAATCATGCACGTACCAATCTCTACGCTCGTGTGTGCTCAACGACCCTTGCTAGCCTTCGACCCTACACTGATGTCTTCGCATTAGTATCCGTCAAAAAGGGTAGGGCTGTTGTGAAAATGTGGTTTGAAACTGTTCATTTTGTTTCTAATACCTCAGCCCTGTATTTTTTATTTTCATACTGATATTTCTTTCATTTGATATTTTAGGTTGCAACGCTTTCAGGTAAGCAAACTGAGAACGCCTCCCGACCAACACTGCCTGCGGTGCGGTCCCCGCTGACTTGTTTATTCGCATGGTCCAAATGGCCTTATGGCCGTTTTGTTGAAACCGCGAGCTCTTCAGGTGGTCCAAGCTGCCGTATGCTCGCTCACAGCCTGGATATACTGAACGTGCGACACAGGGCTGGTGAAATTCTGACCACCCATTCGCATGCTTCCTCAGACTTGCCCTCCCTGCCAGAGACTTTCGGTGATACTACTCGTCCTGTCCCTAATTCACACAATGAGGGCACAGCACACGGTCTCTTGTTGGACGTTTTGGGGCTACCGGTAAGTCGACGACGCCAAACACCCGAAAAGTTTGACTTATGTGTCATATCTTCCATTAAATATTCAATCTAGTGCTTGATGTGACTTCCTAATGGGTTGACGTATCATGCTATCTTCCAGGCTGAACAGCTATCCTCCTCACAATAAACCTTTTTAACGGTGCCACGATTACTTTCCCCGCTATGGCAATAGATTTCTGTGTTCGAGCTTTAAGTCCATTCTGCTTATCACATATCTTCCAAAGTGAGTGGGTTTTCACTGCCTGTCTTCACCAAAGAGATGAGTTGTCTTCAGCTGTGTAGCACGCATGCTATCTGCAACATGCAATCCCTCCTCCGACTTCTAATAACAAGGCTGCTTGCTGCCGGACTCAGAGCTACATTCAAGACACTGTTCATACAGATTAAGTGAATTAATGCGCTAAGTAAAGTGGGTCATTGAGGAAGTGGAATAGAAACGCTTCACGTAAGGTTTTTTGCATCCTTTATAAATACCGGATGTTCTTTGGAAATGTAAGATAGAGTTGTCCGATTTGTGCAATAAACCCGTCTACCTGGACACTTAACAAACCTCCGATAAACCAGCAGTTTAAATCAAGATATCAGAGTGGCTGTAGCCATCTCGATTTTGATCCGTTTTTCAGCGCCGTGGTGAGCTCGATTGTACCATACAGTGAATAGAAGTGGGGAAGGCCTAGGGTTTTTTTTGGCGTCTGGTGAGCAGTACCCTCGATTCTTTAATGCTTCCGTTGACTGAGCAAAGCAGTTCTGCTCAGCTCCATTTGTTATGCTGGTAATTTCCATATCACAGGACCGTAGAATCCTTTTCTCTCATCCATGTTAATGGTGAAAGTGTTCCCAAAAACAGGTTATCGGTCAATCGTAATATCCCGGACCGCTTGACTCAAAAGTGTTGCTTGCTGCCGTCTCTCGACATGGATACTCTGGAGTGGATTTATCAACTAGCAGCCGTGGGAGATCGTGCCTAGTCACGCTGTGATTGGCATTCACCCTTCACACTCATCCAAACAGCTGTCTGAGTCATTTCAACTTCAACCCTACAAATCATCATTTATACGCTTTAGAACCTTTGTTGAATGAACCTATGACTACACAACCTCGATACTTTCGGTAATCGGTCGACGATGGTTGGACTGATATTAATTGGGGAAGCTAAGGATAAATGTAACTTGAATATATATATATATATATATATATATATATATATATATATATATATATATATATATATATA
>SJOL01001845.1:21804-80358 GCA_004794785.1 Opisthorchis felineus | reverse complement strand
TACCAGCATAACAAACGTGCCATCGGTTCGCTTTGACGTGTTGCTGCTTACATCTACCTATGCCCACATGTCCAGAAGGGTCAGATGAACGGGCGAACTAGAAGAATTTAGGTATCGGGCTTATTGCACTGTGCATTCATTTGGTTTATAATCTTGTACCTCTTACGTCCTATGCATAGTATGCACATCAAGTAATCCTTTGTAGGTTGGTGACCTTACCTAGAACCAGTCATTTGTGGCGGCTCTTATGAGTTACCAGTGTGAGTTTGTTGTGACAATTTTCCTACCAGCCGCTTTCATTTCATTTTGTCCTTGATTTTGAAGGTTATCGACCAGCTGAGTCAACTCCGCTTGGACCTGCCCGATAACAAACATTCGGTACTGGCTTGCACTCCTCTCAGTATGTTTTTCAATGTGTTCCTACGAATCGTCACGCTATGGGCCACTGCTACCGGTTCATCCAAAATCCACCGACCTCGCGTCAGTGAGGATTCGCTGACCGATGGTGTTCGCCAAACAGCATTCTTGGTACGTGTTCACTTCGTTAGGTTATTCCGTACGGGAGTCCTAGTGGTATTTGTCTTAAGGGCTTTAAGGGAGCTGCCGTTGTTTACTCTTTACCTCCTGTTGATTGCATTACACTCCACCGAGCCACCCTCTGACAAACCGCGAACGATACCTTATCTGTCGGACAGAGTCACACGTTTCCGGGGCTTACGTTCCTTTGGGGCAGTTAGTTTCAGTACAGACTTTGCGCTATCCTACGTTCCTAGTTTATTGTGTATTGTTTCACCTTCTTATTGGCCCTTTATTCTTTCTCCCATGACAGGTGGATCACTTGGCGGTTGCTCTTCACATCCACGTTCCTGTGAACGTCCCCTCCGCTTCACTTTTGAACAGTGTCCGTCTGGGTCGCCGTTTAATGACCTGTGTAATCGATAATTCGCTGTACCTTGACAGCACTTTGGGTGCCGATCTTTTTGCACGCCTATCCGCCTTACCCATATCTGACACACCTCCTTTGGTCTACCTGTGTATTGGTCTTTTGGACGATTCAGCTTTTGAAGTGTTGTCGGTTGGTCAAACCGATTCGTCCGTATTCTCAGCGTTGGCCGATTATATTTGCCCGCATGGTGGAACTGACCGGATCACGTTCACGTAGGTGAAGCTAATCTAATCCACCATGTTACTTGTAATGATTTGGTCTATTTCCTCTCATCCTCTCGTCTGACTATTCGGGCAAAGGTCATAGTAACTCTCGGTTTTCCCTTAGTTAACCAATCAAATGGTACGTGACTCCATTCTGTAGGAAACTTTGGAGGAAAGCAGAACTCCTCTAGAACAGCCATAAGAAGTCGGAAATAGAAAAACTGATCATGGCGTCGAGTGTGAGCTATACTGTTGTGCAAATAGTTAATAAACCTGCTAGGATGATACCGTCGCTCAATTAGGCCCGCTTCAGGTATCCCACTGGATGAATTACTGTGTGGAATTTGCTGTTATCCTTCACCTGAATCCTTCAGTCACTTGTGGTTTCGTATAGCAGTCAGTCATTTTCCATGCATGTAATCTCTATCATGTACTTCTCTACCTTACTCAGGAAGGGACAATTCCCATGAACCACTCTTCTTTTCTCCATTTTTCAACAGCCATTTCATGCAAGGCTTTCTCAACATGGCAGGTTCACTGGTCCCAGATTTACACACCACATTGGGTTTGGGTGTGACATTTTCGCCAAATGCCGTTCACCAACTGGAAAATTACCTTGTTTCACACGGGATTCGCAAACCAGCAGCTCGAAGAACTCTACGTTTACTCTGTACTTCTGTTGAGCGACCATCGGGAGTTGATGTTAGCAAGGTGGCCCAGTCATCGTCTAATCAACCACAGAAAACCTTGGTGTCTTTAGTTCCGTCTCAGAGGCTAGACAGCACTGCTTCCCAACCCCCTTTGGAGCAGCTGTCCTCGCAAACTTCAGTGGATCATGGACAAACTACTACTACTGAAGTCCCTACAGAAAGTTCTTACACTCAGATTCAGCCGGGAATGGTTGCGGCCTACACAGTCGGGAGCAGCACTCGAAATGACACTATATTTGGGAGTTTCAGAGGTGGGGTTGGCGCTTCATTTTTACCCAACCCTATTTCATGGCATCTGCTCATTCGCTGGTCGGCTTTAGCTTATCACACTCGACTGCTTGCCTTTTTTGTTATATATTGGTTACCGGTGTTACTGAAAAATATCGGTTGTTGGGTTCTCAAAGGTACTTTGAGGCCTTGAAAGGTGTTACGATGGGATATATGCAGTGAAAACTACTGTAATCAATCTCGAGATAGCTCACTGGTTAATGCACGAACTTACTGACCGGAAGGTGGATGGTTCAAACCCAGTCTCGACTTCATCTGTCCAGGCTTGGGTAACCTGGCAGTATTTCAGCTCTCGTGCTCCCTTCGAGGGACATGGCAGCTAGGTGCTGAAAAGGAGTTACAGTTGAACGACCAGAGCTATTTGCTGCACTGCGAACCAGTGCAGTTTAATTCAATGGCGTAGTTTAATACATAAAACGCACTTGTTCCATCTCTAACTATATAATATTTGGTATATCTCCTGCGGTTGATAATTCCTTTGAAAACGCTTTTTGTGTTCGATTGCGTATGTTCGAGTGACTACCGAATTGCTGGCATCCGAAACAGATTCGCCGGTCAAAGGTGCTTAAACCACTGGACGCCTACGTACTTTTGGACAGTCTCAGATGGTTTGTTCGTAGCCAGATTTGGTGTCCTCCGATGTAAGCCTTGGAGGATAAGATCATCCGGCGAACACGCCGATTCCAATTCAAGCAACCTATCGTGACCGCATAACAGTGAGCAATGACACCGATTACTTGTGCATCATTGACCTACTGTTGTCATCCTCCAGTTTTTTTAATTTTCAGCCTGATACCGCAACTCCGTGCATATAGTCCCGTACAGAAGCTCCCGGTAACCACCCACTGACATGGTAATGGATAGTCGTCAACCGTATATTTAATATTGTTGTCGTCCTAAAGATGACGGTATGTCAGAGAAGTACTGATCAGAAGCTGGAACAAACTTACCTTAGTTCCGGCTGTTTACATTTATCAGGTATACTCAAGACCGACCTACTAAGGTATGTGTGTTTGCATGTGCTCAAGCCCATGCAATCAAGGCTGTACTACAGGGACTGACCCTTTTCCGAACGGCTCGCTTATTTCGCTACACTGGGAACGTCGCTTCGCAAAGCTTCCCAGGCCAGTGTAGATAGCCGTCCTTCAGGTCCTTTCATGATCTATAGTGGCACTTACAGTCTCTAAAGGACTCCTTTACCATAGATTGACAGATTCATCCAATAAGGTTTTGTGGTTCAGTTGCCCAGAAACACCTCAAACTTTCCTTCAGGTGAACGAAAGGAAGTCTACCTAACTTATTTCACAACCTACTTCGCGCTACTTCATTCACCTGGTAGAGCGGACAACGGTTTCCATTCATTCAAACACTTTTGAAACCAAAAGTTGAAACTTCACAAATGGGATTATGCGCAAGTTTGAATGCCAATCCCGTTTTTTCTTTAGCTCGTGTCCCGTTCTCACGGTTAACAAGGCATCCAGTTGACACGGTCGGTCTCGCTCCGTACTCCCAGCTCTGGTCCAGCGCACCGGACCTTCCGTCGGACGTCTCAGAACGATTGCGACGCATGCTACGTCAGTCTGGTGAGGCAGATAATCCGACCAACTTGACCGTCGGTCGGATGGGCGAGTTTTTCATATATCAACGACTCATGGACCTAATCGAGCGAAATCAGCAGAGGCATCACAATTTCGATCAAATTTCTGATTTGGAATTTCCAACAGGTCATCCAGCACTTGGCTCTGGTCGTGTTGTTCGGTGTCATTGGTGTAACGCAGATCTGGAATCAAGACGGCCGTTTGACCTAGAGGTTGATGTGCAGGGTAATAATTCATTCTTCCGTTTATCTCCATGAATTGGTCGTAGTAATTACTGGTTGTTCACCCTACTGATTTGACCGGCCACCCAAAAGCACAGCCATGCGAAACCTTATTCCCCCGTCGGGACTCACCAGGCGGTCGTAGATAGTACCCGGATCCCCTTGCCTAGCAGCTATATACTTTTGACCTCAGGAACATGCTGTCGCTGACCGTTTGAGATGCACACAGGAGCATAATGGTCAAAGAAAAGCTGAAAAACCTGCTGGGATCAAATGATCCGGTCACTGATAGAGCGTCACTAAGGTTCATATCTTTAAGGGATTGAACGTCTGTTTTCGTAAACTTAGCAGGTAAACTGTTTTTTATTGACGAACCCATCCATTAATATGCCTCTCGATGCTGGAGTACTTTTTCGGGTGAATTTGACCTTTTGCCGGTCGTTCGAACGACTGCGCTTTGTTACTGTAACCGAGGGTTGTGGAAAGTATGTTGTCGTAGGGAGAAACTGTTTTTTTTTGTTATGTACCAAACCTTTTGTTATTTTTGAGTTTCCAAGTGGTAGCTAATAACTGGGTTTTCCAGTCAGCTCTAGGCTATTCGATGCTGGATTTCCCAGCAAGGACTGTCAGTAACCTCATACTTTTTTCTTCCAGTCGAATGTGATGCCTCCCGGTGGGACGAAATGCTCGAGTCCGTGCAACAAGAACGAGCGCAAAATGTGGTGCGCATAGCCCATGCACCCTCGCGTAAGCGATCCGAAAAACACTCAACGCCTGGTCTGTTATCTGTCGGACCAATCTACTTGGAAGTCAAATCGACAGCCCGCAGCCGGCAGGACTCAACGACCGATTTGTTCGAAATGTCCGTTTCAGAAATCCTGTGTGCGTCCCAGCAGGGTTGGCGATACCACTTACTGCGTGTTGTCTGGGATCGGGAGGACACTGCAAATAATTCCATACTACCGTCATTGACTGCCTCTCCACTCGTGACCCACGTCCCTGCTTTGATAGATGAACTTCGTGATCAGGCCCCGTCGCTCCAGCTCTGTTTGGCCATGTTGCGCTCTCCCCGCTAGGGGTTAACCCTGTGTATAGTTTATATATTATTCACATGCATTTCACATACACTCTTTCATTGATCCCGGCCTTTTACCTGTTGATGTGCATCTTCCATTCTTTTGAGCCGAAAACTGCCATTTTTAATCCATTGCCCATGGGATGAGGGTTATCTACTCAAATCACCAAAACCTGACGACTCTTAATCTCAGAAACATTATTCGTTTGACTGCACCTGGGACCAGAATAATGGTTTTTTTTTGCCAATCCCGTAATATAGTCGATCGTGATCATGCCCTCTCCTGATTACGGGAATTCAGTAGCTTATTTGTTTGTATTCGTTTCTCACCAAGCCATCCAGGTATGTTTAAACTTCCAACCTCCCTATCCACTCCTAAATATAACGGTGATTCAAGTTTTCCGTGATTTTATTTTTAACCGCCTTTTATTCATCATCAAAGGGTATAATAATTGCAGTTTAGGTTCCGAATAACATTACTGGCCGAACACCAGCGTTGAAACGCTAGTGCTTCAATGCTACACAACCACGGCAGTTTATTTTGCTTAATGCTTTGATGCGTAAAGAACATGGAAATAATAGTTGGGAGGGATCTAGTTCTAGCCCAGCCCAATTTACTAGACACCTAAACCCCCGACATTGTCAGACAATCTGGATAGAACCTGTCAGCGTTTTGCACAGAAACAACGGCTTTGAATAAGCAGTGAAAAATCGGTGCCTTCACATCTCACGTGCTTGCACTGTAACTGGAAATGCGAATGATGTGGTATCTAAAAAGATGTATTATCAGACTCACCGGTTTCACTAGATGTCACTCATCACTGGAAATCTAACTGTCCACGTGGAAAGCCGCCTACACTTAAACTCACTAAAATTTATTGATATCCTCATCTATGGACACAGCGTACAAATACAGTTTCCCCGAAGCCTCGTTCAGCGTCAGCTGAAAGATTGGTACAGTATGGAAGCGAGTATTTACTGAAGCATTTTGCACATGAATCATCCAAGTTTTGATTTGTTTAGCTTTTCCCTTGAAAATTGATCACTAACATTATCTCCATGCTTCGTCATTGGTACGCGGAGAATTTCACCACTCATGATTGCCTCCTGTGTGCAGCTGCCGCACACCGTGTTTTTCAGTTGACTGCCCTCAAGCTGTCTTGTCCTCGGTTCGAGCCTGACCTAAACCTAGTGCGAAAAAATCCTGCCTCGAGATCCAAGCGAGTCCGGTTGGTCAACTACTTCATACCGATTGAAATCAATCCACAAAGCAGTAATCTTGGAACGTGTCTTTCGCGTATTGCCATAAAGGGGTCACAAGTGTGGTTGCTGCAATAATGTCGCCATTCTTCTTTTCAAGGCTAGAATACTATGCTGGGTTGTCCGGATTAAATTTTCTTCACTCAGTATTTTTTTCCATTTGCGCCTCCAGACGGGTTGATCCTCTCCCCACCCGTTTCCTCCGTAGCTGGATTGTGTTCAAACAGGCAATGAAACTTCATCTTCGTGTATTTTACGTACGGACAGTTTATTGTTAGTACTGAACTCGTCTGCTGCTAATGTTGAGATTTATAGTGTCTTAGAACTTCGATACACGTTATTCGGTTCACTGTGGCCCTCAGCAGTCTTCGCTTTCCCGCATACGCTTCGCTCGATCCTTCCAATCGGTATCCTCATGGATTGGCAAGGAAGACAACAGTTACCGTTTTTTTATCCATCAAGCCTGTCTGCTACTCAGTTCCATGTTTTTGGACTGTGTGGCATTTTTAGATGTTTCAAATACGCTATTGATTGGCTAATCTCGAGAGCATATCTAGCTGGTATGCACCATTCAAGGGCGCCAACACAACAGCACAGCCTTCTAACCTAGTGTTCCGAATAAATCTGCTGTCGCCCGTTATCTAACTCCTGAGGTGCGTTCACTTTACCTTAATATTTCTTGCGTGCTTGGCAACTCTTTTCAAGTTAGCATTCTACGCTGAGAGAGGGAGAGCCATCCAACCTTATCGGATGGCTCTGATGACATTGCGTGAACTGCTTTGACTCGAATAGTGAAAAGCAGCTTGTGCAGCACAAAACAAAACAATTGACCTCATCTCGACAGATACACTCATTTGCAAATCAATTTGGTTTTCACGCGGGACTCAACTGAATCCCTTGTTTATGATATTCTTCAACTGAATGTGCTGCACACATGCCGCCCCATGTTTCGGTTGGCACGATATTCGAGATATCGCAGTATATTTTCATAAAGGGAACTAACTACTCACGAGGTTGCTGAAAACTCTTCGACAGCCCACGACGGTTTCGCCCTTCTTAGGGCTCATCAGGTAGCGCAGTCCCCGAGTTCAGGTAGAACATAAGTTTGACGGAAACTCGGGGACTGTACCGTGTGGTTTCACTTCTTTGTGTTATAAAACATAATACACATCATAGCATATAGCGCGTGGGCCCATACGCAAAGATTTAAAAAATAACTGACTCTTGTCGTTCTGTCTTGCCTCACCCCAGCTAACAGGCCTCGGATCAGCGTTGTTTTTTACACCCGTTGTGCATCTGCACGGTAGGCGATGAAATGGAGACAATGAGAGGGAACTTGTGCCTTAAATTGAGATTGCCCTTTGGTCAGGCACGAGGACAAGTTTTCTTTGAGAGGCAATTTACATCTCTCAGGTTGCTCTAGAGGAGTGCTGATTCTAAAGGGTTGATATCGTTTTGAAACCCTGCTGGTCCAGTCTAAATTTCCCCCTAAATGATTGTATCCTTTCGTCAGAGAAGCATCAGGAGGCAACCACATGGTAAATCTGACTTCGCGAACCAATCAGTTTGATCTCTTAAATGGCCTTAGTTACTCGACGAATACTCTCATTTGCGGACGAATTTTATTTTGACAAGAGACTCGACTGGATTCAACTGAATCTCTCGTTTATGATAGTCCACTTCAACTAAATGTGCTGCACCCGGCCCTCTCATGTTTCAGTTGGCACGACATTCGGGATATCGTAAAACTTGGTTGTCTAGATGTTACACACTACCCAATTTGCGTTCAAGCAAGACATAATGTTGATGGAAACTCCGGGACTGCGCCTACCTAATGAGCCCCAAGAAGGGCGAAACCGGTCGTAGGCTGTCGAAGAGTTTTCAGCAACCTAGTGCGTAGTATGTTACGTCTGGCCATTAGTTGCTCTTCAATGCATATTGAACCACCCACTTTGAAGGTGATGTGGTATTTTGACGTGACTTGGTCACTGACAAATAATCAAGTCCGAATTGGTCAGATGGCATACAAAATACGAGCTAATTCGTCCGTAGCCGAACAGTTCAGGTTTCGACAGGTACATTTTTGACGGCAAAATTAGTGCATTTTGGCTGCCAGCCCAACTAGAACATGAGGCTGTCCAGCACGTTCGATTGAAGAACATGGACGACAGACACATTTGGATCTCACGTAATCACTATCCTAATGTCGTAATGAGTGTTTACCTCCGCAGAATCTCTATGTCTGTGTTTTGTTCTGAGATGACCTTGTCATTCCCTACCAATTGTTGCTTCTGTGATATTTTTCAACGTGCTCCTTCGCTTCTGCGAAGTGTGATCTGCATGTCGTTAGAAATTTCATTAATTGTTACTTGATATGACAGCCTGTTGAATATCAGCTATCGATGTGCCTGTCTGCGCTAACCACTCGTTAATCAATTCACTGACATTGGTAACTAGAAGACCAACCGGCTTTTTTCATCTTATCGTCCGGAAGTTTAACTGGTCTCTGAACCGTCACAGACACGCTCGATTTTTCAGTCCTCTTCAGTTTAGTCGATTTTGGATGCCATACCTGAATCCGGGAAGAATTTTGAAGCATGAACCTGTTGATGCGTATTCGTGAAAAGTTGGCGTTGAGTGACCAGTTTGTCATGTATTTTGAAGTACTGGGGTTTTGGAACTATCGGTTGCATCTAATTCACTTGCATTCTTTACTTTAGATTTCACGCGCAGGTAGTGCATTTGAGGAGCGCACTCGAGTAACTACTTAGACATGCGAGGAACTCCTAAACGGACATGTAACTTCACAAAATTTGCCCAGTCATCTAAGGCTAACAATCCGGAGGGTCAGAAGCGCGTTTGCTACAATTACCAAAAGCCCGGTTACCAACGTGCAGAACGCTCACAAGTCGCCTACAGGGGAACACGACCTCGCACTGATCGGACTGCCGGAAAATCTCTGTTTCTTGTTCGCAAACTAGATCGTGAGGCATCTGGTCCATTGGCTTCTTCAACGTCTGTTGTGAACGAATCGTTGATTGAAGAGCGTGTGCAACCCGTAGAGAGACGCTGTTTGCTATGCAGTCGTACGGATCACATGCTTCTGCGTTGTCCTTTTCGGAGAGGTAAAAATTTACCTTCAGAACAAAATGCGAAGTTTACCGCATCTGTTTGGACTGATCCACTTATAGGGAGCGTAGACGCGGACGATTTTGGTATTGAAGACACTAAATCCCCTGGCATTAAAAAACCTCGGCTTCTTAAACTTACCTGATATGATTTTCTACGAATAAGTGTACACATTCTACTGGGTTTATGAGAATGCGCTTTTACTTCCCAAACCATCAACCAGCCACAGTCTTGTCCATTTAGTGTCTTGATCTACTTACATCTCTTGACTCTCGCTTGCGTTAACTGTCGGGTTTTGAAGTGTTGGTTGCGTATCTCTCTCTTTCCTCCTGTATTTCACAATCTGAGTCGCTCTTTAGTGACATCGAAGGCGATCAGCCAAATATATTTTCTAGTCAGCCGTGTTGAACAGTAAGATCGATCTTTGGTCCTGATAGTATGGATGATTTTATTCGGTATACTTTTAATGGTCCTCTTGTCCATTTCTGTTGTTCTTTTTCGAGGATGCACGCGCACCGTTTATTGTTTAACCTCACCATAACTTTCTCCTGTATCAAAGGAAAAAATGTCGATAACTGATGGCTCCGATACCAACCCTTCTTCCAAATTATTAGGCGTACATCACCCGAACTGAAACACAACTATCGTATTCCGAAATATGGGCAAAATGAAGCCATCGTTTCAGATGAGCTTGGTGAACAATCGGTAGTTTTAACCGGGCAACGTCTCGCTTTTGACACAAAACCCTCATCAGGCCAAGTGAGCAGGTCATCAAGTTGGTCAGGATTTAAGGCAGACGGAGAACCAATCAGTAGGACGTCTTCATATTAGCGCACTAGATCAGTGATGGGTTTGGGGGAGTTTCAAATTAGTTGCGATCGCGTTTGGTTCCTTAATCTTTCACGGGACTCCTTGACCGCACAATGCTCGTAGCTGCAAAACCTTTGCGAATGGAATAAAACTTTTTACGCCAAAATGTTGCATTTTGTTGCCTATGCGCTTAAACCAAAACCCACTCTAATCTACCTTCATATTTTCGCAGCTGACCAAATTTCATCGTCCACTGAGGCAATCATACCTCTGGTGGAATACTTTTTTAGCATCACTTGGACCCCGAGATGCCTAGATGGGGCTCAAAAGTTTGTACTGGCATTCTGAATTCAATTGCCTGACTGTTTTAGTCCCTCAGAGACACGTCGTCGCTTTCGAAAATTCAGTTCCATTGTGCGAATACTGAGTGCCATCTTCCACTTCAAGGTGCTTCAATTGATGATTCACCGCTGGTAGATTTCATTGATCTTCATGGGCTTGTGAGTGTTATGACAATTTAGTTGTCATTTAGTTGGGGGGGGAGGGAAGCTGGGTGAGGTTAAGTGGAATTCAGATGATGACTACTCCTCCCTCTAATAACCGTACACCAAGACGTGCCAGCTCGACTGATCCAAAACCGTTCTTCACACGCTTGCCAGTTCCACGCTTATCCGGTTAACACTGGGATGCTTGGCGATTTCTACCGCCTCGGCCATCAGTCTCTGTGGTGTGGACCGTAGTCCTCACCTCAAAACCTAAACACTTTCTAGATCTATTGTGTCCTGCGTCCAGTGCATGTTCCGCCATTGCCGAGTCTCTCAGTAACGCTCGATATTCATCTATGTTTATTGATTTATTTTCCTCATATGCTCTCCGATTCTGGTGTGAAGTTCCCTGGCGGTCTATCCTACATAGATTTTAGTACAGTCGTTACACTTAATTTTGTACACACAGTCCCTGGTTCTGTTCGCCGAGAGGTGATCCTTCAACTGCACCAGTGCAGAGCGCAGATTGTTTCCCCTCTGTTAGCCGTGTTTAGAATCCTTCGAATGATCTGCGATGTCCCTGGTTTATGTGGAATGACAGCAGTCCGAATCCATTCCCTGTTGGGTTTCGCTACCGGTGCCAACACCCTTTGCAATTGACACCTAATCAAACTAGCTGGATGTCCACTACCCCGAAGTTTGTTTACTTCATATTGGGCCGCTGTCCGATCAACTGTCCACAGAACCCTCATTCGGCTATACATTGATGAGGTAATACTGGCGAATACTGACTTCGAATAGGCAGACAAGTAGTTCAGCCCCAGTGTTTTTTGCCTTACCGTACACTGTGGTCTTTAGTTTTCCCCGACTTTATGTGTCATACAGTCTAAAGAGGCCAGTGTATCTGAGGTTGACTCTGTTTCCAGAGTAAATTTGATGTGTTTACTAAGTTCATTCAGATAGTTGTAAAACTCACTGACCTTGTCTCGTTTCATCACAACGAAAGTGTCATCTACATAACGCCAGAATATCTTGGGTGGGTATGGGAATCCGTCTAAAGCTTTCTGTTCAAATTCGTCCATACATATTTTTGCCAAAACCGGGGATATTGGAGATCCCATTGCTAGACCTTGTTCTTGAGTATAAACCACTGAGTCAAAATCGAAGTGGGTGAAATTCAGGCATGATTTTATGCCTTCCACTATTTCATCTACCGTAAGTTGTGTCCGTTCTAAAAGGGTGGTGTCTGCTAGCAGCAGTCGCTTAGCTATTTCTAAAGAGTCCCCCTTTGGCACATTTGTATATAACGAATTGATATCTGGTTCAACGGTGACACCCTCTACTTTGTTGGCAAAGTCATATGAATTCTTCCAAAACGAAGCCATATTTAATCAAAAATATTTAAAAGACTCAATTTTTGTACAGAACTCATTTTAAAGTATTGGCTTTCGTTTGAATCCGGAAATAGATTGAACAACCTGTTGACAAGACATTGCAGCCTAGTTATCAAAGGAACGTACCTTTAATTCAGCAGATCCATTTCACTGGATTTGTTATTGATCCATGTTAGTATAATCTCTTCAATCTGCGTATCCTAAGCGGCAGCGAACTCCGAATGTTTTGCTGGGCGGAAATGTCAAGTCTTAGCATGCCCGCATGGCAATCAGGAAGTCGATTATGGTCGTATACCGGGCAGCAGTTCTGCGACCTAGCACTTTGTACAGATTAGGAAGGAATCACGGGAGCTTGTTTCTGATGAGAAACTCATGTCAAGACAGTCGATTCCGCCAACTTCAACTGGTTGAAAGTACTTTTATTTAATATTAGGTACTGAGACGTACCTTGTAGTGCATCCAACTCGGGTTGTCCGATTTTAAAGCTGGATGTTATTAAGTGATATTTGGTACCCCAGTAGTTCCTACACTTTGGTGGCAATCTGTTTGCCATTTTTTATGGTTTTGCTACTCGTAACTGGAATCAATACAGTTACTCTCAAGAGAACCACAACAGAAAGGAATGTTTAGTCTGTCAGGGAGATTGGTCTCTGTTTTAGGATCGTACGTCAGTTCAAGTCTGCGGAAATGCTTATTTGAATAGTGGCATCTCCACAGAAGAGTTGATCTCGGGAAATACTCAGACGGATTATCTCTGACCAGCTGTTGCACCATCATGGCAGCTTCACTTTAGGCATTGGCTGTTGATTTTGGAACCGTCAGGTTGCATCGTGCAGCCTGCAAGCCGAGATCAGCCAACTTTGGAAGGTCGAGCTTAATCCTACATGACACCATCATAATTGCTTATCATACGGGTTGCTTGACCTCAGAGCCATTTGCAGACCATGAGTTCGGGTTAGCTTTGTCATTGGTGTCGAGAACGAGACTCCCACTGGCCCTACAATTTTAGGTCAGCTGCTCTCGGACAACCAATCGTCACATCATTTTTGTAAATCAGTTGGTATGCGCACCATCAGAGGGAAATTCAAAACGACAACCTTCCAGACAGAAAGTGAACAAAGTTTCCCCGTCAGTAGTATGTTCATAGTATAGCACTGGTGATCCGCAATTCGGGGCTTCCTCACAAAATACAGTGGATCGTTAAAATCCTTTTGAGGTTCTTGATTGCTTGTGAATCTTCATGAGATTATTAATCATCAAGAAATAATACCATTGTTTCGGTAACGCAGTCCACATCGTGGTCCGATTTCTTCATGTACATCACCCCACAGGAAGACTGTCAGATGCATTTTCTCCCTAGTTTTGATTTGACAGTGTTCCTCTTGCTGTGGTGGAGGCTAACTGAGGACTGTTCTGTTATCTGTACTATGCGCTGTATCTACGGTGTTTCCGGCTGCATACCCTAGTTTTAGGTTTGGGGTTGCAGCATTTTTAGCCCAACGTCCGCACAAAATGCAGTGGTTTTGGTCGTTTAGACCTGTTAGGGAATTTGAGTATAGCTTCTGTTTGTGTCCTGGTACACAAGCCCTCAGTGGATATCTAATTTCTCATTTTTAACGAATAATTACTTTGGAGTAAGAAATTGGGTATGACAAACCCCCTCACATTTCATTCTCTTCCCTCGAAAATGAAAGATAAACACTTTCCTCGGTTTGGATTTTCTGTTATAGTCAGGAATGAGGAAGAGAAGCAGCTCCAAACAGTTGGGGAGGGGGGGCTCATTTTAAGACGGGTTACTTGGAAATAAACTCTTGGCAAATTCCAGTTTCTTATGACGATAGATATCCATTCTGTAAGAATGTAAATTTCCCTCCTTCATCATGCTTAAAACTTTTCTGTTAGATTGGTGGACAAAACACTACTTTTAGCTGCTGTGTAACAAGAAAGTAGAGGCATCGTTTAGGATATAGCGAAGTGATGTATAAAGCTGTGAGGAGAAAAAATCGGGAAGTGTGGTCGAATATCTCCCGACTATACAGCACGATCGGGTCATCCCATAATTTTATTGCACCTATTCTTAACTTATTGATATTTCTGCGCCAACCGATTAGAGCCGTAGTTTTTTTAAGTTCTGGGTTTGATGGAGTCTTCACCTTTTGACTAAAAATCACTTGGACCCCTCCACCCGAACTGGAGTTGGGGTGATAAACGAATAGTCCCATAATTTTGTTGAGAGGTGTACCACTTCCATGTATGGTTGCACGTACTGTATGTACTGTTTCCAGCCTTGGGAAATACCGGCCTCGACAGTGGTTAGTTTAGTAGTCCCGATCAGTGGAGATCTTTAATATTCACGAGCCAGATTGCTGAATGAAAGCTCATCCGAGGTGTTGATGCAGATGCCCTGGACGAAATCAGTGGCTGATCGTGGTATTGATCAACGCACTTTCATATCTTTTAAAGTTGGAAGGCCAATCGTCCAGCTCATTCAGTACAAATCTCTAAGGCAGGTTTTGATAATAAACCCAATAGGCATGACATTTCAACCCCTGTATGGTTTGACACTCACCGCGCTTTCTATGCCGCAGTCGAGTGTACTCCTGCTTGCGTTACTTGTGCTACTAGCGAAACCGAGTGATCTGGTAATCCCTCGCAACTTTGCCTTCTCTCCGTCTCTAGGGTACTGTACTCTAAGGCTATAGTAGCGTTCAAAGAATAACAAAACAAGGGGCGTTTTCCTCAAGTTTGATCAGATAACTTCTAGAGATTTTGTTCCTGAAAATTGCACCAGGGGAATTTTGTGAGGTGCCTTTGTTTCCAGTTAAAATCCTGTGGTTCCAGCCACTCACCGTTCTTCGTAACATGCACATTCGTGCAGTCGCTCCTTGATTTTTCACTCTTAATGCGCACGGTCTGATGTATCTTACCTGTCTACGACAGGTAACCACTAGTGAATTTTGAAAGCTGAAGAAACTGGTAAAAGTTAAGAACGGTTGTTGTGCAACAATGTTCACCGCAGCGTTTTTCGGAAGAGCGAAAACTCATCACAATTCATCGAATGACTACGAAGGTCCAGTGGTTCCAATTGACAACACCACGTTAACGAACTACCGCAGGAGCTTCGTGTGAAATAGCGTTCGAACCGATCTTGTTTCGGAAAGTAGCCATAGTCCCACCAGTCGATTTTGCAAATAATAAGGATATTCTTAACTTCACAACACTGTTTTGGACAGTCCTCCTACCATGCTGACGCAATTATCTTGTCTAGTCCACGCCATCCACATGTAATATTCTAAAGTGCCAATTTTGGACCTCATACCAGGGTCCAACTAACACCTCAAAAATGGGTCACAGTAGAGATTTCTGCTCGTCCAACCTGTATAAATTGCATTGGACTCGAGATTGTTCAGTGGTTAAGGCGCCAGCTTACCGGACCGGAAGGTCCGTAGTTCGAATCCAACCTCAGCGTCTCCACTGCTCCTGTCTAGGCTTGGGTAAGCTGGCAGTACCCCAGCCCTCGTGCCTCCTTCCTTTGACATGACAGCTAGGCACCGAAAGTGTGCACAGCTGAACCATTATTATTATTATTATTATTGTTATTATTATTATTATTTAACTGCATTCAAGGAGCATTTCATCATAGTCACCGACAGCAACACCAAACGGGAACACTGAAGATTCACTTTCGTGAAAGTGCATTTTAGCCGTAGTGCGTTCAATCATCGCTTGGAAGTAGCTCAGATATCAGTCTTAATTGTTGAATTAGACACATTCCGCGGAAGGTTTATGCGAAGAAATTGTGTTATATGACGCTTGTAATTGAACTTTTCCTGATTACTTGTGATCTGCTATCAGGCGCATGATCATCGTATTGACCAACGCAAGACGGTGTATCGAAAATACCTATATTCTGATGGGATTTCCTTCATTCTCGGTGTATGATAAATGAGGCGTTGTTTTAACTGATGATGGTGAGTGGTCCACAGACTGTATTTTATCTTTTAGAGTATACAGAACAGAAATACGCAGTCATTCTGCGTAACATATAAGATATTGAGGTGTTTCAAGTTTTATGGATTACCTCGTTTCCATTTGGCCACTTCCACATTATGCGTACTCATTATCATCATCCGCAATTAACTCGCCCTCTAGTACTCGTTAAGCTGCGAGTATACGTCACGGGTTTTGTATTGATTAGCATTTTTCGTGTCACTTCGAAGATTTCGTATCAGTTGTTCTATCTCCCGTTCGAACATTCGGAACATAAGCACTTCAATTGATGCGTGATCCTCGAGCGGCAAAAACGCCTTTGTTACCGGTGCATTTTGTGGGAACGCATGATCCAATTGTTCTCGTGTTATATGGAAGCCAGGTGTTCCGTAACCGTAGATTCCACGCTTTTCCAGTTCGATGTTGGCATCCATCCCAAGTTCCACCAGTCGTTGACGAAAGTACGCTTCAAAGTGTGTCTGACGAGTATCAACTTCCAGCAGGAATGCTTCAATGATAAAAGCCAATATCACATTCAATACGAGTATCACGCATGACCAGTGAATAACTATGAAATACACCCTGACCCAGCTAGATACAGTCAGTTTGAGCCCATGAGCCAGGAAGTGCCAATTGTTGCCCACAGCCAATGTAAATAGGAGAAGGTAGGATTCGGCAGCACTGTTGAAGTTGAACATACAATAATGTGACTTCACAAAGTCTGATTGGATCAACAGATGACTGTCGCAGCTGGTTTCCGCCGTATAATTGCCTGGCGGATACGGTGGTTCATAGGCATAGGCGAAAATCTCCATCCCAATACAAGCATATATGTAGAAGAACATCATCAGAATGAGAAGATAATTGCACAACGAGGGTATAATAATGACAATGGAATCTACTATCGTTTTAAACGTTGGCACTACTCGGATGAACCTCAGCAAGCGGAGTGTCCGGAGAATCAAAATGACTTGTGTTACACCTGTGGTGATTCGGATTCCCATTACTTCCAAGCAGCTGTGTAGCGTGTTTGCCACGAACGCCACGAAGACCACAATGAAATCGAACATATTCCAACCGTCTTTGAAAAACCGAATTCCACCGCAAAGTATATAGTTGATCGCCTGCTCCAACAGAAATATCAAGCTGAAGAACCATTCGGCTGCGTTTTGCAAAGATGGATATGGATGTAACAAAATGGCCGTTATTGTGTTGGCTATAATCAGACAGGCGAACAATAACTTGGTAACACGGTGTTCAGCGACTCTCTTGAACAACTGAAATGGTGGTGAATAATACAGATCATAAAAACGCGGCACAAATTTCTGAAACTCTCTTCTACTCAACTCCACCTCTTCGAAGCGAGCTCTAATGTACTCGGCCAGTCTTCCGAACTCGCTGACATTCAAAAATCCCGAGCGACTTTTGTTCAGTAAATGAAAAATTACCCGCATTGCGTCTTCAGTTCGTCCTGGTTTTGCAAGCCGCAACAAACGCAGAAATGTCCCCTGACTGATACCCAGTTCACCGTGTGGTGTGCGCGTGCATACAAAGTGGAAAGCTTCATCCAATTTATTCTTCCGTTTCGCTACCACACTGACCACGGACTCACCGAGGTGGGCTTTATATGAATTGTAAACACACGCAGTCAGTATACTCGTTAATAACCAAGTACTCAATGAAACCACAATAGTATACATGGTAATATACATCCGATCGTGTTCATATGCTGGTACGATGACTTCGGGTGAATTAGCTGTGGTCGAAAGCACATAAAATTCCCAAAGTATGTCAAGATATCCGGAAAAGTATGGAGTGTTATTTGGATAGACCAACTTTTTCCCTGTCAGCACTGCATTTGCCACTATGCTGACGACAGCCACAACAGATAGGCTCAGACCGAACACTGGTATGACGTCATAGGCTGTACGACGTAAGTTGTTGAAGGCGGCTCGCAGTCGTCGATTCCCTGGAAACGTGAGCAAAAGGATGGGACGTAGACATCGAGACCATTGTACAGGCACTGCGTTGGGGATGTTTTGGCAGATGATATAGATAACCATATCCAATGTCATCAGGATGAGAATGCCGAGTGTTACTTTCGTATACATCGTTTCACTTGACTTTTCTTTTTCCGACATCAAATGGATTATGAACCAGCGGTAATAAAAGAAGACTAGACACACCACATTTAAAGTCAGCGCTATCTGATACGGTGGTTGGTGGATTCGATTGATCATAAATGTCGAAGGATATTCTATCAAGATTGTTAATAGATTAACTGTAATAAGTAAATAATACATCCCCGTCATCAGCTTGGAGTGTAAATTCTCATACAGCTTGAGTGAGGCGAGGTCTCGTTTGTATTTAATTTCCAGGCGCGAAACGCACGCATCTCGAACAAGAGATGAACTGAAAAGAAACCTCTGAGCTCGTGTGCTCAGGTACACCTCATCTTCTTCACGAGCTTGACTGGCTATTGAATTTCGTCTAACTAAATTTTGGATGGACATTTCCCTAACTCACCAACAGAGTCTGTGGGAGGCACGTGACGGCTGTGATTCAAAAGGATAGGTTAATCGATAAAACTGGGTGTGAAATTAGAAGTTCGATGGTATAATGCATAAAGGGATGAATCTGTGATTACTTTTGATTTGCCATTGAACTTATGAGCTTAAACGGGACTTATCCCTTCTACCGTCTAAAATTTAATGAAACTGATGAATGAGACTACCCATATGTTGTGAATTTTGGCCACATCCAGCCGGTATGTTGTTCGTGGGAAGTATACCAGCATTTTATGGAGAGCAATGAGTGACCTGATTGCTATTCTATCCTGCCGTTGTAAGTAAGCAGACGGATACAGAAAGCGCGAAGAAGCTTTATCGCATCCTAGTTGAACAGCTTCATGTGGCCCCATTGGCCTGCTCGATTAGGTGCCAGAACATCACAAGTAGTTCTCTGTTCCTACTTATCAGCTATCTGTTATCTTCGTTCACATTTTGGCTGCGGAGTGAGATGATTGGAAAAACAATCCACAAGCCTTGACCCAGAATGTGAATCTACAAGCTGGATGAACCTGTACCGGAAATCCAAGAAAGACTGTAATCCAGTTTTATCTTTGCCATATACCTCTCACACATCCCGGAGCAGGTGCAAATCCGCAACTTTCCGGAGAGTAGTTGAGAATTCTACCAGAAGTGTGCGCACTTGCTTACAGACAATGGAAATACCCGGTTTGTATGGTTTGTTTCTAGAGACGCCTTATATTTGGTTCGCTGCCGTTCAAAATTATCCCACGTGGATGAACAACATGTGTTAATTCTTCATGATGGATAAATTAGCAGTGCGGGAATTTAAAGTAGAGATTTACGTGGGCCCGCTTCCTTGGGAGGAAATAACAATGCAGAAACGTTTTGTGTAAACGAATTTGTCTCCTACACAAGACTGTTTTCTTGTAGAGGAGAGCACCGTGTTCCAAGTGAAATTCGGTTGTATGCTTATGCTGTATGCCTCTACATAAGGCAAAGATTATCCACTTGTTTGTGTGCAGCATGTTTCAAAATGACCGCTTTTAACCGTGTTATAATGGTTCCTTCATGTCACCGGAGAAAGTCACAACAATATCCATGATCTCCCCTATCAAGTTGGCTTGTCGAAGCAGATCTGCGGAAAAGCAGACAACCCTTCAAGCGTTATGTTGGGACAGTTTTTGCGAGCAACTGGGAATTCAGGAAACAATGTCACAAAAACGAATAGGTGCCCCACTGGTGCAGGACTCTCACTGCTAACTCAAGCTATTTAGGGTTAGCTCCAATAAACCAAGTGAATTCGGTCGAACATTCAGGTATTTGGAAAATCTTGCGAGGTCGTATGAGGGAAGGTTGTCCCAGATTGAGTCGTTAGACTTGTCGTGCTTCAAGGAATATTTTTTCTCGATGATCAGGGGGCTTGCTTGAATATTGTGGTCCATCGGACAGTGAAATCTGATCAGCACCCAGTCACATTAGACAAACCTAGCTGTCTTTGTGTACATTTGACAATTCGAAACTCCATCTAAAAAATCGTATGAGATGGAGTGGAAAGGTCATCAATGCGTTTGCATGTGGTCAGAGATGCGTGTCGTCAAATGTGACGACATTGTTTTTGGGTATTGATGAATTTGTTTTCAGCCGTGAAGCTGCAATATCTAGCTATTCCGAAGTAACCAGTAGCCTTAAAAACAGCAATGGCTGATTGATCTCTTGAAAGGTGCACTGCATTTTGGATCCCTTGCAGCACGGGTTGCCCCCGACAAATCCATTCACGCCGTTTCTCTTATGCATGCAACCAATGAGTTAGTACAGTAGTATTTGACTTCAGCCTAAGGCCACAGACATGACCACGTTACACGAACCAAACAGACAAATATTTCAATCTAATTTTACAGTGGTAGACACTGGCTAAACTTGGGTCTTTTGTTTCTTCGTGGGTTCGTTAATTTTGCTCATAAAGGAGTTACTTTGCTCACAAACTTTTATAATTTTGCACGGAAGTATGCAGTCATATTGTGGGCCACATACCGCATAACAAAAGGACGGTAGTCAAGTTTATTAGCGGTCGTAGGCCCATGTTTTATGTCATTAATTTTGCACATTTCGACACAAGGGTCCGTAAACTGTATTCAAGAACACTTGAGAAGGTTTGCTGAAGAACCTCGTTTTCAATAAGTGCTGTTGTTTCTTCTCGGTACCCTCGACAGGTTCCTTATCGGAGAAATAAATTAGTTTCTTCGACATCCCAGATGCCTCTGAGTGGGAAGCCGATAATTCCTGGGTGGTAATTTGGTCTTGCACTCACCTGATATTCAGCAGCTGGTGTTACGGGACTCGTCACTTATTGCACTCATACGGGATTTCTATTCTCCTTCAAATTCACTTTACTGTGAAGTACCGAGAAGTTTCTTCCAGTTGCTGGTCCCTCATTGGCAACATGAGATGTAATTGAACTGAATATTGTTATCTTTGGTTGTAATGATACACTTTGATCTGTTCGCTTAGCCGGACAACCTGGTTGAAAACATTTTGTCACCAGTCGAATTGAAATCATCAGTGCATTGTGGGTGAAAGCGATATTTTTCCGTTTGCCTCTATGCTGAGCCCTGTTTCTTTATCTTTTGGGTTATGGCCAAGTCTACCCCAGGATTACCATTGGGTTAAAACATTTCCAACTAGATTACTTAGCTCAGCGAACAAATTAGCGGACATTACTTTATGGTGTACTGCCTATGCGGGTATCGAGCGTCTCAAAATGATTTATTCCATTTCCAGCAATCTGACTACTTCAGACAGCCACATTTCTGGTAGAGCTCTGAGGAAAATACAGAGCCAAAGAGACTTGTATATGAAAATAGTAATTATGTTGCCAAATATTGTCAGTTTAGAAAGGCTGATAAACACTACCATTTAACATAAGCTTAGTAGTGCGTTCAAGCGAGACGGATATCTTGGTACTGTGAACGTCGTGAAAAGTGTTTTCGTTGGATACCAATTGGCCTCTCCTCGGAAGAAACATGCTACCATCCAGAAGCTTACTGTTTCATTAAAGTTGACAGGTAGTTTTCTGGTTGTGATAATCTCATTGATAACTGGCGAAAAATACGCCTCCGTAACTTTGCTGGGAGATGCTACCCCTTCAAACTACCCGCTGTTCGATGGTTTAACTCCACGTTAAATAATTCTCAGTAGTAATGCTAACAAGTTCCTCGTTTCCTAAACCCTGTAGTAAGATACGCTACATTCGTGATATTCTCTTGGGCATTTCACTCCTCTCCTGAGTTTTATTTTTCAGTGCCCTCATTTTCGTGTATATTCCACGTAAGTTGGTGATTACCTTGCTCGGGGACGTTGTACTCACTCAATTTTCTGTGGGGAGGTGTGCAGTAAGTGAGCCTGCATTAAACCAAACTACTAGTAATGCCTCAGACGGTTCTTTTTCAGTTTCACCCCTAATGCGGAATACTAACCAGGTCATGGCGGGAACGCAGGTAGCACACCAGCTGCCCTTGTTCATACTTTGACATCCACGGGTATCTGCAGTTCATCTTAACCATTCCACACTTCATGCACAATCTCCACTCTGCCGTAGCTTCTCCATTCTTAGCTCTGGTAATTTCCATGACAGTCATAATCATGTGCTATTCTGAACCAATGGTATTCTCCATACTGGTTACCAATAATGTGAAACCTCGATGTTCATATCCACTATCAGTTCCTGGCTAGCCAGTTACCCCAAAATTACTCCATTCTGTGCCCGGAAAGCCAAGGACAGCTGAACACACGGAAGTTTCATCATTCGTCTAACTACTACCAAAATACCAGTAAGCAAACTGTTTTGGTTTGCTCCAATGATAGGGCATTTGGTGGGTGAAGGTGGCCCACTGTGACGTCACTTGACCTCATCATATTTGTTTGAATTTTGAGACTGACCGTCGGAATCACCCTGCGCTACTGCGGCCTGGATTTTCCGGTGCACTTCTCATGAGGTTCCTTTGACTCTGGGACCTCCACCACTCTTGATGGATACACAGTGGACCCACCAGCTGGTGGAATCTCAGGAAGGGTAGTGTATTTGGCATCCTTTCAGCTCCACAGATATATTACAAGGAATTTTGTTCATATCAGTTTGCTCAAAAAACAGTACCTTCACTCAATAAATCTAGCGTGGCAGGTATGGAGATAATCAGAAGCTTGTTGTCAATAAGCAAAAATTACGTATTGCCCACCGTATGTGGCCTCACCGCGTGTCACAGCTATAGCGAATCATCATCATCATCATCATTGTCAGCTGTAAGAACCGTGTACTTGTCGTACAGTGGTTTTAGCTGCCACAGTTTCGTTCACCGATGATTTTGGGAGATGGGGTAGGTAGCTGCGCATTGGAGGCGGGAGCTGATAAATTGGGGCGTAAATACAGGACTGTCAGTGGGCTGTTAAGTGGGGAAATTGGGAAGGAAGCTATGCATTGAAGGCAATAGCTTGGATGCACGAGCGCCATTGAGGGCGCGACTGGGCCATGTTTGACAATGTCTCTAACCATTGATGTGTCCCGTCTCGGGGTCTCCATCCAGGAAGACGGCATTGACCAGCGCAGCTGAGTTTGCTGGTAATGGCTTTCATACTTCGTTACCAAGTCATTGTTTGACCGCCTCTGGCTCGTTTCCACCCTTCAAGTGGTTGTACGAAAAGAAGCCTTCGAGAAAGTCGGTCAACTGGCATACGCAGCACGTGACCAAGCCAGTGCAACCTATGCAGTGTGATCAGTTTATCTATCGAGGATGAGTTATTTCTTCCGAATACCATTCGATGTACTTCAGCAGTGTTTATCAGGTGTTCCCACCAGACTCGGACAATCCTCCGAAATGTCAAAATCCAACTCTGAATGTGTTGTGCTCACCACGAATATGCCTATCATACTTAGTTGGTTTAATGGCTTTTAGGCCCGAGTGAAGCTTAGGTCAGGATGATTGACTCAAAACCACCAAACATATCAGTGAACCAGCAGCATCTAAGGTAATTCCATCAGGCATCCAAAATATCACGATGGAATCCGTAAACTGTGTGAAAGTGCGCTGATCAGTAGAATCCGGTTTGTTGGTGAGTATGGTTTATTTCTTGTCCAAAGGCCGAGTTGTGAGGCCAGAAAAATTATAGAGAATTCCCCGAACTGACAGAAAGTTTCACCAGCTTAATTCGAGCCTCTGGGTGACCGCATTCGTGATTGCGCTCACAAGCGCAAGTGCCACTATCCTCATAACTCTAAGTAAGTATTTGACCTGCCAGCCGTGTGTGATCGATAGGTTGAACGATCTTGATTGTCGCCTACATGGTGAGTTGGACGCAGCTGTGACAGATTATTTGACCGGTGCGAGTGAGTTGACTAGGTTAGAATAATTAATCGAGCACAGCAATACAAACAAGAGACACATATATGTTAACGTTTCATTTACTCTCATCAGTCGCGAGAGGCAAAATGTGCAGGTTATGTGTAAAACGGGATTACTGACAAAGTTGAATGAACAGACAGTGACGCGGGATCAGAACCACGGCAACCAAAGGTATTGATCCGATATCCGTTGTGCATATGAAGCTGCATTGTGAACCCTGATCAACGGAGCCTAGCTGGTCGATAAAAAACTTGGATAACAGTTTCGAAACAGCCCTCGAAAGAAGCGCTCGAATCTATCTGGTGGCCATTTTGCAGTAAGAGCTTAGCCATAGATGAACCGGGTCACGGCTTGACTTTGACCTCTAGGAAGCAACTAGGCGAAAGCTAGAGGTTCAGCTGTGCGCTGTGATAGACCTACTGACATATCTCTGAAACTGCAAAAACGTTGTCAACTTGCGTGAGTGGCAGAGAAATCCAATGAACTGCAGTGGCTCTTCTGAAGAGCAATTCCTCTCGCATTCTGGATTAGGCACACTTTTGCTGCACTGTAAACTCGCTTTGTGGCTGAATTTGATACTCATTTTATGTCATTTACCTAACGGTCTTCTCTGAGCTGTAGAAGTAGGTATGTATCCTGGTTTTCCGCCGCCTGCACTGTAGTTCTCTGAAGAGGAACAGTGCTGTGTATGTCGACGAAGCGGTTGGGATAGCCGTTAGCAATCAACGTCTCTCTAAGAACGTCTTCTCCTTTTCTGTTCAAGCTGTATTACGAAGTTGCCTAGCCATGTATACAGTGGTTTGTCCAGTTCTCAGTTGTAGGCTATTGATCCAAATATAGGTTTGTACGAGCAGAGCAATATCTCCAGTAGCATAATGATCACATTATGTCCAGTAGCATAATAATAATAATAATAATAATAATAATAATAAATAATGTTGACAGCATACTACTTATATACCGAAGTCTGAAAAAGTACCATCTGAAGCTTATTTCTTTAAGATCCTTGAGAAGATATCTGCTATTGGGGGACCTGAAGGACTGTCAATTTCCCACTACTAACTTGGCTATACAGGCGAACTTTGAACAAAAATTGGGCATTTTCCGCAAACAGCAAAATCACGTACTTCAAATACTCAACAGGTGGATAAATATTGGCACTTTCTTTGAAATTCTAATAACATAAAAGTGAAATTGCCCAGTGAAGGGAAACATAAGTAAAAAGGCAGTCGATATCAATAGAAAACAGTCGATAGAATGACTCCATTTTAACAGGGAAACTCACAAGGTTAAGAACAACCGTTTCCAGTCGCAATTCACAGGGCAAATATAGCGACAAAATAGAAAAATAGAAGAATAGAAAATCATACTAGAATAAACGAAACCCAGTTACCAATATTTTGATTTATTGCCAACAACTTCCAGCGTTGTACGCTCAAAACAGCTCTTCATGGGAACTTTCACCTGCCGACAAGCTTCCACACGACAACAGTTTATTTCCTCCCTGAATGTCTGCAAAACTGCGTCCTCCCACGTAGCGTAACCTATCGACCCTCCAATAAATCATCTGAAAACTTGGACACTAGCGAGACAGAAGGGTAGACGGATGGTCAGATTGTTCGCCAATAAGGTGATTTATAATTCTGTTGAGCTATGTTGTTTATCAGAATGCTTTCCCTTCATTAGCACTACTGCACACGACCCACGGGAGTTAGGATTGCGGAGAAATCCATTTTCTGAGACAGACTAGTTGAAGGAGTTTTATGTAGCTCAGAACTGATAATTAGTTTTGAAGATTAAACAAATGTATGGAGACACGCAGACTATCTGTCTCTGCTCACCATATTTATAAGTTCCATGAATTATCTAGGTTATTTCAAAGATACCTCTATTGAGAAGTGGTATTTGAGGGCAGACAGCCTGGCACCTGGAAAATGAAATCACTGTTAAGGAATAAACACCACATTACGTCCCGAAAGCTTGTTCCGTAGCAAGTTCGTGGCTCTATGTCAGAGGTGAAGCGGGCAGCAGTAGATTCGCTGAGTGCATTTCAGTTTATATTGCAAGTTTTATTCCACGCCTTTAAAAGACATTTTCCTCGTTATTGTTTGTAATTACAACCTCCATTTTCTTACTGTTGATTGTTTCGTTATTACACCCAATTATGATCGAAATTTGCGTGCAATCGGTAATTTTCGCCGACGGCTGCGAGATTCCGCAGGTCCAAACACCTTGTCCGTCATTTTGACGAAGGACTGCATGCTGCTGTAGTTTAATGGTACCCGGTTATCCCGGAACTTTATAACTCAGTCATTCGGTGTGCAGACGTTAAATTGTTAAGCACTAAATCCTATCACAGTTGTTACGGCGAGGTAGCCTGTGGTTAACTGTTCTGGCAATCAGTTTGCCCAGAATAGATAGATATAAACAGGTATGGCGATAAATTTTGCAGGCAGTAAAGTGTTGCCCACGACAAGGTGGCTGTCGAAGAATAGACCGAAATAAGTTGGTAAACAACCGACGCATAAAGCATCCAGGATCTTGATATTCATCGTGCATCACGAAGTGTCTTTTCTGGCAAAAATTGCTTCGCAGTGAACAACCAAGTCGATCAATAGTTTGGTTTGCGTTAATGGTACTGGGGATAAACAGGCCGCGATAGGTTGGCTTACAACGAATCGATAAGACGCTCAGCTCCCTGTAGCTTTCATCCATTCAATGTTGAATAAAATCAGCTATTTGGTGTCGTTCGACGATAAGATGTTTCAAAACCCTCGAAATTCTCTGATTTTCGTGAGATGGGTACCGCAGATAAGTTTCATTAGGGATGAAACTGTCGGCTTTTCAGCATAGTTTAGCTTAATTTCTAGCACGGAATCTCCACTGAAAATTTTCAAATCTGCTCACACTCTGCTCACATCAACGATCTAAAGTGGCTCGAAAAAGATTAATTCACATGATGAGTGGAACTTCCATCTGAGTTGTTACTGGAGGAGCTAGTAAACATGTGACCACATGAGTGAGTGAGAGCCATTACCTCTCTATAATCCATTGGAACTGATTGTGAACTAATCACACTGGTGGTCATTCGTTCGTGGCTGAACGGTCAAGTGTTTAAACTACTAGTAAGATCGAGGGTTCGAAACCTCAGATGGTTTAGTGAGATGAGCACTGCTGATGTTTCCCAATAAGAATGAAACATCTATATCGTGCTTATCGGCTTCTCAGTTTAGATTGGCTTTACTTACAAAACGAAATATCCTGTGAAAAATCCTGCGTTTTTCCGGCCTTTTGTCTTTATCCGTAAGTTTTTTATTCACTTGTGATTTGGTAGTACTGATCCATGCCATAAATCGCTTTCGCAGAATGTGGGATAAACAGTCTCGCTTCTCACGCACTACTTAATCAAAATCGTTTGACCTTGAGGCTGATGAAAGACGTACGGGCGCACTGGTAGAGTGAATCCCCTTGAGATTTATATCGGCCAGCTTTCGCCTTTTTGCAAAGGTGTGACCAGTGCAGTAATAACATTCCCCATCATAATACCGTCTTGCAGCATTCCAGATATTAGACTGCCCAAGGAATGAACGAAAAAACGAGTGGATCTGATATCATTCTGCACATTATATACTTTGGTTTTTCGAAGTTCAGTCCGTTGGAAACTGGTGTTGTTAAGGGCCGCATCACGTACCCCTGTTCTTTTCGAGTGCAACAATACTCAAGGTTTTTCAGCTCCTCACACCCAAAGTGAGTGGGCATGCTAAATTTTCAGTCAGTAGGATTTATCGGACGATTTTCATTCGTATATAATTTTAGTTTTCATGGGAGACTCGACTGAATCTCCCGTTTATTATATTGAGTCCCCGCGGGAAGTAACTTGATATACAAATGAGTGTATTCGTCGAAATCTGTACAATTTAGGTTCGAGTAGAACATAAGGTTGACGGAAACTCGACGACTGCATCTACCTGATGAGCCCTAAAAAATCGAAACCGATCGTGGGCTGTCGAGCAACCCTGCGATTAGTTTACTTTGAGAAATAAACTTCAAGTTTACTGAAAAACAAGATATTAGAGCACTTATTCAATGAAATCTGCCCGAAGGATATGCTCACAATTACTCAGACACTTTGCTCCAAGACCTAATTCGCAGCAAGGAGGTAACTAAGATGAATGTGGTGATTTTGCCAAGACGTGAAATTTGCGAGTATGAACAACAACTGCATGTTTGCAGATTAGTAAAGGTGTCGACCAGTGTAAAAAAAACACAGTGGATAATTTTTCTTTAAAGTTTGCTCGAGCTGTGTGGTAATGATAGGTAAGTTTGGCAAATGTACCCGAACAACCGAGCTGTGAGAGAAGTGTCACAGCAAATTTCCTACTTATTCTGTCATTCTCTGTATAGCCAATTTTCTAAGACTCTTCATCCTGTACCAATGACTTACCTATGGTCAATCTAGGTGATTATCTTAAAAGCGCACTTCTGTGAATCAGGCTGGTGTTTTGGTTTAACCCATTCTTTGAAATTTTTCAGAAAATTCAACTTGATGGCCATTAAACGTTACTACCAAATCCTCCTGAAAGATCCTATAGTTACTATGCTTGTGAGACTTTGGTTCGAAGATGTAGAGATGGACGTGCTCTTCGGGTCTGGCCGCGTTTGTAATTCTGTGAGTGATGCTGAGTAAATAACTTGTATTCGGAAAATGATCCTTAGAATTGATGCGAAAAAAGTCCTGAGTAGGACAGTTTATAGTGAACTTCTTGGGGAGTCAGTTAGAGCATGTCCTTGTGTCGTCGTACCAACTTTTCCCACACCCAATTTGGACAATCACCGACATAGAGGAACCAGTTAACACTTATGTTCACCTGATGTGGATCCCGTAGTTGAAGGAGGAGCTGCTGTGTATCCTGCCTGAGTGCAGGCTAACCACACTGCTGATCAGTTGCTCCTAAGTTAACAGTTAAGTATTCAAACTACTAACCAGGAGATAACGGGTTTGAGACTCTCTGGAGTTTCGTGAGATGCACACCGCTGATGACTCCCAACTAGGATGAAGCGGCTGTACAGTATATCCCGGCTTTTCAGCACAGATTGGTTTTACTGATAAAACGAAATCTCCGGCATCCATTGGGTCTTGTTTCAATGTTGACGTTTGTTGAACGTGGTACACCGATAAGATTTTCAAGTATGTGAGACTAAGTGTTTTCCTCATAAAAATGCAAGCGCTGCACGAAAGCCGCGATACTCGGTTATGCATAGAGCACTATAGGGAAGTTAAAAATATCCTGCCCTTAGGATGGAATCACTCATCTGAGTGGGTTGGAATCTGCCTAATCAACCGCTTGTAGATAAACATAGACCCTTGAGGAATGGAGCACAACGTTTATTGGAAGGAACATACAAAGAAGCCGGCTTCTTCATCCCTTAGCTACACATGCGATTCGGTCTTCTAGAACATATCTCAAGCCCGATCTATATTCTTTCACGGAAATATTGCAAATTTTCGAACCATGTAAATGTGATACACTGCAATACTCACCGTCTACGTCTTCATCAGCATCCTCTTCCTTGTTTTCGATCTCTCAAATAATTCCGCGGAATTCGCATGGCCACCGAGTAAAACATGCGGTGTTAGACTGAAAACCCAGCTATGGTTGCATTTCCTTTAAATATCACCTCAATCACATCCGGATGCAAATCAGTGGTCTCTGTTAGCATTTAGCCAAACTGTCAATTGACACAGCTCAACAAAGTTACTCTTAAGCAAATATCTGAAGACTGTTGCGCAACAGAGTGTACTCGAGACATTCATCTAGTAACTAAACCAAACGATAAAAATATGCAGAAGCACCCTTCCCTTGCCTAGTTGAGGGCAGAGTTAGAGTTGCGGCTGATTTCATGCAAAAAGGATGTTTGACCAGGTATATCTCCAGCAATACATTTTCACACCAAAACGCGATTCTCGATTATTGTGACTGTGAGCGCAAATATTCGTTTAGAGGGTAAAGCCTCAGTTTAACATTACTAAATCGAGTAAATGGACACGATGCACAGGCATGCAATGTCATTAAAACTCCTCCCTCCTGTCTGATCACTTTTCAACTGGGATGACACTTCACAAATAAGTGGTTCATCTTTCATGTTTTCTTCAAACTATACATCTAGCTTAGAAGCATTCAGATCAGTGTCCTCTATGGTCCATAAATGCCTCGGGTGGACATTCAACTTGACCGTGTTGACAAAAAGTCACAGCTGACAATTTTGACAAAACTGCCACGTTCTGCACCCCAAACTGAATAATGATTTATAACCTATTGTTTTCAAAGCCAAGCCTGATCTTGCGACTTGTTGAAAGTATTGCTTACAATTGCACAGAATGAATGCCTATTAGCTTTTGGCTATGTTTTGAGGAGTCTGTTCAGGATATTCATTTCTAAGTAGCATGGGCCTGAAAGTGAGCACCGTTTGGGACGGATGTTACACTGAGGTTGCTCAACGTCGTTCGCATGCCGATTCTTCTAATACTGTATTGCAACGTTCGTTCAGCTGGCTGGAACCTGGGTGGTCTTTCGGCGTTTTCAAACCGCTGCGATGAGAAGACCTTGAAGTACTCTTGCTTCAGAAACATCGGCCTCACTCGGACACTGCTACGGACGTTGATATCTCTCCCTTAATAATAACAGTGAACGAGTCCCATCTATGTGAATGGGTGTTGGTGTGTTATTGTGAAGGTTTCACTTGAGCTTAGGTCACTGACTATCAACTTTTTGGTTGCTCTATATTCTATACAACCAACGGCACTACAGCCCGATAAAGTAACGGTAATCAGGGATTGTTTCTCATTTTTTCGCCATTTATAACGCACACCCCGATCAGAGCCCGAAATCTACATCCAAGCCAAACTGACGAGGTTTATCTGGCAGCCGTTTGTTGTGTGCGGCCATTAAACTTGCCCCATCAACAAACATAAAAACATGGCGGGGATGACATCCACTCTTTATAAAGGTCCTGTCCCCACAGACGATGACTGGCATCTTCCCTCCGAAACAGACTGGTTTTGTCGGTATTCAAAATACATTTGACTGGTTGATCGATAGGTTTTAAATAATGCTCTGGTTTTACTCTTAGCTGAGATTCTACGAGTTATAATACACAAGCCGTTTTTCATTATATTCAAGCTTGGCCGTCCGTTCTAATTCAAATGCATTGTGATATGACGTACCGAGGAGTTCTGTTCTATACAGTGACGTCCCGTTTTCGCTACACACCAAACACTCTGCTCGTACACACAACCTAGTATGAATGCACCAAAGTATGACGATGGTTTATGGAACCGAACGGTGTTACGAATAAAGCATGCTCCGAATCACACGCAGCCACTTAAACTGCACACGCAGTTCTACACACAATCCGCTGATATCTGTCAGCTTAATTAACGAGCCCTTTGTGTAACTTCCACAATGGGTTGAATTTCATGGGGTCCAGATATTCAGGTCAGCAGATCCTACAGGCGGGAGTTTGATTGAAATGATAAGTCCAGATAACACGAATATCACTGATCTGATGCCTGTGTATGCGAGGGGCATGTTTGCCACATAACCTATCGGCCGCATACGTAAATCAAATGCATCCGCGTAACCTTCTAGATGAAAAATGCATCATTCACCCAGTACCTGTTATGCGTTTGTTTTCGGGCGGGGAGTCACATATCTTATCACTGTTTAACTGGATGCATTTGCTTCATTCAACGAAACAACCGTTTGCATACTAACTGGTGCATATAAGAGATTCGATCGAGATTATAATTAATCTCTTGTCTGTAGTACTCCTAAAAAAGTGTGTAGCGTTACGGCTACCCGGGTTTTCGGTTTGGTGATGTTATTTTAACAAACGGTTTTTTGATTCTTAAGCCATACCACGTGCAATATCAGCGTCGTTTATTATTGATGAGGATACACGAGAACCAGTTTTCTGGTAGAGACCTGCTGAAGCTTTCCTGAGTGGCAAGTCATGATGCATTTGACCGTCTGATAAGGGACTGTTCCGGAAGGTGAAGCTGAGTTGGATTTATTCTTTCTGTTCCAACATAAAGTGGACCCTCAATAAGCGGGAAGACTAGCGATTTCACATGACATTTCTTGCAGGGGAAACTATACTTGAAAAGGGTTATATGGCGATACGCTTGGCTAGATGTAACATACTAATCCTAGGACTGTTGAAAACTTTTCGACGACCCGCGAATCAAATTCGCGTGCAAATGAGAGTAATTGGTGTTACGCTTGGCTTTAACCACCTGCTGACTTATTCAGTCCGGCTGACTTCTCGGTGAACTGAGTTGTCCGAATAAGTGAGCAGCTGTTCGGAAACAAATTGCAGGACTTGATGGATTACCCAGCAGTGCAAGCCAAATAGTCCTGTAGGTAAGTTATGAACGGAAGGGTCACTTGTCAGGTCCTGATGATTCGGAACAAGAATGAAAGGGGTCACATATTTACTGTAATTAAAAAGGGGTTTCGAAACGGTTGCCGGTGTTCCAATACTGTCCATAGTTGAACAACAAACTCGATTCAAAGAAACAACATTTCAAAAAGGTTGAGCGCCGTGTGGTGTATAACATGAAAATTTTAAAGTTAAAACAGCATAGTGGAATAAGTTGTTATAATCCGATGTTTCGGTTACTGGCATTTCATCCATAATTCGAGAGACTCTCATGTAAAGTTATTGGGTAAATATCGCCTAACTGAGAACTACATCATCTCAAACACTCCGAAAACACCACGTAGGACAAATGCTCAAAGTCTAAATGGGACAGTTTTTGTTGTTATTTATACGCACATCCGTAATCGTTTTCCTACCCGGATTTGGTATGCGTTTGTTCATTGTTCTCTCCTGAGCACGTGATGCTAGAACGACTGTGAGGTGCACGTGACCTGAAATTCTGTCGTCATGGTGATGATCAACTTCAATCACATGACCATGATCCCTCTTCAGGAAAATTCGTCCCAACGTTACCGGAGCAAAACGGCATGTTCCTCCCAAATTACTCGCTCCACCAATACACTATCTGATTTGCAGACGATAACATGGGATTATTATCTAGGATGTGATCCACACTGAACACATGCGAGTTGTTTGAGTATCGCTCCAGCTGCTCACTAATTCAAGCATTCTGAGGACGAATGAGGCACTCAGTTCGGAAGCCATAAAACTAGGTTTATAGTAGCGAAATACACTCATTTGCAAACAATTTGGTTTTGCGAGAGACTCACCTGGAACCTAGCTGAATCTCTCGTTTGTGATGTCTCCTGGCAACTGAATGTGCTGCACCAGGCCGCCTCATGTTTCAGTTGCTACGATATTCGAGATATCGCGATACATGTATATTCGTAATGCACATAAGGTTGACGGAAACTGGAGGACTGCGCCTACCCGATGAGCCCCAAGAAGGGCGAAACCTGTCGTGGGCTGTCGAAGAATTTTCAGCAACCTTATGAGTAGTATGTTTATAGTAGTTTACCACTGGGGTACCATGCCAGGATGACTGTCCTGCTAGAAATTGCAACAGGTCGACTCACGTCAAAAACAGTCGACGTTAAACACGGCACAGTTGGCTGATGTGTCTCAGGAAGGTACAACTGCCAACTATCATCAATCACACGCAGCTTACCAGTACTGTGAACATAGCACATGACGTCTGAGATTTGGCGCAAGTTGTTTTTTCTCCATCGTGCGAAACGGAATAGGTGGGTATGGGAAAAGCGTGATCCGTCCTATCACCAAATACCAGTGCACCCTGAGAGACACAATTTGTCTGGTGACATCAGCACACGAATCTGGTTTCTGTGAAATAGCCGCGAAATTTCACACTTCCCCGTTGTATTTCGAAAACCATCGAACTGAGGTACACTGAGGTATTTCACAAGCCAAAGCAAACTATGTAACCCAATCTATTCCGGAAGCATCAGTCTCACCTTAGAAGCTGCCGATGAATGATTACATCCCAATTGTAGAAAAACGCTTTTATACACTTGCATTAAAAGGTCACCAATTTTTTTCACGGAAATATATCGGGAAGATAAGTCTGCCAGAAGCTCGCTGATGGTCCATCTGTGGTTGGAGTTCCTTTTAGGTTCCTCAAGTAGGCGGAATCCTCGAATTTCAGTTAATCTTTTGGCTTGAGCGCTCCTCTACGCAACCCTTTACCACCTAATTGCGTACCTAACTGGTGTGAATGAGTGAGTCAAAACGGTTTCGAATGAACTCCCGATGCATGATGTTCGTCAAGCACAAAGACCGATCTTTAGGATATCGGGGTATTATTTCCTGTAAATTGCATGACAAAGTTGAAATAAGTTTACTGAAACTTCAGCATCTGTCCCGCCGCATGTATTATTAATCAGGTGGGCGCAGTTCTCGTTTTTTTGTCAACTCTTCATCCTACATGAACACCGTGTACCGGCCCTGCAACTCAGTTGCCCATAGTATTAATATGAACGTAGTTGCCAAAACCCATTCATTATACCTCAGCTTTGTTTATCCGATACGATGCTTCGAAGACATCTATGATTAAAGACAAGCAATATTCTCTTGTCCTCAATGCACAGCGGTCAAACCTCTTAAGCGTAAAATCACATGACACGACGCCGCGTTGCACACCCCGCTCATCACCGACAAACTTATATCACCTCCACCCAAGAGCTGCATAAGCCAAGGGAGATTAAAACGAGCTTTAGCGATTCGGCATTCACTTCCTCACACTGCCATCCGACATGATACAACCAACCAGATACGTAAATCTGCCCACTGTCTCCACTGGTTCTGATACCATAGCCAGCTTTGGTGGTGATAGGACTTCGCACTTTAAAGGTACAAATAGCACGTCGAATCGCACGACAACATTATTTAAGTTATTCAGCTTAATTTGTATCTGGATGTATTCTAATCTTCACTGGGAGGAAGCTCCACACCAGAGTTAAAAGATTGCGAAGGTTTTTTTTTCGGCAAATACTCTGCGTAGACTTACGCTCCCACGGGTTTTGGACTTTAAGGATTGGAGAATTGCGATAAAAATGTCCGACACACCTATGAAGGACAGACAACGCCGCAAATCAGCACGATGGACTAAATCGAGACGCTGCTTTTACGTCGAAAAAGACAGCCATTGTTGACCTTCAACATGTGTGGCGCTACTCGAGTTGTTATAAGGTGAACGTGTGAACAAAAGCCTGCTTAATTTTCAGAGAGCTAATAAGCCCGCGTAGAAGGATTCCTGTGAACGACTTAAGATCAACGTTAACCAAACTGATACCCCGATGGTTCTCACATTCGGATGTAAATAAATCGTTCAGCTGTAGCACCCTTTCGGTACCTAGCTGCCATGCCAACGGAAGGAGGCACAAGGGCTGATATACTGCCAGGCTGCCCAAGCCTAGACAGGAGCAGTCTAGATGCTGAGGTTGGGTTCGAACCACGGTCCTTCAGGTCTATAAGCTGGTACCTTAACCACTGAGCTATGCACTGAACTATTTACATTCGGATGTAACACCTTTTAGAAAACAGGAACGACAGAAAGCTGTCGTTCCTCTGGGACTTCGTTCGTCTTCCAAAGACTCTGTATGAGTTTATTTACACAGTGTACAGATCCTTCTCCTCCATCCTTAAACAAGATAGATAGGACACAATAAAGACCAGATGCTTAGTTTCACCTCAAAAACGTGACTTCGTACTTCACTTCAACTCCTGTTGGGAGCGAGCAGTACATAGCCATTTGCAGAGCTGGTTGTACGTCGCACGTCATGCCCTGCACTTCAGGACAACTTAATTGTTCTTAGAAGTGCTTCTCCTACCAAGGCAAGTAGCGGGATTTGGAACAACTTCCTGGTTTGTCATTCGCTGTAGTGACTTCACTCACCGACGGATTCCTTGGCTCGGTGGGCCTAATGGGTTGGAAGAAAATTAGACTGTTTCCAGTCACCACCGCATTCCTTGGCCACGACTTCTCCAAATCAGTATAGAGATTGCGGGTCACGCGCGTTCCCACATTTCAACTCGCTGAATCTTATTGGTATACGATAGGAACGTTGTTCTCGCCTAGATCACAGACATGGGACAGTGAAATCCAACACCAATTGAACCGTAGCACCATTTAAGGACGCACAAACACCGACTTTATAGTGTCTTGGGTTTCGAACCAGTCTCCATCTAACCGACAGGTCTGCTTTGAGCTCACAAGTTGACTAGACAGCCGCTGCTGACAGACTTCTTCGATGAACGAATCTTGCAGGCAGTGAACATCATAGCGATTAACGGTCTTACCTTTAGTCGGTGGGAAACGACCTGCAACATCGGTACGAACCACTGCATGATTTGACCCTGTGCTACTGATCCTTGAACACAAGATCGCCATCTATAGCAATTTGCCATCTCATCAGTCCAAGTAAAATGAATTTTTCAGCTATGAACCGTGTACCATAGCCACATTAGTTCCAGCCTTTAGTTTTGATCACCGAAAAACGGGATCGTGGCACATACAACCAAGCCATGGAGGCGATGGCATGTTCAGTTAGTTCGGAAACTGGGTAGCTACGCATTGAAGGCGACAGCTTTGATGCACGAGCGCCACTGGCAACGCGATTGACCCATTTCCGCCGGTGCCACTAGCCATTGCTGAGTTGAGTCCCGGGGTCCCCATCCAGGGAGGCAACAGTTGTCGACCCGACTAAGTTTACTGGTTAGTGTTTCCATACTTCGTTGCCAGCTCATGCACTGTCCACTTCTCGGTTGCCTCCACTCAGCAGAGGGCTGGGCGAAAAGAGCTCTGTAAGGGAGACCGTCTTCTGGCATGCGGAGTACACGTCCTAACTAGCGTAACCTATGAAGCGTGAGTAATTCATCTATCGCGGGAGAGTTCATTCTTCCTAAGACCAGCTGGCGTACCTCAGCATTGCTAATCCGACGTTCCCGAAATACTTGACCAATGCTTCGGAGAAACCGGTGGTCAAACACTGACATCTTCCGTATGTCCTCTGTGCGTAGGGGCCACGTCTCTGATCCGTGAAGCAGTATGGATTGCACTACCGCAGTGTTAACTCCGCCCCTGACAGACAAACTGCAGTCACGTCGGCGCCATAGGTGTCAGAGGTTGGCAAAAGCTGCCTCGGCCTTTCCGTGTCGAGAAGTAATCTCATCTACAGCCAGTCAACCGGAACTCATACCATGTCGATTGGCTCGTCTGCAAGCATGATGTTTCGGTTTGATCCTACCCAGTCTTGTAGCAGCACTTTACCCTTGGCATCTGTGAAGTGCATGCCAAACCGTACAGCAGAGTTAGCTAGGTTATTTAAAATGGTTCACATGTCGTCAGTGTGAATGCTCGACCTGTCACGATTCCAGAACGCCGAGTAAGACGATGTCCACGTCCAAGTCGAAGTTTTTTTCAACAGATGGAAACCAGTGAACAGTCGTGGAAAGCGACCGTCGTCAGTAGTTCTCAAAGCACATACAAACAGATTTCCGTCGAGACGGATTTCAGTCACTAGATTCTCCCCACCATTATATCCACAGACAGCATAACACTCAGGCTTGGCGCTGATGCTTCGCTGGCGTGCAACTATAATTAATTTAAAAAGCTTATTGTGAATTAAAGAATAAATATAGATGAGAAAGGGACTTGGTGCTAGTCGACGACAATCAATCCCAGGTGCCATTCAACCCGATATATTATCTGACGTCAGCTAAAACTGAGTGTCCGTGCAGACCAAGAAGCGTGCTGGATCCGAAAGCCCGAATAAATGGAAGCGAATAATGCTGGAAACGTCCACAGGTAGTGTCCAAGGTCATCGGAAGCCTCTTGTCAGCGAAACTAGCATGGACAAGAATGGCTCCCTGATATCCAGCAAAGGAGAACTTTTGGACCGTGAGACAAAATACTTCGAACAACAATTCAGTTGGCCACCTGCTACCTCCAGTCTGGAATACCGGCCTTCAGTGGAAAGGTGGACCGTGAATATGGAGGCCCCTTCAGCCTCAGAAGTGTCCGAGTGTATATTTCTACTAAGGTGTCATCGTGCTCCTGGCCCTGACAATCTTCCACCTGCTCTCTTCAAGGATGGTGGTGAATCACTCAGTCAGTGCCTGTCTAGTCTGTTTGCGTCCAGCTGGGATGATAGTGCCTATCTTCAAAAAAGGGTACTGGCAGTGGATGTAGTAACCACAGGGGTGTCAGTTTGACTCCTGTTGTAACGAGGCTCCTGCGGTCACTGATTCTTTGTCGTCTCACGACAGCACGCGGGACCTTGGCCCGTGAGCATCAGGCGAGATTTGGACTGCGTAGGGGCTTCGTTGACCACATCTCCATATTCATTCAGGTCACTTGTACGGACGACTCACAATCTTGGTGTTCCTTGACTGCAAGGTGGGAATAATCCGGTGCCTATATTCACCTACTTCTGGGCGTGTAAAAGCATATGGTGAGCTTTCTAAGAGCTTTCCCACGAAAGATTGTGTTCCACAAGAATGGTCACTCTCTCTGTCCTTGTTCTTCTTCGTCATGACGAAATAGTTAGCTGAACGCTAGTGTTCAGACTGTTGCTGGTGAGAACCTTATCGATCTGGAGTACGCAGACAATATCGTCCTCATGTTTGAAGACGGAGGCAAAGCACAAACCCTGTGGAATTAACTGACCACCATCATACCGTACTTCGGCATGCGCCTTGCAACTTCAAAGTGCAGAGTCGTACTTCGGAATGTGCAGTCTCTGAACAGGTCGCTTACAACTCCCGGAGAAGCACTGCACGTTGGGAAAATTTTTTAGATAGCCCGGTAGTTGTATTAGCCCGGACGGAAGTGCACGCAATGAAGTCAATGCACGAATCTCGAATGCCCGAATCAAGTTTTCTAACTTGCGTCACTTGTCGCATCAAAAAGGCATATCACTGGGTCTCAAGGGTCACGTGTACCAGGATACAGCAACGGAGTATTGTTGTATGATGGCCTCTGCGGACAGGTAATGTGAGGCGTCTTCAGGTTTTTGAGCACTGATGTCTCAGAAGCGCTGCTGATGTCGGATGGCGTCAATGAACTCGCAACGAGGTAATTAGAAACTGGGTATTTGCTGGGCGGCCGCGGATTACATCCATCAACTGCGGGGGCTTGGCCATGCGCTACGCATCCCGAGACACCGTCTACCGAGGCAAGTGTTGTTCTCCGTGCTTCATTGAGAATTGTGTAAACTACAAGGGGGACAACATGTGACTTGGCAGACGGATCTGAAAGAGATTATGAAGAGTTTGGCTGTTGTTTCCACGGTCCTCCTTCCAGTTCTGCTGAACAGAGTGGTGTCTTCCGTTCCCAATTCAGGGTGGTGAAAGCAGAGTGGTGGCCAAACTTTGACCTGGAACAGGAGTATGTAATAGTTTACGAAAAGTATGGGTCTTATTGCGACTCGCCTTCCACGATCATGTCGAAGTGATCTCCAGTCTGTCTGGTTGGAGACGCTGCAAGATATGGCTGCTAATCGATGTCAGTGGAGTTCTTGTTGTCAGTTTCTATCCAGGGTATCTGAATGAGTGTCTGGAGGTGTAGGCACCTCGGAATGATTGCGGTAGGCTAGCACTAAGCCCCTACCTCGTTCACTTTTATTCTTTTCTTCACCGTAAGTCTTTAGAATAAATAATGCTTGTACAGCAGCAAAGCATCACTATTGAACACTGATGTTATGCTGCCGATGGTGATGATGACCCAGTTTCGCTGTCCGCAGAGGTCTCGTCTCATAGCAGTACAACCCGAACTGTAGCCCGTTAGCACACGTTCATTGAAATTCAGGGATATGCCGTTTTGCTGCCAAAAGTATTTCGAATTAGCAAACGCGACCCAAGCCCTTCATATTCGTGCGTTGATATCATCTGTCACGCTACAGGCGTAACTAATAAAAATTCGAAGATATGTTAAACTCTCCAAAAATTCGAATACGTCTCTTCAACTGCATGTCCAGAGGGACGACTTTACAATATGAGGAAGCAAAGCACAAGTCAAATGATGGGATGAGCTTGGCCAGTTCATCCAAAAACACCTGTAACCTATCTTCGGAAACGAGAACAATATCGTCTGCGTACTCCAGTTCGACAATGTTTCCGTCAGCAGCCATTTGATCACCAGGATTTTGAGGTCCTTCCAGCATTCCCCTCAGTATCTCATCGATCGATAAATTGAATCGGAATATAGCAAGTGGGCATCCTCGTCGGACAGCACTTTGTGTACGAGGCTTTTGAAGAGCTCCCCGCATCATCTCACACGCGTGCAAGTCGGAAAATACGAGGAACTCACTGTACTCACATACTTCCCCGGTACTCCTTGCTGAGCATGTGTGATAGAGAGAACAGACCGGTCAACTGAGTCGAGTGCGCCTTGGATATCCGAGAATAATAAAACTGTGGGTCGTTTGTATGTATCGCTTTGTTCCAGCACGTAATGCAGTGTGAAGGTTTAGTCAACGCAATCCCTAACAGGCTGGACTCTTGCTTGTCGCTGTCGAGCCACGGACCACCATAAAGCCACAAGTCATCCCAAGAGTCTCATGGTGACTGGGGTCAAGCTGATCCCCCTGTGATTGCCGCACTCACTACGGGGCCGTTTTTGAAAATGGGCACTATCACACGTTGTCCCCAGTTGTTTGAGACGGTCCAGTTTTCCCAGATGCAGGTAAATGGATCAGACAAGCGCTGACTGGAGACTTCACACCCATCCCTGAACAATCGGGTTGGGAGGTTTTCTGGTCCAGCAGCTAGGTGGCGCCTGAGTGAACATATGCAGTCATAAGCCCCCGGGGCCGTAGGAGGTTCCAGGTTCAGCCAGGTATGACTGAAAGAGCCGGACGTCAGCCCGATAGCTTTCAAGCATGTGAACCCTCTTTGACACCGTCCTCCGAAGAGCAACCGAGTTATCCTGAAATTATAGAACAAGAGCTACGCGTTCAACCTTTCAGTTTGAGAAACAAAAAAGCTTGATTCAGTACATCATCTCCTATCTACGTCAGTCCATGCGTGCCCATTCAAATGATGCCGGGGGTGAATGTCATGAGCGTTGCAATCGTCCTATATACTCGTTTGTATGTACATTTCAGCTCATACACGCCTGTTCTTGGACAAATAAAGCATTGTTTATTCTCGATGATTCGGACTCTCTTCTAACTCATTCTCGGACTCACTCTAAACCTAGCAGGGCTTCCTTCACCTCTTCCACTTCCTTAGTCTTCCGTATCCAACAGATTTAACTATCGGTGCGCACACTGAGTTTCACTTGACGTTTGATAATTCCTTCTGCTGGATTATGTTGGGAGCCCGCGAGAGCATTCCTCCGAGATTCAAACGGTGTCACTGTTCTGCAAGACGACTTTGGTTATTTCGAAAGTTAGCACTGGAGAAAACAGTCTGCCGTCAGTACACAGCTGAAGTACCCGTTCAGCATTGTCCGTAAGCACCACGTCCAGGCAATTGGACCACGCAGTTGAGTCTCAGATACGCTAAGTATGTCCACTTGTGCATTCTGAATTCCAGAAACCACAACGATATCTGAGCTCTTAGCCCGCCTGGAAAGAACATTCAAGGCTTTGATGGTGTCAGAGCTAAAGCCGGTTGGGGAGTAAGCCGACACGACAAACAGACAGCGATCAGTTTCCAGCCTATGAGACGATACCAGACGAACCGCACAGAGTCAAGTATAAATGCGTACCCAGTCAAGCAAGAGCACTTCCGCCCTGTGAATTAGGTCGATGCCGACCCGTGCACATCCTGCCACAGCGGCCTCTGGATCGCCAGAGGTGCGCAGCCGGAAGCGAGTGGAGTGATGGGGCAGTTAGCTCACTCACCGTGCCTGCAACTTGAATTCTTGCTTCTGATACGCTGTAAACATCAATGTTAAGTGATTTCAGTGTGTGAAATACCTGAGACTGTCGGCGTCGGCTTACGCGCAGATGTTGCGGTCAAAACCGATGCAAGAAGAACGGGGTCGTCAGTCCTAACTGATGAGCCTACAAGGAAAGAGTTATTAGTAAAGTGGAGAAGGTGGATGAAAAAGCATGTGAAAGAGAAAGAAGAGAACTCAGCAGTTGTTTGTTTTCGATTAGTCGCTTTGATGGATGTAACAAGTTAGGCTACCTGGGAGCTGACACCACGCTGTGGGCGATTTGGCATGACAGTGAGTCGTAAGAATCACGGTTGTACGTGGACTGGGATACTCTGAGACTGCCCACACCTAGGCAAGTGGGTGATTAGTGTCCTCGCCTAAAGCCGCTGGCCAAAAAGCCTGACCGCAAGGCAGCGGGAAAGGTCATTGAACCCCATTTTTCGAGCAACAAGCCGCTACGCATGTTACAATCCCCAACCCAGGGGACCAGGAGACTGTGTTGGTCACACCTCTAACCCTTGACCAACGTGGTGTTAGACTGCGAGTGTCACAGACACCCATTAGTATAGCTCAATATGTCACGGTGGCACTCAAATGCTCACACTGCAGTTAGGTCGTCTGTTTGTGACGGAACTCTTCTAAAAAGGTCCAAAAGAATAGTGATAGCCATGCATTTCAGCATCCGCAGAATTTGCGAAATTTCCCCACAAAATGCGCCTTTGACAGTCTCAGTGGTGCAGTTTGTTGGGGGGCGTGCAGAGATAACGGACAGATGCTGTGTTTCGAGTCGTTGGTTGCAGATTGTGACGGACCTGGACCGCCTGACCGCGTACAGTAGACTGTTCATGGGAAGGCAGTCAAGTAGAGCGTCCTCGGCTCGCGTATGCAACGCAATAACCTCATCATTGAGACAACGGGGTGCCTCGTCTGGATCTGGACACTTGTGGAGTAAACCATGAACAAACTGATCTGGCTTGAACCTTGTTCGGATGCATTACCGTGGTAGGATCTTATATGTGTTTCGGTAACACAGCACACATTGACTTTTAGGTAGCAAAGGGTATGAACAAGGGAGCTGTGTTACCGTCTGAAAGGGAGTGAGGAGATTAAACGCTGCCACGTTGAACTGACTCCTCGGTTTTATGCATGGTTGGGTTTATTTTTCTAGTTAGAAGGTTAGGAATCGACGCTGAATTCATAAAGCCACAAACAGAGAGACTTGTATTGAGCAGTAATTAGAGTTGAAATTGGTAGGTTAAGGGGAATAACCGCTGATTCTAGGCAGCGTGCACGGGTGCTACCTCCCGGTTGACCAGGCCGAAGGGCTTTTGTCTGAGGTACATCACAGTGAGCCTTTGACTCCAACTTCTGACTCACAAGGCAGTGGCAGGCGGTAGGGTTCTATTCCCAGGCCCCGTCCATTGCCTGACCCGCGATGCAATAGGTTCCAAGATTTTCTTGCGGGACCTAATGACTCAACAGTCCGACCCAGTCCGATCGTGGGAAGCTTGCCTAGCACGAGCGCACAGGGAGTAAGGTATAACCATCTGACTCCTAAAGAAACTACTTACAGCATACACCTGAGCAGAACCAGACTCTTTGGTTGTAAAGTTATTCCAACCGTACTAAATGATGCGTCACAGTCACTGTCAACTGTCTGGTGACCGCAGTGAGACTTTCAGGGTCGACTTTTCCTAATCCGCCCTTCCTCGGGGAAGGGCAGCATCGCTGGCCCCAGGAATATGGACATGCTGATCACCACTCCTATCGCAGAGGATAGTAAGGCTCCATTCCCACACCGAATCGTATTACGATTACACGTAGTATGGTGGCTTGTTGCACTTTGTCTGCTTGCTCACATTTGGGCTTGCTGGCAGGGTTAAACCTTAAGGAAAGGATTCCGTCCAGCTTAGGCCGCGGGATCATTACAGAATCAAGCCCGACCACCAAGTCAAGGTGGTGTCGACTGATCAGTACACTACAAATTTTCATCAGCCCTTTTGAAAACGCTCTTCCATGAAGTTAACAACGTGCACACAATTGGAGCGTGAACATCGAATACTTGGACCCTGGAGGGGTCACGTTAGAAAACGGGGATTCGGTTGCGACTAAAAAACACCTTGCAGTTAATCACCCGCTTCGACTTAGATAAGAACTTCGAGCGACTGTGGAGTAAACACATCATACCGACCCAGCCAGCACAAAGAACCACAAACAAAAATTGGCCTACAGATTTTGTGATCAGCCAATGGGAGGTGCCAAACGTGTTATGGATAATTAGGTACGATTCCAGCCAAACATTCAAAGGTGTATCGTCGGAGTAGCTCACACGAAAGAACGACGGGTTGCTTTGTATTGGCTACTATTGGGAAAATAGTGTTTCCGCTAACAGTAACTCAACGAGGTAATTAAGACCATGAGCTGCACCGGAATCAATAAAATTGCTTCGTCGACGAAACGACAGTCGTCGTCAAAAAGGCTATAGTAAAGGTTCGATCGATCGGATACAAACAAGCAGGTGAGATGGCTACGATTAAGAAAATGCGGGCGCTTGTCATATGACCGTCTTAAACTTAGGAGTGACCCTGATCCCGGTAAATAGTGAACTAGACGTTCATACGATTTTGACAAAGCCAGAGTCAGTGTCCTCAATCTGATACGTCCAAATGTGACAATCATCATTAGCAGTAGGGACAGCAATACACCAGCAATGGAAGCAGTGGCTTAGCTACCACACAGACAAGAAGAGCCTAGTGAGGAGTGAACAGGGAGGGGAAGACGGGGGGATTACTTCGAAAAGCCCTATGTCCTTAGGGGAAACGGTCAAGAACAAGGTGTCTGCGCCTTTCAAAGCCATTGAAACAGCCTCCTCTGAGCACTTTGTTGGGGGCAAGATGCAATCAGCTGGATTGATTAGGCGTCCCTTGTGAGCCTCGCCCAACATAATCCCACTACACGACACACAAGGTTCAACCGGATGGTCTGGCTTGGAAATGATTGCAGGTGCAGCAAGATTATGCCGAGTTATTTTCCGATGCAAAGGGTACGGCAATCAGCAACTGAGTCCGTGTTTGCTAAGCAGGCCAAGCTGAATGACAGTCAGTACTAGCTAGCCATGTATGTCTAGAACACATGTCATGAGTGGTACGGGCCACCAATGACCCTTCGAGTGCACTGTGAGGCTCAAATGCTCACATGTACCAACTGGAATTGACAACTATGGAGCAGAGGCTGGGCATGCTGATGGCTCTAGAATTACCCACTTCTGTCTACTCCAGGGTTTTATGCCAGATACAGTGCGTTCAGTTGGGTACACACGCGGCTCAGCGCAAACAACATTCGGCATCGCCCACTGGGATCCATAGGTTTGGTTTGACGATGCGGGTCAATCTGAAGGCGCATGCCAGCCCACCATGGACGTAAATAGTAACAACAATAACAATAATAATAATAATAATAATTGTTCAGCCTAGTTGCCATGCCACCAGCAGGAAGCATGAGAGCTGAGATACTGCGAAGTTGCCCAAGCCTAAACAAGACCCGATGAGATGCAGAGGCTGGGTTAGTACTACGGACCTTCCGGTCAGTAAATTCGTGCTTTAACCGCTGTGCCATCTCGGCCCAACCATGGGTGTGAAAGCCATCTTCATGCACATAAGGCTTATGTACACCTTTTGTCGAATAGATCAATGGATGGGGGACCTTAGCAATAGAATCCACAAACTGTAGACAACTGGTAACGTAGATCAAACAGAAAGAAGCCACGATGATAGTGTATCTAACCAAAGCCCGGTTACCTGTGTGTAAGAACCCAAGCTGGTGTCAGAAAGGATAAACAATCGTAGCATATTCTCAAGTGTTGTATGATGATATGGTGAAGGGAAGCTAAACCGCAGACAGATAAAATGGAAGTGCCAAGCCCCCCCCCCCTTTCTTCCACTAGCTGCGAATTCGTACTTAAGATTTATTGAGGACAAGGGGGTAGGGGTAAATGGTTGAGTTGCAACAAGCTAGGCATACATTCCTGTGTGCACAGAGTTCATTAAAGCACATGAAACGGGGATGAGAATGGTCAACAAACAGGAAAATGAGTTGGGTACCACCGTAGCAGCGGTGAGTTGTGCTTATTTTACATCGTGTTCGGATGAAGTGTAGAGTCTGACAGTCAATGCTGAATATACTGTTGTTGCTGCTTCAGGCAGCATTGGTGAAGTGACGGTTTCGCTTGCTGACGACAAGTGGTCAACAAGAACTAACACAGGTTGAACTATTTGAGCCGGACAACATAGCGTTGCTGCGCCCGATCTATTTCTCCTCGCACCATTCGTTTTCTTTTTTGACCTGAAACAAGAAACGAATCGGGTTAGTCGTGACCACGAGAGGACTAGCAGATAATGACTAAGGAGCTGGCCACCAGGAAATACACTAGTGTTATGTTATAATGAACTTTAGTTGTAACTAGAAGGTCGTTTATCAACGGAACATGGCAATCAGCTATGGCGAACGACACATCAGAACTGGTAAAGGGAACGACGGGCTCGTTTCGACAGGCGAGACGGACTCTCTTTTTCTATTGTTGACCAACAGCAGATGAACCGAGCAGCAAATCCTGTATTTTGACCGACATGCTCGCCTGAGACCCACTTTCTTCAAACACAAGACGACTGAAAAATAAAATGACTAAAATGCTGTAGCGAAACATCCATTTACAACCAACGCAGTAAAAAGTGTCAACTGTATGCTGTATACTTTGATTGATCTGGTACTGGGACACGTTGTCAGTACAGCGTACACGTAGACTTTCGCTTCAACGTCCCCTTGATCATTAACGCAACCTTACCCTCCCCCCCCCACATGGGCGTTAGTGTATCCGCCAAACACAACTGGCCTGAACAACTCAAAATGTTGTGTAGCTTCACAATGTCGACTCTTACTGTTGCTTGAGGGTTGACTGGAGGCAGACTGAACAAGCGGTTCAACCAATCTTTGGATATCGCAGTGCTGGATCATAGCCATACATGCGTCGCGGTAACAGCTTAGTCGGTTATGGAGGGAAAGTATTCCCCTCGATACGCATCACTATCTCTTACCCTGGTTGGACACAGACACAACAGGAGCAGGTCGGATACTAGACCGAAAGACGATGTGACGGTAGGAACAGTCGCGTAATGCTCCTGTTAGGTTAATGTGAACAGACTAATAGACTAGTACTTGTAACATCTGGACTACCGAACCTCGTCTTCATTTATTTATTTATCCTTTGTTATGCAGTATCCTACATCCTTATCATCGACGGCGCATCAGCACTGAAGACTAATGTCTCACTGTTGTACAGTCAAAATTCACTTGAACTGCTATTGTGAGCAAAGGATTAAAAAAAAAACAGGAAGCCAGCCTACTACAATACTTTCGAGGTACCTGCACTTCCAGACACTAATTCAGTCCGGAAAGAAACTGCTGCTACCTATTAGCAACTAAATATTGCAGCGTCTCAAGTTAAGCACACGGGGAATCACGCGGGTCCTCTTTCAAGAAGGTGGATCACGCCCACGGCATCCAGGCACCTCATAAGATATCGAAAATCGGGCATTTTTGACAACGTAAAATGTTAAACTTGGATGGCGAGGAAGGGATTTATGGGAAATCAATGTACCTAGTTGGGAATTTTATGCAGACTACTTTCAGCATATTGAAATAAAACTCAATGGGTCAAGGAGGCTGGAAAACCGGTGGGTCGCAACAATGTCCATCCCCATTAGAATGGGGGTCTGGAATCCTCAGGATGGATTACAGTTACATTGAACACAATAAGAAACGACAAACGGAAGTCTCTTTATATTCTCTTTTGAGCGAACGCGACACCTTGTACTTCAAGGTGTAATTTATGTAGCATTCATGGACTGAACAATGGATAAGATACGGCCTCCTGGTCCCCAGAGTGACAACGGGCTGTAGACAGTGTTAGGCTGACCGGAGTCCCATACCTGCAACGGACTTCACAAAACCAGACCAAAGACTGGTTGCTGAATGACAGCAAGATACATACACATACAGGATTCAGGTATGGTGAGTTTCAAAAGGGACCTTATACGAGGGGAATAGAAATAGCAAAGGCAATCAATATGATCCTTGGTGCATGATTTTCCAAAAAGAGAGGACCTTCGTAAAAGCAAACAATGAGGTCGTTCGGTTGTCGTGTCTTTTCAGCGCACAGTGGCAATGCAAGCTGTAGAAAGGACGCACGATGAGATAACACTGGTTGCCAAAGCCCCTACAGGACTTCAAGTTTCTCTATAAATCCTGCGAATTCAATATTCCAGTTTGTGGGTCAGTTTGCCTATCTCAGTAATTCCCTCCAAGTTCCTCAGTATGGCCGGAGTTGTTTCTTAGGAGACGGACCAATGACCTTTGAACTCTGTAAAAATATCTCCCGACAGACCTACTATTATTCAGCTTCTGCTGAAGAAGACCTACTGACTGTGCTTTCGTGGCAGTGTCAACTGAAATGAAAAGGTAAAAACTGGTGGTGGGAGCAACAGCCTAGTTAAAAGTGCTATTTCGGACCAACAACGGAGAGAGTACGAACTAGCCCAGGATTGTATGGAACTGTCCTTGGAATCCAAGAGCAACGGTGACAGTGCTGTTCAAATAATCTCTGAAAGTTTGCAGTAGCCCTGCAGGTCGCATATAGTCACGCAAAGTTGTTGACTGAGAGCTGGGTAGCGCTAGAGACACGCCTCGTAGCGAACCATCACGAAACTTCGTCTTTTTTATGCGGTTATAATCACGCTGTGGAGTCTACAGAGTATGACACACCCTGCGTTGTTCTGGGGATGACCAGCAAACAGGCTATTTCTTCAATACGAGAAACTGGTCACCGGCTGTCGGGATGTCCGTACTCTCCGAATTTTTTTCAGCCAAGGTATCATCCCGTGCAGTCTCTCCATCGCTGTAAGCCAAATACCGTCTGCCGAGGCACTAGCACCATACAATGGATGGCACCGTTCTTGCATGTCAACACTCATGGACTTAATGCATACATGTTTCTGAAGTGGCCTTATTCTGCCACAGGAGCTGATCACTTTGAAGTAACCTGAAGTAAGTGTGTTGGTAGCGACATGAGCTGTTGGTGCACCGTGACAGATGAAATTAATACAGACATTTCCAATACACTCGTAACAGTCAGCAACTGGTATCAGTTCTAGTACCATAAGCGCAGCTTTCGACAGCTGAAATGTCATCTCTAACGAGCTACTGTGAAGGCAGCGGAAACTGGTCGCCACGTGTTATGACGTACGTTAGGGTCTTCAAGCGTTCCAATATAGGAGTTGAAAGCTTGTCGGCAATGATGCACGATAGGTTTGTGGGGGATAAACTGTGACAGAAGAGCACTGTAGGAGCCTCCCTGATCGGATCTACTTGATTACCGCTTTATCCATAGCGCGTTGTCACGTCTTATAGGGGCTACACGGTAGGAGTATATCAATTCGACTAGCCAGGTCCTGAGTAAAGTTTGTAATGATGTTAGAATAATCGGACGAAAGCTGTCATGCTACCATGCTGATCCGAACGATGCAGAGCTATGCTGAGGTTGCTATGCTAAGGTTGCATGACCTTGCTTTCAGTCATATTCCATGACGGTTTACAAAACTCTCTTTCTCTGAGACATACAATGCTCCAAAAACAATGACAGCAACACCATTAAACCTATGGACCACCATAGTGGCAAGCAGAGGAAGTAATTCTATGTACCGGTAATATTATTTATTGGAACTAAAAATGTCGCGGCCGACAAAGTAAAAAAAGGAAAATTAACTGCATACCTGCTCCTCTTCTTGTGGAGTGAAATCACATTTGATGTTAAAGGTTTTTCGGATTTCTTCCGGAGTTTTTCCTTTGATCATGTTAGCCACGGTTTTGCAACAAACATCTAGTAAGCCTTTGATGTCCAAGTAGTTTGCGGCGAGCATGAGCTCAAACAGAGTTCCTTGGTCAACTCGCAGAAATTCTTGGTCCCAACTTGGGATGTCATCAGTTCGTCGCTCCTTGTTTTCATCGTCTTCTTGTGGTGGCGGGTCATCGCGGTGATAGGTGCACCACTGAATGACCTTTCGCAAGATCCCTGCGTTCACGTTGGGAAGCGGGACCGGCTCTTCATCACCCTGCTCTTCCATACCGAGATCTACGAGGATGGAAAAAGGGTGGGATCAACGAACCTTCATGCAATTCAAGTGGATGCACAAACGAAAATAACAAGAAAATTTACGACAGAAAACCGCCTTTGGAAGCCCTCTTCTATTCGGTAAAAGTCTTTCCCGGCCCAATCATAACAAACTGAAAAGCATGAAGATAACTTAGGCGACTTGTGAAAGGGCACTTTTACTTCAAGCTGATGACACATTATTCAGCTCCATCCATTAATTAGCTAGGTTTAAGAAACTCCCGCTAGCTCCGGGTGGACACTCCCATTGGTACAGCGATCTCTCTACTGTGTCCCTTCAGAATACAGACCATCCGTTAAGAAGATCGCATTCATATTTCAAAAGTTCCAATAAAGTTCTAAATAAAGACCGTCCGACAACACGGAGCACGCCATTTTCATCCTACATACAGCCATGAACTTTAATCACTCGGTCGATGGTGACTCCGTACGTTGTCACTTATCATACTGATAGCATACATGTCACATAAACCTCTATTTTCACTGCATTTTATGACTTCATTTGCCGTCGGGATCCAATATCCATCAAACGACTTTCACACACAAAAGTGCGCGTCAGGTGAAGATTCACGATCAGCTAGACCATTAGAAGTCGGTTGTTTTCGGTTAGTTGTCTCGCCTGACTTTTGCCGTGGAAGTTAAGCTTTTTGTTTGGCTGGAACAAAATGACCACCGTAATAATATGAAATATGTTCTGAGACAGTAAGATTAAGGACTGAACTAGCGTAGATACAAAATATTCACTTAATAAGGAAACCTGTCTCCAACCTCATTTCAGGAAAGACAGATTCTGGTATTCACAGAGGAAAGGAAGGAAAACCGTAGATTAATGGGTCCCTAAGACAAAAAATTTATACACTGCAGTATCATTCACAAATTGTAGATGAATATATCCTGTGGCAGCCACCTGGCTTCGTGTTTTTAGCAATCGAGCTGTTTGTCGGTGTCATTGAGGCTTTCAAAATCGACGTGAAGCACAGCCAAACCTCGTAAGTCCACACAAACTCTTCACAATTAACATCTTTTAGGCAGTCCAATTTGTGGGTCTGTATAGATTTTCTCAGTAGCCTTTTAAGCCATACATGTGTAAATCAAAACGAAAACATCAAGCTGCTCGATCATTTGGTCTTAATTTGTGGCTGTCTGAAATGAGTGAACGCCATGATGGAGTTGTAAAAACCTTTACTGCTACATCTAACTAGTCGTCGCCAAGTCCATCCCCTCCTCATAGTGGCTCCACGGCGCTAACCATGATGTAAGTTCTGTTGCACACAGGCTAACGGAGCTCTGGCAGTGGTGAAATTAGGGCGCGGTCAAAAACCGGGTCTCATACAAAATATCACATGGGCCCAATGACGATACTATATGCTTTCCCCGTTTCCCCACCATAAGGGAATTTTCCCCGCCACGGGGAGAACATCGACTCTTGGTTAGTACTCAGCACTACCGAACTGGCGCAAAAACCGTGCGACGGTTACCGGCAGTTATGAAACCCTGGTGCTCTGCGGGTTGCGCCTGAATGTGCAAGGGCCAGAGAAGTTGTTGTGTACTGCAAACGGTGGTGCAACTTCTATGTCGGTCCTTGGCTTTCTGCCCGCCCATTATGGTATATTAAAAGGTACGGTAGCTCGAGACAGTCCTTTATGGAGACAACGGAGGATTATTACAACTGTATTTATAGGGTAATCACAGAATGTTCCAAAGGTCACGCTAGAATCTTCGTGAGGCGAGAGGCGACGAGCTATAAATGCTCGATTCAGATTGGCTGACATGTTGAGCAATCAGAGAATGGCTTAATTTAGTTCGTAGCAAACAGGTGACATCCGTCCAATCAACGTGGTGTTCGGCTGCTAAGAACGGCTGGCCCCCGGACAGAAGCAAACTCGAACGACCAACAGATATGATGGAGTGGGCTGATGAGATCGACCCATGCTCCATCGACTCCGCGACAGTTCTGCTCTCCACACCATCCTGCCACTTTGAAGCCTGTACTTGGTTGTGAAACGGCTAGAAGTGCATCCTTGAAAAAAAGCCGTGTAGAGCTGGGGACATCGATCTTACACATATTACCGTGCATCCAACATTGCCGTACCTTATCAGGTATATCCTTGCAGCCGACTTACCATTCTCCGGTAGAACGTCACCGTAAAGTAAACGGCAAGTATATACAGCTAGACATTCACCACACCCGTTTTTCGATTACGTATCAAGTGGACACACTATACAACAACGAAACAATATTCTTGTCAGGCTGTTAACTGGTCGTTAAGGTCACTAAAAACTCACCTAGCCAAGACCAACCGCGATGACAACTGAGTATCTGTCATGGCCCGAACTAAAGCTGTCTACCTGAAATGGTGGTCGGGCTTGAGTGCTGCAATGATCCCGCTGGCTACACTGGCTGGAACTTCGTTCCACAATGTGCAACCATGCCAGTAGGGCCAAAGGGGAGCAGTCAGACCAACGGCAGCGAGATCGCGTACTACGAGTAATCGCGCTACGAGGCAGTTTGGGGTAATGTCAAAGTGTCATCTGAGATAGGAGTGTGAAGGCAGAAATGTGTTTCCCCCAGGCAACCAGCATGTCCATATTCATGGAAGCAGCAATGCTGCCTTCCCCCGAGGAAGGAAGGGCTAGAAAAGGTCGGCCATAAAAACCGCACACTGATCGCCCAACGGTTGACCGTGACCACTGCCGCATTATTCAATACGGTCAAAGCACTTTTAAAACCAAAGGGTCTAGTGTTGCTTAAAAAGCACGCAGCTGCATTGGGAAAGATATAATAATGTCTTACCCCCTGTGCTCTCGGGTTAGGCCAACCCCATGCAGCCGAGCAGGTTAGACTATTCAGCCATCGGCTCCGGGCAGGGTTCCCGAAAAAAACCTACATCCGCCCATTGCCCACTGACTTTCGAGTCAAAGGCTAAAGGTGGGATACCTCAACCAAACACCCCTCCTCGGCCTGGGCAAATGGGAACCATCATTTTCCCGCACAGTTCTTTGTCCACCGATGGCCCTATACAACCCCTGCCAACTACACAAGCAAATGTTGCTGGGTCACTTGACTGTCAGTTATCTGACCGATGGGCCTTATGCGCCGAGCTGCCTATTAACAATATACAAAGCAACACGTTTCTAAATCCACAAGATCCTTTCTATATAGAAGCTTTTAATGTCCGTAATCCATGTCAGACTCGCAAGCAGGCAATGCTCGCCGAAACCTTATACTCCCCCAAAATTGGTGTATGCTGTGTCTCTGAAACAAGCATACAGGACCCAAGCGTGAAATATATGACGTGGAAGTTGCACTCAGTCCAAGAGCTGAACGCGCTTTGCTGGATTGGATCCCAGTGAACAGTCGTCTTTGCGCCATCTTTGCTCAATGCCTCTAGATATAAAAAACGGTGCCTGTTTGTAATGTTGCCTTATGCCCCAACCGACTGCAGTTCTGACGCTGAAAAGGATACTTTCTATCGCGAGTTATCCGGACCTATTTGTCAAGCAAGGAGCACTGACAGTGTGATCCTTGCGGGCGATGTGAATGCTCAAGTCGGTCGTCTAAGCTCCTTAGAATCACATTGGGGCAGTTGATTCGGAATTGATGCTCGTCGCACACACAACGGAGAGCGACCCCTCCAATTGTGTGTTGATCATCAATTGTTTCTGGTCAGTACGAACTTTCAGCATAAACGTTCGCATCGCGTAACCTGGCGGCCACCAACTGCAAATCAACCGTGGACCCAGTTAGATCACGTGGCCATCAGCCACCGGTGGAGAGCCACAATTCAAGACTGCCGTTCCTTCTGGGGCACACAACTTGATTCCGATCACGCCATGGTGCGTGCACACCTGACAGTCCGTTTTCCCTCAGGCCCTCGCACGTCAGCAAGAAGCATGCCAATCCACCACCTTCGAAGAACTACCATAGCATCGATCTGAGCCAGCTCAACAACTCTCCACAGTAAACCACTACTGTACTGGCAGTGAGCATATGGATGAAGCGTGGCGAAGTGTGAAATGAGCTATGTAAGCGGCGTTCAGTGCTGTCTATCCGACTTCTCTGATACAACCAAATGACCACTGGATATCGTGGAGATCGCTAGTCCTGATTGATGCCAGGAAATCCATACCAGTAGGCAACGAGTACGACGGCAAACGCAAATCCCTCAAACGCTAAATAGTGAAGAGTCTGAGGAAAGACCGATAGCTCTGGTGGACGTCGAAAGCTCGAGAGACGAAGAAGGCTTTCGCTACCGGAAACAGCCGTGTTCTGTACCAACTGATACAATTGACTGGCGCTAGGAGAGCAACGGTCAGTGAAGCGATGGGTGAAAAAGCCGGCAAATTAATTCACTCGCAAAAGCGTCGACCGTAAAGATGGACAGAACACTTCGAAGAACAATTTAGCTAGCCTCCCGCGACACAGTCTCTGGAGATAGTAAAAAACCATTCAGCTATAGCACCCTTTCGGTGCCTAACTGCTATGTCACCATAAGGAAGCACAAGGGCTGGGATACTGCCAGGTTGCCCAAGCCTAGACAGGGGAAGTAGAGAGGCAGAGGTCAGGTTCGAACCACGGACCCTCCGGTCAGTAAATTCGCGCTCCGACGCCTGAGCCATCTCGCCCCCCTGTGGAGATAGTGCATACGGGCGAATGGAATGTAAATCTTAATCGCCCGTCGGAAGAAATAAACTACGACATATCCATGCTGAAACGTGAGAAGGCACCAGGACTGGACGGTCTTTATCCAGTACTCTTCAAAGAAGACCGAGAATCCCTGGTGACCCATCTAACAAAGCTTGTTGGTGGGATATGGAGTGAAGAGAAATTCCCTGCAGAATGGAGCATGTCGACAGCTATTCTTATCTTCAAAAATGTTACGCGGACGCTGTGTAAAAACCACCGTGGCATCAGCCTGGTAGGTGTGGCATCAAACGTCCTCTCTGGTCTTATGCTTCTAGGGTTGACTGAACACAGGGAGAGACAGACCCGTGAAAATCAAGCCGAATTCTGTCCTGCAAGAGGATGCATCGATCATATTTTCAATCTCCGACAGATTCCGGAACAGCGGAATTGCTTCCAGCAACCAACAATGGTTGCCTTCCTTGACTCGAAAGCTGCCTTCGACTCTGTGGACCGTCAGGCACTACGGCAGTGTCTGCGGAGCAAAGGTGTCCCCATAAATTCATGACCTCCTAAAGGGGCTGTACGCCATCTTCCGCGGACGTGTGAAGGTCTATGAGAAGCTCCCACTTGAGTTCACCACATCAGGTGGCGTCAGACAGGGCTGTCCTCTTTCACCTTTCCTCTTCAACTTCGTCATTCATACGATCACGGAAGACTCACTACCAGACTCTAATGCCTGTGAGGTCGGAGTGCTCCCGAGGCGTTTGCTCACAGATATCGGCTACGCAGACGACATAGCTCTTCTTGGATCTGACATCGCCGTAGTGCAAACAATATTAAATAATCTAAATAATTCTGCCTCACAGTTTGGCATGCGCCTCATACCTGCAAAGTGTAAAGTGCTACTGCAAGACTTGGTAGGGTCCAACCCTAGCCTCATGTTTGCGGATGAACCGATTGAGGTAGTAGACAAGTTTGCCCACCTTGGCAGCTGTATCAGGCCCGGTGGTCTCGCGAACGATGATATTTCCATCCGGATTGGGAAGGCCAGAGCAGCTTTCGTTAACCTGCATCGCCTGTGACGTAGGTGTGACATCAGTTTATCTATCAACAGTCGAGTTTACAATGCTGCGGTGCGCTCCATGTTATTATACGGGTTAGAAACCTGGCCGCTGCGCGCCGAGGACGTCAAAAGACCTCCAGTGTTTGACCATCGGAGCATTGCCCGAGTCTGGAACACCGGATCAGTAATGCCGAAGTATGTTGAATGGTTTTTGGAAGAGATGACTCGCCCACGATAGATGAACCGATCATACTCCACAGGTTGCGCTGGTTTGGTCACGTGCTCCGTATGCCAGTCGACGGACTTCCTCGAAGGGTTCTTTCAGCAGAACCACGCGAAGGGTGAAAATGAGTCAGGGGAGGTCAAACACTGAGTTGGCAACGAAGTATGAAAGCCATTACCAGCAAACTCAGCTGCGCTGGTCATTGCCGTCTCCCTGGATGGGGACCCCGAGACAGGACACATCAATGGTTAGAGACATTGTCAGACATGGCCCAGTCGCGCTATCAATGGTGCCTGTGTATCCAAGCTATTGTCTTCAATGCATAGCTTCCTTCCCAATACCCCCACTTAAAAGTCCACTGACAGACCTGTATGTATGCACTAATTTATCAGCTCCCGCCTCCAATGCGCAGCTACCTACCCTACTTCCCCAAATCATTGATGGACGAAATTGTGACAGCTACAACCACTGCGCGACAAGTACGCGGATTTTACAGCTGATGATGTATCATTATGTATATCTGTCATGGCGATATTACTGGAATTCCTGAGGTAAGTGGCCTTGGATACCAGCTCGTTGAATAAACAATGAATCGGGAGTTTGGTTTGATCAAGTAAATGGGAAGATGGCACGTGGTTGCCGGTGAGTGCCGCAATTTTCCTTCCGATTTACTAGCAGAAGTCAATGGAACAAATGCAGACGAGTTGACAATGTACCCTCAACAATAAAGTGCAATAACCGGAGCGAGCAGCTGGTGAATAATAATAATAATAATAATAATAATAATAATAACGGTCATCGTAATAATAGTAATCGTTCAGCTGTAACACACTTTTGGTGCCGAGTTGTCGTGCAACCCCAAAGAAGCACTAGGGCTGAGATGCTGTCAGGTTGCCCAAGCCTAAACAGGAGTAGTCAAGACGCCAGGATTGGGTTCGAACCACAAAACTTCCGGTCAGTAAGTTCACACCATGACCACTGAGCCATCTCGGTTGTAAGCGAGGCGAGTCGCTGCCTATGTAGAGAAAGACCGTGGTTACTATACACAGTATTCCCCGTCAAGAAATTACTTCCAAGGAGCCCATGAATAGCCTGCCATTACCCTATGGGGGCATCAACAAAGACCGAAGCCCGATTTTTAAACGTTTGTTATGTATAAGCCTTTCATAGTAGACCTCTCAATGTAACATACGATGAAGCTACCTGAAGTGCCTTTCGCGGTGTGCTCGCACCAAGAGAGCAGAATAATGTCGAAAGGTCGCATAACTGGACATAGGCTATACAGCTGACATGAACTACCTCCAAAATTCCACAGCGGACTCGAGGACAGTATGGCAGATGGTCACCGCGGTAGTATAACTATCAGACGCATCGCCGCAAAACTGCACGTCTCACGAACGACCCAACCAGGCATTGCAGTTGGGAGGTACGTTCACAAGCCCCTCTATGGAGACCGGCTTTCTCATCAAGAGAGACGATCCCTTTGATATAAAGAAACGGTATGACATCCATGTGTCATGACTATCCTTTGTGTTCACATTGTCGTTTCATATTAACCATGCTTTCGCCTTCACTTTCAGCTTATGTACGTCTATTCTCAGACAAGTAAAGCGCCATCAAGTCTTGTTCTCGCGCTCAATCAGGATCGATACCCCATCCGTAACAATTTACTTCTCTAAGAATACAATGGAACCGTTACTGTGACCCAAGTGTTTCGACACAGATCCAAATTCTTCAGACACCACAACACGTTGGAATCATTGGTTCCCAACCTTCCAAACGTTTCTGGGCACTGTCGAATCACGTAATCTAAAAAAAAACTCAAAACCTTGATCCATTTTGTGGATGCTCAAGTGGTTAGACCGGAAGGTCCGTGGTTCGAACCTGACCTCTGCCTCTCGACTTAGCCTGTCTAGGCTTGGACAACCTGGCAGTATCCCAGCCCTCGTGCTTCCTCCTGGTGGCATGGCAGCTGGGCACCGGAAGGGTGTTACAGCTGAACGATTATCTTGTGGATGCACCTGTATACGTTTACATCGCTGACTATCGCGATTAGGAATCCGCTATCAGTACACTTGAAAAGTTGTACATTCGTCCTAAGAATATAATTTATGCTCGTCGTCTTCTACAAACTTGCAAACAAGACACCAGTCAAGACGTTGATCAGTTTGTTCAGAGGCTTAAATCCTTGGCCAAAATTGTGATTTCAAGGCGATGTCCGCCACTGACCATCAAAACGAAAGTGTAGGCCATGCTCTGATCAACGGACTTCAGTCTGCTATCATCAGAGAAGGACATCTGGCTCAAAATGAACTCACTCTCGATGAAGCACAAGAATTGGCTAGGTCATTAGAATTGGCCCACAACCAAGCTCAGTCATACTCACCGTCACGAAAAGACTGGACCTTACCGTGGTGTGACGGTTTGCGCACCTCAACGACCCATTGAGCTATACTGGGGGGTGTCCCCGCGATACTCACAG